>CM051350.1:46890013-47490013 GCA_028015215.1 Gynostemma pentaphyllum | reverse complement strand
TTAAAAGTCCCAAAAAATTTCTCCCAAATAAGTTTGGAGAAAGTGCAGCTTTTAGGTTTAGTTGTGATTTAATATGGTATCACGAGTACTGGGTTCAGATTTATGCATTGTTATTTCCTCCCAATTATTTGTAGTCCATGTGATTGGGTCTCGTGCTAATATGCAAGCCCACACGTGAGGGGATTGTTGAGGATAAATGATTAAATTTACTTTAATCCAATGGTTTAAGCTTTTGGGTCTAGCGGTGATTTATCAGGGGATACTTGAGACCTAATGGTTTGAGTTGTTGCACCTGGAAGTTTACTTTCCTAGTCTAGAATAAATGATGAGGAAATGATGTGATGGTTAGAGATGCATGATTTGATAAATGGAATCAGCCAGTGCACATTTAATTTTCTTTTTGAGATACTTACTCTTGATGGCTTTAGGATAAAGACGATGACTTAAAAGTCGGTGTTAAATCTACAGCTTTGAGATTTGGAGATTCAACTAAGGAGTGGATTACTGGGTTTGGAATTGCAAGCGTTGGCAGTCTTGCTCTTACAGGATACAATGCTGATATTGGTAAATTGCTTTGTGCCTTTTCCACTACTTTTAATTTTTCGGATATCAGTTCTCAGTTCAATTTAAGCCACAATATTTTTTTGACCTTTAATTCCTTACCATTATGGAGCAGGATGGCCATTTTATGCACTTTTGGCTGCTGCATCCGGACAATTGGCCTGGCAAATATTGACTGTTGACTTATCATGTCGTGCAGATTGCAACAGGAAGTAAGTATCTGACTTTAGAAAATACTTCATTAACCACTGGCAGAGGAGAAAATTAAGAATATGTTGATTTTATGGGTTGAAAGCATATATTTTCATACTAGTAGGCCAAACCCTTGGATTTTTTTATTTTAAAAATTTTTGAGTCCCACTAATTATACTGGAGATAAAAATATTGGTGGTGTGTGAAATTGATTTTTTTAATGATGATTATGACCATCTTGATAATTTTGCAGCATTAAGATTGATACAGATAACAAAAGTTTATCCAATTATGTAAATGTAACCAGCCTCAAGAAATGGGCTATTCTGCGAGCTTGCATTCTTCTTTTAGATAAAGAAATATAAATTGATTAATTATGTGCTAATGAATATTCCAGGATTTTTTTTATTATGCCCTATAATGTGTTTTTTCTATTTCAATCCTAGTGTATGCTATTATCAAAGAGAGACGTTTCATCGCATTTCTTCTTATTATCTTTCTTCTATTCTCCTTTGAACAATGAGCCCTAAGTTCTGCTCGTCATTTTCACTTCTCATTACAGATTCATCTCCAACAAGTGGTATGGTGCTCTAGTGTTTTGTGGGATCTTGCTCGGAAGACTTTCATCATAGAGGTAAAAAAATTATTTCTAGAGTTTGTAAAATGGATATGCATTTATATATATTTGCAAGTAGCTGTAGGACATCTGAAAAAATCTCAGTTCTTTGCCAAAAAAAAAATTAAAATAAAAAAATCTCAGTCTGTTTTTTACATCTATACAAATTAATCTAATTTAAACTTGTTATTTGGTGTATTTAAATCATGTTCCCGTAAACTTTAGTTGTTTGGAAACTGTTATAGAAATAGCTTCCACAAAAACTTTTAGTGATTTATAAAGGTTAAGATTATTGTGTAGAGTCACCATTCACCGGAAAAACAACAGTAATTTTCTAATAAATAATTCATCGATGAATTTTTTTTAAGAAAACAACTTAAAATAGTTATCCAAACATGTTTTCAAGGATTTTTTTGTTGAAACAGAATAAAAAATATTTTTCTTAACACTTCCAAATGGCCATTGTGTTTGCCGTTTTTGTATGCTTTTTCTATCCACTCGTGAATGAACAACAATCAGTTGAACTATAGCTTTTTGTTTGTAGTATGACATAATCTCATTCAACCATTTCATTCTTTTTCTGAGAATATGTTCCAGCCTTTTTTTTTGTCTCATGTATTCCCATTGCCTGACCAATACACAATCGAAAGTTTTCTGTTTTCTTTAAGTTTTTTTTTGCGTTCTACTTGACCTATACACAATTTAAAAAAAATCTGTTGTCATCGTTTTTGCATTCTCCCTTCTCCCTCTTATGGTTCTTTTTTTTATCTTTTGAAATTCTTGAATTTTTTTTGCTCAGATCAGAAGGTTGGACGAGACATGACAAAGTGGCACAATATGAAGAAAATGGGCATATGAAACCCATCAGCCTCGTTGTATCTCTTAGCTGCCGAGTGAACAGACTCAGTTTTCCCAAAACGTCCGGTTGTGAATAAAATCTGAATCGGTCGTTGAGAAAAAGGCAAGGCAACTAAGCACATTGGCTTACTGTCACTGTGATATTTTCATTTTAATTTCTAAAATTAATGTAATTTGTTTTTTTAAAAGTGAATAGTTAGGTCTAAACTTATTTTAATTTTTTTATTCTTTACTAAATAAAGCAGAGAAAATCCATATACAGGAGTTCAATGTCGTTGCTTTTTAGGTGTTTGATGAATGATGATATCATATCAACAATTTGTATTTAACAAAAATTTTGAGAACGTTTTATTGAATATATTGTAATTGTCATGACACTTCTAAATTATAGATAATCATGATATATTACAAACTCCTATTATTTTTATTAATTGAATTATAGAATAACAAATTTAAAATATAAATATATATTGAGAGAATAGTGATCTGAATGACATGTTAGGTATATTTTTTTATGGGTGAATTGTATATTATACTATTAAGGGGCGTTTGGAGTGCGGGAATCGGAATTTAATGCCTGGGAATTAGATGTCTGGGAATAAGTAGTATGGAATAAAATGCCCTGGGAATTTAATGCCTGTGTTTGGAGTGTCTTTGAATGGGATTCAAAGCCCGGAATACGATGTCTGTGTTTGGAGTGTCTTTGGAATTTGGTTTATGGGAATACGATTATTGTTTTTGTAGGAAGAAATATGATTTGTTATTTTATTTAATTATTATATAAAATTTAATTTAAAAATTGAAAAAATAATTAATAATATTAAATTTAATTAAATTAAAATTATCAACTATATTTATTTATAAGTTTGAATTTTTTAATTTCCTTTTAAATATTATTTCATTAAATAAAATAAAATAAAATTGATGAAACATATAGGAATCAATTTCTTACAATCATGTATTATTATATAAATTAGTTGATATTAATTGATGGTAAAAATAAATGATTGTTTTCATTCAATATTTAGGGTTTAATAATAAAACAAATTTATTAATTAAAAAAAGTGAAAACGTGTTATTTAAAAAAAGGGTAAAATGTAAATAAAACCCCCGGTTTTTTCAAATGCATGAACACCCTCCCCCGGTGGTTTGAAAATGGCAAATCACACCATTGTGGTTCCAAATTTTTCATCATCTTCCCCTTCAATGTCATTAATTTTATTTTAATCATAACTTCTTCGTTTGAACTCGATTTGGATGATTCAAGATGTTTTAATCCTCATTTTGGTCTCTACGCTAGGTCACTTGAAACTTTCAAATCACCAAAAACCAAAAGAGTTAACGGTGGTCAATCATACCTAGTATTTTGATGTCAATCAACTCTTTTTATTTATTAATCATTTCAAGTTTTGAGTGACTAATATATAGATCCTAAAATTAAGATTCCAAAATATCTTGAATCACCCAAATCGGAGTTCAAACGAAAAAAGTTATGGCTAAAATAAAAATTTTGACATTAAAGAGGAGGGGTTTGATTGAAAAATATTTCGGGAACCCCCGGGATGCCCATTTGGAAAAAACTACAGGTCTCATTTGCATTTTACCCTTAAAAAATGTTGTATTTGGAATTAGCTTGAAAAAGTACTATAAAATAAAATTTATCTAAATTAGTTAGTGTATTATTTTGAACATTCTTTTTAAATTTAATTATGTACAATATATTGAGTTTCTTTTAAAAAATATTTTTGATTTAAAAATATGTATATTTTTTTAATTAAAATTGAACATATTTTTTTAATTTAATTATGTATAATATATTGAGTTTCTTTTAAAAAAATATTTTTGATTTAAAAAATATGTATATTTTTTATTTAAAAAATATGTATATTTTTTTAATTAAAAAATATTTTTTAATTTTATCTTGTTCACTATAACCTACTAAAATACTCATAATATATTTTTTTTCCTATTAGAAATACCAAATAGTACAAAATTGGAGAGAGTTTAATTAAATGCCAATGACAAATGCCAATGCCAAAGCTAATGCCAATGTTAAATAAAGGGTAAATTTGGATGGGAATTGAATGCCAATGCCAATGATAAAAGAGGTTGAACCAAACAATGGAATGAGAATTGAATGCCAATACCCATGGGAATTAAATGCCAATGCCGGCACTCCAAACGCCCCCTAAGTGTTTGAAGTCAATGTTGGCACAAGTATCGAGAGGTTTAGATTTAAGGATATGTCGGCGAGTATTTTAATAGAAATCACATAAATGATTAAAACTTAGGTGACTTCTTAGAATTAATCAATGAAATTTGAGTAAATAAGTAATTATGTCATAATTTATCATATAAATAAGTTATACATTTATAAATAATATTTAATACTAAGAAATAAAAAAAAATTGTGATACTCTTAAAGAGAATTATAGTCTTAATTTTTTAAAGAGAAAATGATTAAAATAAAAGAGGGAGAATGATTAAAAAAATGTGAGTTTTGAGAATAGAAATGAGAGAAGTAATTGAAACTTGAAAATTGAGATGAGTAGTTTAATCAAATTGTATGAGTTTTTTTTATAGGTGAAGGGAGATCTCTGACGTGTTTCATTTTCGTTTGTACGTTTACCACTCAAGGGCATGGGTGATGTCTCCTTCGACATCGTCGATATTTCATTGATGTGTTGTGAAATATCTCTCGACTTTGATAAAACTAATGATATTATTATCGACATCGATATTTCCATGAACTACATATCTTTGACATTTGGAAAGATAATATTTACACCCCATTCGACAAGTTGAACCTCCATTTTAGAGACATTTGAAACTTTGATATTCCTGGACAATTTGAGGTTGTTGCAAATCATACTATTTTGATGTTTTAAATCATATATACCCATGCAAAATTTAATCACACTAATATTATGTATTTTGAGGTCGTAAATCATGTCTACATTAATACTAGACGCATGTGGTGGGTTAGTTTAATTAAAAGATAAGATCTACCTTTAATTAAAATACAAAATAATATTTGAAAAAATAAGAAGAGTTAGGGTTAACTTTTAACAATTATATTAATAGAAGAGTGAGAATTTCCTTGTACAATAAACTGTGTTAAGGATATGATTTATAACAACCTCAAAGCGTAGAGGTATAACTCGTAATTTTTATTTATTTTTGTTAGGGCTACCAATTCTGTGGAAAATAAAAACCTTCAGACAACGTTGGATTCTCTCATTCCCCTGCTCAAACTTTCACACGATAATAATAATAATAATAAATAATTAAAACCACATGGTAATTGTGCCTTCACCACTTTGAAATCCAAATGAGCTCTCTATTTGCCTTGAATAGAGGTTTTAGTAATTTTGAAGTCATGGTTTGGTGTCAACTTGAAAAGGGCCAAGTACTTATCCTCAACTTCTCATCCGACACAGATAAATAGAATCCTCATTATTTCCAATATTTTTTAAAAGAAATCTCTACATTTTTTTTAGTCTCATTGATTTCAAGACAAAAAGAACACATTGGAGGTAATCTAAAATACTATTTTTTTCAAATTTAACCTACTTGCTCAATCTGACTAATTTAAAATAAAAATAGCACAATTAACGTACAAATCTAGCTTTGTGGCAAATTGTGACATTACCATAATCAACGCAAGTGATGCAAAAAGAACCCGAGTGAGCCATTGACAAGAAATCTTGTTCTTGAGTATAATTATAGCATCTTGAAGGATTGTCCTACAACAATGTCCTAGACCAGAAAACTAGCCTTCATAATCACCTTGAGCAAACTTGTTTTCTGGGTAGTAGATGGCCACAACTGCATCATCGTTACCAACAATTTTTCTTCCGTTCATCCCTGAACGAGCTCTGGCAGCACTCTCAATGTCTGCATACTCCAAAAAAACCTGAGTACCATTAATTGGAAGTTTTAGCAAAAATACAGGTACTCAGTCCTGAAGTTACTGATCTCAAATTTAAAGAGAAAAACGATGGATGAATTATGCCAGATTAACCACTCTAAATAAACCAGTTCAAGTCAGAGATCGTTCCCACAAATGCGGGGAATAAAACAATAGCGTAGAAAGGAGAATTATTAGCATTATTTTTCATCACTTCATAACAAAATGAAGTCTATATCAACAATGCTTATGGAGGAAAAAGTAATGGAGAGCAGATATCAACCTTCCCAACTCCAGGTGCCGGTTGCCCATCTCGATTTGGACGTGGAATAACAATATTCACCAATGTACCTGTAAAGCGCAATTAAATGTGTTTCATCCAACTTTTAAAAAAAATGTGTTCATCCAATATTCCTTAACTAAGTGAAAAACAAATATGAAATATATAGCATAAATCAATCCGGTTAAGACGTAAATTCAATGAAGGACACCGATTAGTTCAATTACCAAATTTTCTGGCTTCTTCACTCGTGTCTTCCACAACATTGACATACTCCTCATCATCCATGAGCTCATCCACAGAAACAACATAACTTAAACATAGAACTTTGGAGGTCACTGTAACAGGCTGTAGCATGAGCCTCTGCAAAACAAGTGGCAAAAATAAATAATCAAACTTAAACCATGAAGGTTTTTCGGACTTGGAAGAAGAAACACTAAAGAGATTAATCAGTTTGATGAAGATTAGGAAACCATTCATACCGCAGCAAATAGATAAAATATGTGTAATTTAAATTCATTTAACCGGAGAAGAAAGCCCCAGTTCAGCATTTTTATCAAAGGTCAAGGAAATTCACCTGTAATGCAATCTGCTGTTGTGCATGCAATAGGATGTTATCTTGCTCAATTTTAGGAAGATTAGCACCCTGATTGGCTCGCCGAACAGTAAGTGTTTTATCACCCAATTTAATACCATTAAGAGCTGCACAAGCCACGTCTGCAACTGATGGATCCTGATATGCACAAAAAGCATAGCCCTTTGAGTTTCCAGTCTCTCTATCTTTCACCAAATCAAAACCCTGAAGAGGCCCAAAAGATTCCAACAGTTCCCTGATCTGTGCTTCAGTAAAATAATAAGGCAGACCGCCCACAAAAATGCGGTCTGGACCCTCGAGCCCACCAGCAGAACCAAGTGTTAAACCAACAGCAGCTAGGTTCAAATTGGGATTCGGTTGGCTAGGGCCAAGTGTTGCAGCAAGAGAAGGATTATAATCAGTTGGCCTTCTAACCTTCACAGGCGTCCCCTATTATAAAGAGAGGGTTATTAAAAAAATATATATATATTTATAAAGAGAGGTGATGACAATCAAACAAATTGACAATTCTCAACTATATACATATTTTTATAATAAACTGGTCAACTATATACATATTCAATTATAATGCCTCCTTTTTTTTCTTTCAAAAATAAATAAATTATAATGCCTAATTTAAGACTAAAATAAAAGTACCTCAAAGATAATACCATCTAAAGCCATTGCATTACTGGCTTCCTCAACTGATCTCATCTCCACAAAAGCAAACTTCTTTTCATGGTTTATGTAAACATTAACCACAGCATCTCCTTTAAAAGGGAGGAGAAAGGGAAAAGGAAGAAAATGAAATGATGATGAAAAGAAACGCCCCCATAAAATAAAAGAAAACAAAGAGTAAAAATTGACCAGTTGGGTACACAAGGTGACTGAGAAGTGAGAACCATATAAATTGTCACTTACCAGGACCAGCGGTGTTTCCTGATATTGCCAGCATAACTTGACTGAAAAATGTAGCAATAGACTGCAGCACAGCAATAAGTAAACAATATCTTAGATACAGGACAGCTTGACTAAAAAACAAGCAGCGAAATTTGAGCATCATAATGCACATAAAAAAAGGTATTCAAAGTCGTCTTTAGTTCTAGTTTTGTTAAATTATCGTGCAACTAAAATATCATATATATAAATAAGTATATGAAGCCCAATCAAGTTACGGCGGAAAACAAGTATATAGGATTTCTGTAGAGCCTACAAAGAGGTTCTCTAAATAAAACACAGAATCTCAGAATATAAAATATATAATGATCAAATCTATAATGGGATGAGACAAATTTTCACCCAACAAACTAATAAACGCGTTACAACTGGATTCTTCCCAAAATATAACCAACAACAAACATTAAATATGATGCAAAAGATGGGCTGCTGCAAAAGAAAAACTAAATGAAGCGATGTGTAAAAAATCAACAAACAAAAGGCAGACCCCATTACTAAATAAATCCCATACTCTTTACAAAATGATAATGGGTATGGAATAGAATCGGCGCGAAGTATGAGAAACAAAATGATAATAGAATTCTTTTAAAATATTGTGTTTACTAAGATTTTGAAATTGAATAAAAAATTATTACCGTTTATTTTCCAATGCTCGATTTTATTTTTTTTTTTTTTTAATTTGAGCAGGATCCAAAACAAAAGTAGAAAAAAAGTAAAAGAAATGGTGGTGAATGGCTTTCCACGTAAAGACATTCAACATTCCACATTCTCTAAAAGGATCAATATTTTTTTTAATAAGAAACTAACTTTTCAATTATCTTTGAAAAGTACAAAAGAAGCTGTAAAGCCAGCCAAGCCCAATAGGCTACAAAAACCGTTCCAGCTGGCAAACATGATAATAAAATTTAAATACCTACAGAAAATAATGGAAGTGGATAAAAAATGATGCACATTTCTAACAATGAACACGGACAGCGAGTCAACAAAGATGATCAATTCCAATATGTAAATATGCAAATAAGGGATCCGAGAAACAAATGACAAAAACTACTGTTATATGTAACCTGTTCGTTGGCAGTAGGAGGAAGTCCTCCTACATAGACACGCCGAGCATGCCTTGTAGCCTAGAAGATTAAAGAGTAACAAACATATCAGCCACAATTAAGTATTATTCTGTCATAAAATTGCAAAAACATAGTTCTGTAAAGGGGAAGGGGAGGGGTTAAAAACTATGAGATGGGGCCTTAAGCTCAATCTAGACCTGTTGGGTCATTGCCTGAACAGGCAAAAGAGAAAGTTCTCCAAAAGGCTGCATGCAAACAAAGACAACACCAAAGGAGGTGAAACCATATCGAACATGGTCATAACTAAAAAGTATCTTTTCCCCTTCCCTTTTTCCTTATCCCTTTAAAAGGGGAAGAGGGTTTTACCTGCCCAATTGCCAAAGGTAACGTGTTTGTAAACATTGCAGCAGCATTCAGATTGGTTGCAGAAATAAGACCTGCAAAGGAAGTAAAATCTGCCCCTCAGAAAAAAATCGGAGTTAATCTACTATCACTTGCAATTAATTATATGATGCAATCAGTTCATGTCATTGGTGAACTCAGTTGAACTATAGTCTATCAAAGGAGACAAGAGTGTATCATATACAAGTTCATTTATGAATTTTATTAATACCAAAACAGGCAATAGTTGCCAGTTGAAGATGAAAACCCATCGTACCAGTGCATGATTCCTTCTTCTACATAAAAGCTACAGAAGTCGGCTCACAACCATTGTCAGCAGAGGGGCAAGTGTCCAACATTGCCTTCTTACAACATAGGACAAGATAAACAAACAAACAACCACCAACCACAAGACAAAAAACAAACCAAAAACACCTCTCAGTACTGGAGTTATTTACCAAAAGAAAAATTAACAAAAGAAACAGAGGTACTGTACTACCCATCTAGCTACCATATCTTAATAGACCATTAATCCAAAAGGAAGAAACGACTGATTATGCAATAAAAGCTTACCAACTGACAAGCATGCAATTTGTACGAAATTCCACACTATATCCAACAAAGAAAAAGGCAGTTAAACCAATTATAAGGATCTTATTGCATGAGGGTACAAGTACCTGTTGGTACTGCAGCATCAGGGACCATTCCTGAAGTAGGAGGTGCCATATCAAAACCACTGATCCTTTTGCTGTAAATGAGAAGTGTCAGAACACAATGTACATGCAAAGAAATGAACTTGATCGAGTATTCAACTATTTCAAAATTTTCATTCCCATAAAAAAGGTAATAAAAAAAGAGAAAAACAAATTTTTTCAATCTGGAAGAATTATAGAGCTAGGATGGACTCTAGAAGAAACCTGCTTGACACTAGGTACCAGGAGATACAAAAAGTAGTGAAAAAGCTCTGCCAAATGTGTCTCAAGAAGGTAAAGGAGCACATGATGTGGTTGCTTGCAGGCCCAGACTCTTGCTTGCAAAAGTGTTCATGTAATCCACACAAAACCTCCAGCTCTCATCCTTCTTTCTTGTGCCATAAGGCATCAAACTCAAGAGGGAAACATCATAACCATTTCCTCAAACCAGCAATGTTTTTAGAGGCCAAATTTCCAATGCCGACCTCCCCTCCCCCAAATTCACTATAAGACCCTAGAGACTGGTTCCCAGTTGACAAGGTGAGAACCTCAACCCTGTCAACACCTCCCATGAAAAAGACTCTTATGGCTTTCTCTAACCTAACACAAACAGTGGACAATGCTTTAAAAATTGAACAGAAGTAAAGCAGCACAAACTGGATAAGTGTAAGCCTTCCTCCAAAAAGAAAGTCGTTTTCCACCACAAGATCTCAAAAAGAGAAAAACCTTGAAGGCACCGAGGAAACTCCACAAGATGAGCCCACTCCTAATCCTTCCTGTATCACAGTTAATGCTCACTGAAGAGCATTTTCCCCGTTAATATTGAGACCCACAGTCAACACCAACTCAAAGAAAGAATGAATCATATTGAAATTGTTAAAAGATTCCTCACTACCAGAGCAAAAGAAAATGGTATCACTTGTGAACTGCAAGATGGATGAGATGCACCAAATCCCTCCTCACTCTAAACCCATCAACAACGCCACCATCCATACCCCTAAATACACATTTAGGGAGGACATGCACCACAACAACAAAAAGGAAAGGGGCCTGTCTCATCTCCTTAAAAAGATCAATGCAACCACCCCTTTAGATAGCAAGAGCTTGTTCATCCTACAACAAACCACATTAGGGCACATAATGGACCAAGGGTAATTCCCATGAATTGCAATCTTCAATACAGTTATTGAACTTCCTTACGGATCCAAACAACCTCCCCCCATAATATTTTTCAAAAGGGAATCTAGTTACGTTGAAGTCGTCCACCACACACCGAGCTTGACCACATAAACCAAACAAATATCCTAATTCCTACCAAAGCGCATCTGTTTCCTATAACCTGAATGACCATAAGCAATTGTAATCCAGACAACTTAATTATTGTCCACCATCGTACTCTATACCTGTTCAAAAATTCTTATGTTTCTCTCAAGCCAGATACCTCAATTAATTGTATAAATGGAATTCTTTTATGTAATTTTTTTTTTACTTTTGTTTCATCGGAGGATTTCTCATCCTCTTGTATTTTGTTTTTATTCTTATTTGATCAATGAAAGTTCATCTTTCTATCAAAAAAAAAAAAACCTCAATTAATTGTATAGTTGTCTGCGTGCCAAAGACATTTCCCTTTCTCCTTGAAAAAGAGTATAGAACGATCTCTTCTATAATTAGATGACAAGATCTATTAAGAACCCGAAAGATACCAAAGTATTTAAAAATTTCAATCAAATTAGTCTCAAATACAATTGATATACAATACTTTAACCCCAACAAATAAAATATTTGGGAACACTCCCATCTAGGCATACAATTTTCGTAGGATTAAAGATTGAACAAGAATGTAAAGAATCCCCTAATATTTGGAGAGAAATTGGAATAAAATAGTGTCAAATTAAAGAGAGGGATTTTCTATTTAAATTAGCTCAACTAGAAAAGAGTTAATCAAAGTTTCTAAACGTTGAAGAAACTAGAGAAACTAATTTATAAACAAGTAGTCCTCATGGACTTTCATCGCTACCTTTTTGAGTTTGATGGTGAGTGTAACTTTGGCCTAAGCATAGATATTTCCCTTGAAGGAGAACGTGACCTCTGCCTTTGGCCATCTTCTCGATCTTTGTCATAATCCTTACGTCTGTAGGATCAAATTAAAAGATACTATCACCAAATCCATCATCAAAGTCAAAAAGAAAATAAAATGTATCACAAAATAAGAACAAAAACAAAGACCAAGGGGTTGTTTGGAGCTATTTTGAAAAATAACTTTATGCTTCTTAGAATTAAAATCCAGTAAAAATAAAATTTGAGTAACTGTGTTCTAATTTATAAAAATTATTCTCTTGCTTTTCCTTAATTTGCTTTCACAGATAACCTATTGTCAGAACAACTAAAGTTGATTTTCCTTTCAAAGTCATAAACTTGTAAATAAAGATTTCAAATACACAAAAATCTAAACCATTCAAACCACCGGCAAACACTTTCTAAAAACAATTTTTTAAAACAAAGCAGTAAGTTGCATTTTAAAACAATGCTTAACAACCTCAAGTAAACAAGTCCTTTAAAAAAATGAATAATACCCAGCAAGTTAACTCCAAAATAAAAATCTATAACGCATCAAATTCAATATAAATCTAATGAAATTATTCCATTAACTACAAACAATGAAGAAAATAATAAAAGAAAAATATTATTCATCAATAGCATTACCGGCCATAGTCCCTGCTTCGAATATAATCATTGTCATATTTACTTCTAACTTGTTCCCTTCTATCACTTTCATCCCTACGGTGATCCTTGACGTGACGTTCTCGAAGATCCCTTTCCCTCTCTCTGTCTCGATCTCTATCCCTACCTCGGCTCTTACTTTTCTCTCTCTCTCTCCCCCCATCTTGATTGTGTTCCCAATTTCTATGTGTTTTCCGATCTTTAAGATGCCTGTTACCTCGCTCCCTTTCCATGATGCTAGAAGAATCTCTTTCACGATCATTAGTATGCTGCAAGATAGTTTTTTTTTTCACTATTAGCGTAAGTCAAGCACTTGATGTGAAGTATATAATATAACCTAGTAAGACTACCTAATAATTCACCACACACAAAAAAAAAAACGTTTTTCAGAAAAGGATAAACCCACAATCTCACTCACTCAAAAAAAAAAAAAAAAAAAAACCAAACATTTAATAAATAAGTCAGGAAAACGAAGACCATACTTCCATTAAAATCACTTACAAAGACCTAAAATTCACGCAAAACGAAAGTTCCTAAAAAAACAATCACTTCCATAACATCTAGATCTCGAAATGGGAAAAACATGAGATTGACTTAAAAACAAACCTAAATGCAACCATATCATGAAAAATGAAAAGATTAAAAAGTACGAGCCCTAGAAGAGATCTAATAGAGTAAGAATCAATGAGAAAGAGAGGGAGGGAAAGAATACCGGAGATTTAGAATCTTTGTGAGCTCTATCTCTAGAACGAGGTCGTGGAGAGGAACCATCGCCATGGATGTCCAAATCTTCTCGATGGCTAATAGGTCTCTCTTCGAAATCCGTCATCTTTTTTTTTTCTTTTTCGAATAATTGTTTTGTCGCTCAAAAACCTTGCCTTGGCTTTGAATGGGATGGAAATGAAATGAAAGGAAACGGAATTGGAAAGGAAAAGCAAACCCAGAGTCAGTCAAGTCTCGAAGTCGAACGCCAAGTCTTGAAGAAATTGTTTATCTCTTCTCCTTTCTTCACAACAATTGAAATCGCGTTTTCCTAAATTTTCAGAAAACATAATACATAGATAACTTTTGAAGTCGCTGAGGTTTTCTGTTTAAAAAATAAATTAATAAAATACTGTTTATTATTATTATTTTATGGATTCAGAAATTATGTTGTTGTCTTAGGAAAAAAAAACCAGAAATTATCTCCTGAATTTAGATATACTGCATATATTTATTTATTTTGGAAAATTATATAAACCACTCATGAATTGGAGGAGTTGTATCACTTACATCCTTAAACTTTTAATTTGAACAATTGAGCTCATAAATTTACAAAGTGTTAAAATTTAGACCCAACAAAATTTAAAAATTTCAAATTACTTCGTTAGCTTTTAAAATTAATATCATCGTAGAGATGAAAAATACATCTCCAATGTCAATAGGGCGGGGAGAGGTGAGATCGAGAAGAATTATCATTCCTAACCCTCGTAAGGGTTTTGTGTTCGAGGTCATAGACGAGGTCGGGATGGGACAAAAAACCCTCGGGGACACGACCCTATAGAGTTTTTATTATAATTATTAGTAAATTAATAATTTTAAGGAGATAATTTGACAAATGAAATTTTCTTGAATCTAATTTTAACACTTAGCATAGTTCAGGAGCCCAATTGCTCAAATTAAAAGTTTAAGAATGTAAGTGTTACGGCCCCTATAATTCAATGTGATTTGTACAAATTTTCCTATTTTTTTAAGATACGAGTATTTGTTCAAAAATTTATTAAAATTAGAAATAAATTATTAAAGTTAAATTAATGATTAACTTATAAAAAGAACAAGAGTTTTAATTCTTAAAATCCTATTTAGATTATAATTATTCAGTCTAAAATAAAAATTATAATAAATTGAAATAAAAATAGTATGCTATATTGATAAACATTAAAAGTTATGTTGTATACGTAATTACATATTTTTCTATTATTGCTTGAATTTCAATAAATTATTTAAAAATAATTTTGTTCACATTTTTAGTTCAGTTAGAGTTTAATGTCTACTTGGTACTAATTAGTGTTAATACATAGCATAAAATATCAAGACGTCTTTCCAAGATTTAATCATAATATAGTAACGAGCATAAGTATGTAATTGCTCCTCAACAAAACGTAAAATTCACAAAGCCAACGGACTTATTTAAACTAAAATGTACATTTTTAAACTACTCAAGAATTTATCAAATGCCTTGCGAAAAAAATTAATTAAAATATTACAAAACAAAATAATTAAAATTTACTTTGAACTCCTATTACTTTGAACACTAGCTGGTTCACTAAATCTGACATCACCTTCCTTTGTTACCTGAACTTGAACTTTATATTATGAAACCAAAAATCATGCCTGGAAGCCTTGGAAGAATATTCTGGATGAACAAATTCTTTCTTTCCTAAACCAGATTATAGTATGCCAAACAGTAATGAGTTGAAAAGTTTTTAAAGAAAAAACCTATATAATTATCAAAATCTGAATTACCACATTAATAATCAGGAGACTTCTCGCTAATTGAGTATCTCTCATGTCTATGAGATTTGTGGCGCTTTCGAGAGTGATCATCTCTATCATTAGAACCCCTTTTGTGGTAGCGGTCTCTGTCCAAAGAGGTCCTCTGATAACGATCTTCCTTCTCAGAAGAGCTCCTACGATGGGAGTAATCACCCTTGTCATTTGAGGTCCTTCTGGATTCATGTTTCGTCTTCTCATAGCTCCCTTTATGCGAGTGCCCTCTGGGTTCATTTAAGCTCCTTGTATGAGACCAATCATCTCGATCCATAGAACTACTTCTCTGAACGTGTTCTTCCTTCTCCACAGAATCTTTCTCATAGGAGTCTTCATTCCTGCTAATTGAGTCTGTTTCTCTTCTTGGAGGAGAAGGTACCTATGATGAATAAGCAACGGAGGCAAAGAGAATAGAACCAATATTTATATCCAGACTTCAGTTCCAAGTTTGATGATTGTCCATTACATCACAAGAATAGCAAGAAGAAGCGTGAAACTGTGAACGCACATTTGGATTATCCCATATTTTGAATGATTGCACATCAAAGATCTTTTTTGTAACTATTTAAGTGACTCAACATTAAAAAGGTCATCATGTTCTTGGTTTATAAACTTGACAAATAGTTTGTGAAGAAAGATACCTCAAACCGAGACACGTATCTTCCTTCAGGTGGAGGAGTGATGCCAAGCCTTTTCAAATCATCATAAGGGATTGGACGTCTACTCAAAATGGTAGAAGTTACAATGAGTCAATTGAAATTATTGAAATGTTAACGAAAGAGACAAGACATCAATATCAAAATATCATGAAAAATAAAATAAGTTAATCACCATAGATTGGCCTAGGGGCAATGTAAACCTAGACGTCTTTTAAGTGGTGAGTATAAACCATATTAGCCACCTACCTAGGTATTAAATACCCTACGAGTTACTCAACACCAAATATTGCCCCATGAGATTATTGGAGGTACACATAAGTTGGCTAGCTCACGATTATAAAAAAATAAATAGTAAAGGTGATAAAAAAAATCCTAATTAAACACTCATCCCAAAGGAAAAACAAAACACCAAAAGTATAAGAAGCCAGCTTATTAAAGAAGCACATACCATAAAATGGCAGTTATAGAGTGTTTTTTTCTTTCTAATATGCCAGTTAAAGTTGAGATTGGAAATAATAGGAATTCACAAGTTTCCAATTGAACTGGTAAATTCACAATGGGCAAGGCTACAATATGAGAATAAAACTTCCAATGATTGTGAGACCAGTGCAAACCGCAAGGTGTTCAACTTCCTCTAATACGGAAGTAGTTAAAACTATTAAATAACTACATGTTGGGGAGGAATATTAAAATTAAAAAAAAACTATATATTGGGGAGGAATGAATAACGGAGAAGTTCAGACCATCCCGTGTTTTGTCGTAACATGACACCCATTTGCATAAAAAAGAGAATTGAGGAAGCAGAACTAAATTAAAACTACCTAGTAACATATAACCAAACAACATATGCATACATACATACATATATATATATATATATATAATAATCAGACGAAGTGCATACAAGGGAGCTCGAAATGGCCTTTCTCTTCCTCCAAAGCGAAGTTGTCCAGATTCCTTCTTACCACCAAGACCCCCTCCTGTTACAAATAGCACAAATTAAATCAAATAGATATACATACAGAATAGATTCCATGAAAGTAGAACACTTCCATTTACCTAATCTCCTTGGAATCCATCCTGGCATGAGTTGCTGTCGATTGTAATCAACAATAATTTCGCAATCATCTATCATTGAATGGTGAGCATCCTGACCATTAAAGGAACTCAAAACCAATACTATTGGCCTTCAAAAGCAAGCGTACTATTGCATTTCTAACTAAGAAATTATAGGCTTGAAATCTTTATAATTTTTCGTAAGAGCTGAGAACTTTTAAGAACAAGGGATACAATGAAGGTTGAACAAGCAACAAGAATCTAACCTATGCCAAGAGGTACACATAAAAATAAAGAATTAATTAAGAAAAAACTTGTGGCCTTGGAAGAGAATACAATATAACATGACATCCCAAAAATTTGATTGCCATGAGGCACCATACAGATGTAAGCTGTGTATGCAGTGTATGTCGGTGGGGAACGATAAACTCAAATGACATTAGGACTCAATAAGTTGTACCACCTTATATGCACGGCGCATCTCTTTTTCAGTTTCAAATTCGACAAAAGCATAACCACGTGAGGAACCGGTCACTGCAAAATATCATGCAGATTCTGTAAGAAAACATGATTTTGTCTCCAATCTGTTGAACTTCCAAGTTCCATGAACAGAGCTAAACATAAAAACGTGTCGAGAAAGAATGTACCAAAATACTGTAATGTGTTGGAAATACTTTATGCACCTAATCAGTAAATACTTTCAGTCAAACACAAGATAAAATTAAAAACTAGGAAAGAAAAATACCAATGTGTCTGACCAAACGTAGATTCTTAACCCGACCGTACTTTCCCATAACCTGAAAGATGAATTCATTAAACATCCAATTAATGATATATTGAAGGAGAAAATAAGCTGTTAATAATGAATGCGACTATGCAAGTAACAGAAAAGCCAAGCCTCCCTTTGTAGATTAAAAAATAGAAGAAATCTTGGGATTTTAATAACTAGAGCTGACTCCTTTTCTTCTACCTCTTAATTAACAAGAGAATGCAAAAAATGCATCCAGATGAATTCAGAACAAAAAAGCTTATCTTTTTCAAAAAAAACAAAAACTTTCTTTACACAGAAGGCAAGTATGAAGTCAAGACTTAGGCAACCCGACTAAACCCTAAACCCTAAATAACCCCTCGAATATAGACAGTAAACCATTAGTAAAATATTGAGGAAGAGAGAGGGGATTGGATTGGATTACTTTACGAAGAGTGTGTTCGGTGGTGAGATGTGAAAGGCGAGCAACAAAGAGGGTACAAAACGGGTCTCCGATGAGCTTGGGATCGCCAAGTGGGTCATCTGAATTTGTATCATATTCAACGAATCAATAAGAAAAATCGAGATTGACGAAAGAAATGAGAAAGAGATTGAAATGTACAGAGGCCGGCGGAGGAACAAAGTAAGGCTCTGTAAATAGCATTATCGTGTGGGAGAATATCAGTGCCGTCGATACTGCCGCCCTGAATCGGATGGTAATTCTCGGCGTAGAATACCCTGTTTACGTTGCTTCCGCTCATACCGCGCGGACGTTTCTTTTCCTTTGATCTGGAATGCTACGACTCCGACGGTTCCCAATGAATTGCTACTGTTAAATCATCAATCACATCGAATTCATATTTTTAACCGATAAATTCTAGAGAGGGATTATTTAGTAATAGGATTGAAATTACAAAATCAACTCCAATGAAAAATTAGCAGCCGATAATAAATAAATTAATTAATTAATGTAAACTTGGGTAAGACATACATATAGTTTTACACTCAATAGTCAATAGTGTGATTCAATCTTCACCCCAATATTTAGTATAAAAAAATGATAAATTAATTAATTTGATAAATCATCATCATTAAATTTGAAATTATACCATCAATAGTTGCCATAGAGAAGGAAAATACATCCTCGAATGTTAACCGGATGAGAAGATGCGTAAAAAAAGAGAAAATTTTGAATAGGAACATCCCCTAGTAGCTCTTTATTATATATTAAGAGTTTGTTTTTATTGAATCTTATCCTCGTGGGATTTATGGTTTTGTTGAAAGTGCCTAGGATAGCTTTTGAAAATGTTTTTTATAACGATTAAAAAACACTATAAAAGTTATCCCAAACGAATCCTAGGAGGGAGCTCTTCTTTATAGTTTTTCTTTTTTTTACTCCTTAATCTTCTTCTTTGTAAAAGAATCAAGTATGATAGTTGGTTCAATTAAAGTTTATTTATAAACTAAACCGAATCAAAACCAACCAGTATCGATAAAATTAACCCCTGAACCGACTACATGTCAAAACCGAAATTGAAACCAAACCCCTAATGGATATGATGGGCTTAACTAACTAATAGTTATTGGTCATATGCATAACTAGTACCACTACCAAGGCGATGCATCCATGCCATTGGATTTACCCACCTAAAAATTTAGCATCCCACAGAAGAGTTCTTTCTAAATTTATTAAATTAAAAAACCTCGCGTGCTTTAATATTAACTGTTGATTTTTTCACACATTCTTCACTAACACTTTTATACAATACAAGCTTCTTATGTCTTATTTCAAATTCTTACAAAGCATATCACCGAAAAAGGGTGTTACAAAGAATCACCTACAACAATTAAAAATAATAAAATCTTGTATTGAAAAACCAATTTTCCTTACAAGCTACAGAAAGAAGAAAAAAAATGAATCAAGACATGCAGACATCGAGAATTTTTTTTTTATCGAATTACAAAAAGAATGTGAAATCACCTCTCAACTTTGCTTTTGCAGCAATTGAACTCATGGAAATGTAAAAATAGGAGGAGCTTACAGCTCCAAATCAGCCTCGTCAAATTCAATTTCAGCACGAAACCGAACTTACTGTGTCAGCAAACGAAGGCCTGCTTCTAAATCATCCAGTGTAATAGTAAGCAGTTCTTCTGTGTCTATACTGTCAAAACTGAGCCTTCCATCCAAATTCTCTCTGGCATTCACTAGCATTGGATCAATTAAACCACCATTCATCTCCTTACGTTGCTTTTCTTTAGTTTCTCTCTCTATCACTTCTGTAATGGCCTCTATAGTGCAACTAGAATGCAACTTAAACCCGTACAACAAGCTATCTTCTGTTTGATTATCAATCTTGATTTGGAGAATCTTTGCTAATTCTTCTGAGCTGAAGTCATTAAAATAGAAAAATTTGGTCACCCGTCGACAAAATCCTTCATTTGAAGCTATTACACGCTTCATTGGTTCGCAGTAACCGGCGAATATGACAACAACTTTCCCACTGTCCATGACTGACATAATCTCTTCCAAGGCTTCCAAACCATAATCCTTATCATCTGCCTTCTGCATTGGTATCAGTCTATATGCTTCATCAACAAAAAGAATACCACCCTCCGCTTCTTTGATCTGCAAATCAGAAAAACTTAAAATAGATGACATCCATGAAGCAATGTTCCACATAACTTAAAAGAGAGGCTAAAAGCTATGTGATGTACCTTCCTCCTAGTTTTTGGACCAGTATGACCGACAAATTCCCCAACCAAATCTGTTCTCTGGACTTCTGTTACCTTATCTGTAGGTAGGACTCCAACCATGTGAAGCAGTTTTCCAAGTATTCGAGCTACCATAGTCTTACCTTTCAAAAATAATAACAACAATTAGCGAAATATAATAATAAATACAAGCTTTGATAATCAATACTAACTGCTAGCCAACCAAGCAATTCCAAGCAGCAACAAAAAGAATGCATGCATCTTATAAAGATTTAAAAAAAAAAAAAAAGCAGACAAAAGGTTCCTTGGCAAGCAAAATATATGCCATTACATATGTCATGTTGTGGAGAGAAGTAACATAATTTATTTAAAAACGATAAATCATTAGGAAAGAGAATACTATCTTAATTGGCTAAAGATGTCCATATTTCTGCAAACACCCCGGCCTGGAGAAGGCATGAAATCTGCAGTTTCAATGATGAAAGCAAGAACTGGAAACACATTTTTTTATGGAAAATAAATCTTTCATTAATCGGAAAATTATAAGATACCAAAAGGACAAGGAGTCCTCAAACAAAAAGGGAAATTAAAACAAAGAAAAATTGTTAGTATTTACATACCATTAAATGTTGAAACTAAAAATAACAAATTACTATCATTTAAACTAATTCTTTTGGTTAAAATCAGTGTCCATTGTAGTGGGGAATCCCAGTAAGGAATTGCCACTGCCCCTCCCACCACATTTTAACAGGAAAGCTATACCTAACTCTGCCCTGTCCCATACTCCTATAAATACCTGTTCCGGGATTGCCAAGAAATGCCATATGAGGGGGCCTCCTGGTGCCAACTTTGAGGCCAAGGGCCCTACGTCTCTCATCTAATAGCATTCCCTTAGCCCATTTCTGAAGTTGTGCCTTAAGCTCGTGTAAACCCACAATATGTGAGAGCTCATTTTCAAGTTCCTTCATCTTTGCTTTGGTTTCACCACATGCTTCAATTGCTCTTCGCTTTCTCTGCTCTTCTAAATGCTGGTTCAATAATTCCCTCAACTTTCCACTACCCGAGCCTTGTGAGAGATGGTTTAGGGGAGTCATACCCTCCTGCATTTAAGAGAGATACCAACTAATACAACTTTTTAAACAGTATATTGGAGAAGACTAAATATAGCAAGCAAATTTAAAAGCATTACATCATCCATTGCACTACAATCAGCATTATATTGAAGCAATGTCTTCACGGTAGCAATATCTTCAGCTTGGAGCGAGTACCACACAGCAAGGTGTAACGGTGTCATACCATTCTGCATAAATATACACAAAAGCAGAGAATTCAACCAACAGATCACACTAACACCCATATTTGTAAATCAATCAAATATATATAATTAAAGGATAAGATAGAGCACATTTGCTTTGGCTTCAATAAAAGCACCGTGAGCCAGTAGTATCTGTGCTGCATCATTGCACCCATTCTTTGCTGCCATATGCAATGGAGTTTCCCCATACTGCAGAGACAGTTAAAATATTATCTTAAAAAAAAATTTGAATGTCATTTAAAAGATGATCACCAACAAAGAAGATACTTATGCCTACCATGTTTTTGGCTTCCAACTCAACCTTGTCTGGACCTTGCCAGGCAAGAAGAAATTTAACAATCTCAGCCCTGTTATAGCCCGCGGCAACATGAAGTGGTGTCTGTGCCATCTGAAGTAAGCATTGAGATCCATGAGTTTTAATCCAAGGCAATAATAATAAAAACAATATAAATCGGTTGTACATTTCATCTTGGATTGAACAAAACTAACGTGCAACGAACATCATTGGAAGTAATAATACAGTTTTCCTCAATTTATTACTGATAAGGTGAAATAGGAGTAGATGTCTTCAAAATGATAACTGATAATCTAATCTACACCAGAAAATATCATTAGACTTCATATTGGAGAGGGCAAAGGGGTATGACTGGAAGGTTATCATACAAAACATTTTAATAACATCTTCACACGTAAAAAGATAAAATAACCATCAAACAGACCTAAAAAGATACCAGATGGAGAATATTAAGAATAAAATATTCAAACACTAGATTTGTCATAAAAAAACCAATGAAAAGCACATGGAATCAGAATCTCAACAAAAAAAAAGTCCACATCTTGTACACATAAAAAAAATTAATTCATATTTCCATAGAAATGTCACTTCCCATTGAAAAAATGAACCACATGGAAATCCAAATGAAAATCTACTTTCACAAAATGCCAAAAAAAAATTCCTTTAAAGAAAAGAGACCATACAATAGGATTTATTTCATTAAGAAGGCATGGGTTTTCTCGAAGCATCTTTTGAAGGCCAAGAACATCCCCAGACTGAGCATAGCTATGAATGGTAGTGGGTTTGGTAGACCTTGACCGTTGATCTAGAGGCCTCTGCATATCTTCAAAGAAGAAAGAAAGAAGAAGGTGGTAAAGGGAGAAAAGGAGATCTTAAAAAAGGGTGGAAGAGTAGATAGTATCTCCTTTGAACCAAAAATCAAATGGCAATAGCTATTTCTTCCAAACTAATCAGATTATATATGTTCTAGTCCAAAAACAGAAAACAAGAAATTGTAATAGGAAATCTTGCATCAATGGGTGATCTCGATAGGACAGCACTCAACCCACCACACCCTCTTCAAATCGGCAAGTTAAGTTTAACCTCCTCCAGAGGTCAGCCTTCGATTCTAAACCAAGCTTTTGAAACCCTCACCCCTGCAAAAGAAAAAAAAATGAGGCACAAAATAAGTCAGAAGGAACAAAAAGGTCTGCATTTGAAGATTGTTCTGGCACTCAACAAAATCAACTCCAAGCTAATTACATCATTGACGATAATCAATTTTTCACTTTATCAATTAGTGGTTTACTATGATTGACGGTAATCGTGTGAAGTGATTATAATCGATCACAATCAACCAACCACGCTAAAAAATCGGTTATATTTGCAAATGCATTTTAAAAAATTACTACCCATCGAAATTTCAAGCATAAAATAAGAAAAAGTAAATTTTCAAACTATCATAACAATTGGCCATAAACTCAAAAACCCAATAAAAATAAAATAAAAGAGGTGACAAAATTCAGTTAAAAAAACAACCCATTTGATATTTGTCAAGTTGGCATAGATGTGAAGTTAAAGATGAAGGAAAGTTAACAGCATTCAATTAAACAATATTCGTTCTAGAGAGAGAGAGAGAGATTTGAAGAGAAAATTCAATGTCCTCTTAATTAACAATTACATGTTTGAATTGTTGATTAAATGAAGGAAAGAAAAGAGAAATGTTCCTTCCTTCTTTGATTAACCGATTTCACAAAATAATAATAATAATAATAATAAAGCATCGTCCATAGAGAGGATCTGTAAACTTCGTTAAAGTCTAAAAAAAAAAAACCAAATGGATCTTAATTAAGAACATGATGAAGGTCTAAAGAAATGGAGAAACAAACTAACCGACGAGTGAGCAGTCTATAAGTCAAGATCTGAGAGAGCGGAGGCGAGGATCGGGATTGGCTTGGCGGGGCGGGGGAGTACAGAAATGAAAGAGACAAATATGAAATCCGAGAGAGAGAGAGAGAGATGATTCAGACAGCGAGCATCAGAAAATGGCGAAAAGCCGTAGATGACGGGCGAATGAATACGGGAAAAGAAAAGAAGAAGAAATATATGCGTCATACGTCAACATTGGGTTCGTTTGTTTTGGCTACTTGCATGTGCCACGCTCCGTACCGCCAATTTATTTGCAGCTATTTTCCATTTTCCATTTTCCATGGATCTGATTAAAACCACCTAGCTTCTCTATCTAATTTTATTATTTTTATTTAATGAAAATAACATGGTGTTGATCAAAATTTTCAATTTTTTTAATTATTGTTATAAATTATAATTTTTAACCTGAAAATATATAAATCCTCTAGTGGGATTAAAACTCACTACAAATAATTAAGACCACGTATCTCACGAGTTCTTCTAGATTACTTCCACAAATATATTTTTATATTTTATGATCGAGATATAGTGTAAAACATTTGATGTTTGTTATTCAATACACAACTCACACGAATCCAATAGAGTTTTTAAAAAATCCCTTTATAATTTACATAATATTCTAACAGCATTCATATGATCCGTTTAAATTCGAGGTAATTAAAGTGTTTAATTAATTACTAATACTTCCTCCGCGTATGAGATATCACATCCATCATGTATAGCATGTGGTTGGATGAGTTGGATATAAATTTTAGAATTTTGGGTTTATGTAATCTGTGTTTAAATAAACACATACTAATTACTGAAATAACATATTTTTGCATACTAATTACTAAAATATCAGATTTTTTCAAAAATTACTCAAATAACATAATTTTAGTTCAATAAATTATTGAACTATAGTTAAATAAATTATTAAACTAAAAAAGAAATATTACGAATTCATTAAAAATAATAATAAAAAATGATAAATAGTTCAATAAATTATTGACCTTGAACTTAAACAACCAAAAAACAAACAAATTCGTTAAAAATACATATGAAAAATAGTTCAATAATTAATTGAATTATAGTTCAATAATTTATTTAACTATAATTATGTTATTTGAGTAATTTTTAAAAAGATCAGACATTTTAGTAATTAATATGCAGATTTATGCTATTTGAGACAAATTCTTTTTAAATAATCACATCTACATTATTCTTAATTTTTTTTGAGGTATCTACATTAGTCTTCTTCTTTATTATTATTATTAATTTTTTTGAAAACATTCTTACTTCTTCTTCTTCTTCTTTTTCTTATTAAAAATTATATATAATGTTAATATTAATCAATTAAAACATAAAAAAATCCTCCTCTCTTTTCCAAATTCCACGGATCAGAAACATAAATTTTAGATTTAAGGGCCTTTTAATATAAGAAAGGCCATCATTTTCTTAAATAGGATAACTCAATTTTCCTTAGGGCATTTTAGTTTTTTTGGAAGAACATTTACTACATTTACGCTAGATTCAAAACTGAGAGCTAAGCAAGTGAAGAAAGAAGAGAAAGACAGAGAGAAAAGAGAAAGGGGTAATATGACGACGAAGATAGCACCGGGAGTGGGAGCTAATCTACTTGGCCAGCACGCCCCTGAGAGAAACCAAGACGCTACTGCTTATGTCGGCAATCTCGATCCTCAGGTTTCCTTTTCCCATCCTTCCCTTTCTTCTAGGGTTTCTTCTTCTTCTTCTTCTTCTAATTTCACTCTTTTCTTGCTGATTTCAGGTTTCTGAAGAGTTACTTTGGGAGTTATTTGTTCAAGCCGGCCCTGTTGGTATGAAAACTCTGTTTTTTTTTTCTAATGTCTTTTTTTTTCCATCGATTTATTCTTATTCTCCATTCTTTGTTTTTCAGTAAACGTTTATGTTCCCAAAGATAGAGTTACTAACTTACATCAAGGATATGGATTTATCGAGTTTCGTAGCGAGGAAGATGCTGATTATGTATGTTACTCTTTCTCTATCATTCTCTCTACTCATATGAATTATTTGTTTAATTTTCCCTTTTATTCATTTTTCAGGCAATTAAGGTTTTAAATATGATTAAGCTTTATGGGAAGCCGATTCGTGTAAACAAGGTACGGAAATTACTTATTTTTATAAATTGAGCAACATAGAAGGTGCTAAATATGATTATTTTTTTAATTTATTTTTCAGGCTTCTCAAGACAAGAAGAGTTTGGATGTGGGGGCAAATCTCTTCATAGGAAATCTTGACCCAGTGAGTAGTTATATGTATTAATATGATTATTAGAACTGGAATAACTTGCAAGCCTAATGATTGACATTGTAACTAAACCTTCGTGTTTGTTTCAGGATGTCGATGAGAAGCTCCTATACGATACGTTCAGTGCATTTGGAGTCATCGTGACTAATCCGAAGGTCATTCATTTTCTTTTCAATGCCATCATATATATTTGTTATTTAATGTTCCCTGGTGATTAGAGAGATCATTTTCACGCAAACTATTCACTTAGTAGAGTTTGTTAATTATCATTAACTTGCTATTCTGTGTTTACAAATGGGATGATTATTTTTTAGGAAGTTGGTCATTTGTGGTTTTTTTTCATTTATTTCTTTGTGCAAACTGCCTTATAGTTATGAACTGGATTAAGAAAAATCGCTATTATAACTTATTGGCTACTTGACCTTGGAATTTATGTTGTTTGAATTAATAAAAGATTTATAGAGCTCAACGTAATGAGGAAGCCAAAATTTTACTAATCTCCCATGAATATAAATTTATAGACTCTAAGTTACCAAGATCTGTTTCATGGCTACTCTAGTGATGTGACTTCACATTAATTTCAGTACATTGCTTCGAGCTTAATTATTTAGTATTGAATATTTTGTCTTTTTTTTTTTTAAATTCTGTTTGCTTTTGGGTGAGCTTGGTTCACCATTTTTTTTGTTTTACTTTATGTGATTATTATTGTTGCTGTTGAAGAACTGCAGAATTTGCACACTGTCAGGCAACACAAGGGTGTTTCAGCATAATGCTTTTTAGCTTTATTATTGTTTTCTTGTTCATTTGCTTTATCCAACTCTCCCTTTTGTTTGTGTGTTTTGAATTTAATTACATTGACATGTCTGTCTACAGTCTCATGTGTAATGGTTTTTTTTGATAGGAAGTCTCATGTGTAATGGTTGATTTTTTTTTTTTTTTATAAATATGAACGGTGGATTTATTAAAGAAAACCGGGAGGTACAAAAAAATGGTTGATTTGTGAGTTGGTGGCTGCTGCCTTATGACTTCTTTTTCTTTTGTAAGTGTCTTTGCTGTTCAAACAATAATTTGTAAATATCTAATCTTTCAATGAAAATAATTAGTTTAGAATCATTTTGTTTTGTAACCATACATTGAATTTCTGTTACTTTCGTCTAAGGAATTTTTGAACTGGTTTTTCTTGCATGTGGATAAACCTCTATTGCCTTGCACTAGTACTATCAAGCAGCACTTAGGACGATCACTTTCTTTTGAAAATGAGACTTGTTGTCTGGCTACTGCCTTGCACTAGCACTACCCATGCAACCTGTATTTTTGTTCATCAGTATTCGCTTAGAGTGCTTAATAGTTGGTACACTGAGTGGGAAAAGTGTGGAGATGTAAGGAGAATAATAATGTGATAAATATATTTGTTGTCTAGCTACTTACAGACATCTATTAGATAGAGTATATTCTACTTCATTCAAACGTTCTAAATTCTTTGCTATCAGTCCCTCCCTCGGGTTCCCTAAACTATTAGGCCTTCAAGTTTATAATATGTTTGAGGCATGTTATCACTCTGTTTCATTTTTTATTATTAGAGTAGTCATAATCCTTCTTTTGCTTTGTAAATACGTTCAATTATTGAGGATGGCGTTAGATTGTAAGGAAGTAGGGAAATCAAAAGTGTTCAATTCTTAATTTATAGCAACTAAAGTAGACTTTTTGATTACCAAATTTCATCTATCATGGCATTTCCTTTCTATGCTTGGTAGGACACCCGCCCCTCCCAAACCAAAAAAAAACCCAAGTAGAAAATAAAAGAAAAGGAGGAGACTGGGGAGTAGGTTGGTATCTAGAAGTATGAACCACCTACTTTTGGTGAAAAAAACATTTTGGTTCCGAATTCGTTTCGGCTTTTTCCTACCACAGAAAAACTTGTGGGCTTAAGTATTTTTCTGGTGTTTTCTTTTTCCTAGAGTAATACATTTTATTGCTGAGTGAATTCTATCACATTTGTACTGATGCTTATTCAATGAAAAGTCCTATGTTTATTATTAAAAAAATTAGGATAAAATACACTTTTGGTCCCTATAGTTTGCGGTTGGTGTCTACTTGATCCTTACATTTTAAAAACTGACAATTTAACCACTAATGTTTAGGAAATACATGTGTTTGGTCCTTATAGTTTATAAAATGTATGTTTTTGGTCCCTTTAATTATGACTATAGAACTGCAATTAACTTGCTGATGTGGAGAATAAGACTTGATATTTTTTTTACTACATGGCCATCTACTTGGAATATTTAATTAGTTTTTTGGTAAATATCATCTCTCTCATCTCTCTATCCAATTGTTCCCTCCTCATAGTCTCTATCCAAATTAGAAACATTGGCGAACTCCATGATTCAACCATAAAAACGCACTTCCCTGCTTCATAACTTAATCACCCAATGCCCGGATGAGTTTCTTAAAAAAAAAAAAAAGTTCCCAGATGACACACAACCCATCCCCTTCACTCTTCGTTACATGAGAATGTTTCTTTCTCAACATGAGCTCTGAGCTTAAAATTTTTGAAACCCAAAACCAGAACAATCAAATTATTCGAGTTTTAAAAAGTAGAAAAAACTAAATCCCATCCCCCAAAATCCAGAGTAGCAATGAATCTTGTAAGTGACTCAGCAACCCAGATTAACATCACAAATGACTTTTTTTAGTGATCGTGTCCTTGGAAGCTATGGCTGCACAATTTCTATTGATCATGTCTTCAGAAATTTCATGAAATTGCAGAAAATTTTCAGCAATCCTGCAAATCTTCAAAAAAATTGTGAAATCTTATAATCGATCGAAGTAGCTTTATATGATATGTCAATGAATGTGCCCTTTGCCATAATTGTGATCTCCATCAATTTACAGATTTTCTTCAATTTACAAATCTAGGGACTAGGATTGGCAGTGAGCGAGTAGGAAGAGACGAAGGAAAAGCAGAAGGATAATAGAGGAGGGAGGTGATCTAATGGGATGAAGAGGGAGGGAGAGAAGATTTTATAAAATATAAAAATAATCAAATGTGCCAAGTAGAGAGCCATGTAATTAAAAAAAATCAAATCATATTCCCAGTCGTAAATGTAATTTTATAGTCATATAAATTGAGGGACCAAAACATACATTTGTTAAATATTAGGGACCAAAAAAATGCGTTTCTTAAAGAGTAATGGTTTAAATTATCCCTTTTTAAACTACAAGGACCAGAAACGTGTATTTCTCCTAAACAGCATGGGTGAAATTGTCAGCTTTTAAAGGATAATTTAACCCTCAAAAAAATTATGTTCCTGAGTTTTGACACATTGAACATCTTTTTTTTTACTAGATTATGAGGGATCCGGAAACAGGAAATTCGCGTGGGTTTGGTTTTATTAGCTATGATTCATTTGATGCATCAGATTCTGCAATCGAGGTGCGCCTTTTCTTTGTTTATTGGCAATCATTGCAAATTCAAGTATATATATGAGGTTTTTTTATTAATGCCAACGAGATTTTTAAATAATTTGACCAAGTAACTTGCATTATATTTGTTTATTGGTTCAAGTAATCTTGATGTAATATTCTTCTACCTGCACAGGCTATGAATGGCCAGTATCTTTGTAATCGTCAAATAACGGTGTCGTATGCCTATAAAAAGGATACCAAAGGAGAGCGGCATGGCACACCTGCTGGTTAGAATTTCTGCTTTTCTATGAATTGAATTCTATCGAATTATTTCATGTTGTAATAGGGATCATACTTTTAGTGACCTGTTTTTATTTTACAGAGAGAGTATTGGCTTCTAGCAATCCTCAGAAGAGTAGGCCTCACACTATGTTCGCAAGTGGGCCTCCAACACTTCCAAAGGCCGCCCAGGCTAATGGCTCTCTTGTAGCCCCAGTGCCGCCACGACCTTTTGCAAACGGCACCATTGCTCCTGGCCCGATTCCTACATTACGTCCTCCGCCGCCACAAGGTGTACCATTCCCTCCTATGCAGATGAACGCACAACAGGTCTGGCAAGGCCAGCCACAGCAACCAGGTCAAATGATGGCAACAAACATGATTCCTCCACCAGTTCAACAGTTTCGGCCGCCTCCTCCTAACATGCCGCCGCCACCACCTCAGGCCATGGCCCATTCGATGCATGTTCCTCCACCGATGGGAATGGGAATGGGAGCACCACCACCTCTTTGGCGACCACCACCACCTCCGATGCAGCAGGCTGGAAGGCCTCCTATGCATATGTCGTCAATGCCTCCTCCGCCGCCTCCCAATCATTTTCCACCACCTCTTCCATCTTCAAGTTAGAGACGGATTATTATGTTAAACCGTCAATTCATATGAGGTTCAACTGCATGATAATGTTTATTTCTTTGTAATATTCAGTAGGTTGTCATGTTATACAAATTTTCCACACTTAAAATCCGAAATATTACCCGAGGAAATTTGGGTTTTTGCAACAAAAACGCTCTGACCTTAGTTTTATGGGATGATGGTTTAATTTGTTGAAAACTTTACTCTATTATGAAAATGGATAATTTTGATTTAATTGTAAAAATCTAAATTGGCATAGAACGTACAGTGTTCGTGTTATTTGTTAAGCTTTTTATCCAATAACAAATTTAGTTAATTTTTTTCCTACATCAAAATGAATTATAAATCAGTGAAAAGTAGTGTGAACATGACATTTTGAATGACAAGAATCACGAAATTCACATTATCTCCTACCAAACTAACCCTAAGATAATTTGAAAAGCTAATGATTTCACATTTTTTAGGTGACAACAAAATAGAACATACAAACAACTTGATGGCTGACCATGAATAAAGGATAGAATTTGATCTCAAACCGCATTAATTTCATTGATTTGTCTTTAACGATATTCTTCTTCCTTCCAACCAAAATGTTCTTAAAAAATCCCTTCTTTTCGAATTGCACAAAAATGGTATGAAGTTTTTTTCAAATCTTGAAATCATGAGTTTAAATCTATGTAGAGTCACTTATTAGTTTTTTAATGAAAAATATTGTAAAATTACGTGATTGTCCCATAAGATTAGTTAAACTACACACTAACGATCTCAAACACTCTTATGTATGTAATAGAGAACATGAAATGATTCAATCCACATAAAATTGGTAAGAATCACGTTTAAATAAATTTAAGTGGGTTCTTATAAAAATAAAATAAAAAATTAAGTGGGTAGTTTCATTTTTTAAAATTAAAAAATATAGTGGAATTATCAAAATAGTAAGAAAAAATATAATATGCTATATAGCAACAACTTTAAAAAATTTACTAAAAAACATGTCACTTTTATTCTGATCTTTAAGTTATGCTTGGAAGAGGCAATTCTGTTATTTTATCACCTCTCTTATTTAGCAGTGTTGGATAATGTTAGAAAATATTTTGGAATTGAGAGAATGAGGAAAAAAAGTCATGTTTGGTTCATACATTATGCCATATGTATCGATTTAATTCCTACATTTTTAAAAATTTCACATTAATTCTTGTTCATAAGTTTATTAATAGTCTCTATCATTCGTAAATTGTACCAAATTTGATGAAAAATTGTTCTTGAAATTAGTCTCTTTATTTAATTACTCTTCCCTTTTAAAGAAATGTCTTTTTGTTTTTGTTAGAATGGCATTAATGAATTGAGTTGTATTCGTGAATTTGTTGGTTCAAGCTGTGTTGTGAATGGATCCAGAATTTATAATTGAGATTCGGAAATTTGAAATATGTGTTTGGTTGGTTACTCAAAAAATTTAAAAGTCGATTGTGAATCGAATATGTGTTTAGATCATAATCCAAATTTTGGGTGACCCACTCATAAAAATAATACTTTCAACTTTAAATCATTCATTTTTAAGTTTGAAAAAACTAATAATTCATAACTTATAAATTAGAAACATGTTTATCCGATCAACTATAATTATTCTCATTCTTAGGATAAATTTTTCTTTTAAAAAAAATTATAATAAAGATAATAAAGCATTGCAAGTCTATCAAATAAACTCTTTAGATTAAAACAACTCAATTTTTTCCAAAAGGGAACTATACAAGACACAATGAGATCCATTCTAAAATTCATAAGAAACCTAGTGCAAACAAAGAGAATTTCCCAATAAAAGAGAATCGAAAAAATATTTTCACACTGAATGGGAGACCATTTGGGCATTGAAAACCTCTCATAGCGTTATTAAATAGGACTACATACATTGTAAAACAAGAAAGAAAAAAATGTGAGCAACAACTCCAAAACATATATAAATATATATATATATATATATATATATATATATATATATATATATATATAAATTATTTTATTTTTTATATTTAAATTAATTTTATATAATTATAAAAACAAAGTATAAATAAAAAATAGGATATAATGAAAAAATAAATTAACTTTTTTTCCATCACTTTAGAATTAAGTTTGAGTTTAAAATCAGCTTAAAAACGTGCAATTAAAAATTTAATTAAATAAATAAAAGCTAGAACGGAACGGGTCAACCTTGAAAAACGGGCTCGACCCGACCCACATCTGCAAAATGGGCCCGACTCGTATTTTTATCTCATGTGTTGAAATCCGTGGATTAAATTGTGTGGGTGAGGTCAATCTGTGTTTTTCAGTTTTTGAGTTGGATATTTTGGATTCTTGTTTTAGTTGAATTCATTTTTTAGCCTAAAAAAGAAATTGAATCCAAATTGCTTTTTTCTAGATTGTAAACCAAACACAAAATAACGCAGATTCCTTTTATTCATTCAATCTAGATTCATAAAACTGAATCTGGATTGCATACCAAACAGGGCCTTAATTACTCTCCCTTTTTAAAGAAATGTCTTTTTGTTTTTTTGTTAGAACTGGCCAGTTGTTGTGTTGCTGGTTTGGTTTTCTAGAGCTCTAAGTATTGTTTCTCTTATTTAGTAGTGTGATGTGATCTACTTCGACCTTTTATAATTTGTTTATTTCTGATGATATTTGTTGTAGATTTTCCTATAAATTTTGTTGATATGTTTGAACTTTTATATATATATATTAATAATATATTGAGATGAGTTAGAAGGTAGAAGGTAGAAGGTTAAAACTGTCAACTCAATTAGATGTCTTTATATACATTTCTATATTTCAATCTTCCGTCTAAAATAATACACTATTATTGATGCGGACAAAGACAAGCTGTTTGATTTCTTTTTTTTTGTGTTGTAGAAAAACAGGAATCAAATTAGTGTTTGGTAAATTCAGCTTAAGCAAAAATTTAATGTTTGGTAAATTCAACTTTTAAAAATACTTTGACATCATGAATATCTATGTAATGTTTAGTAAATTGATTTTAAGAATACTTAACTATTTTGTAACGTCATTATTATTATTATTAATAAACCTTATATTTTTTTAATTTTAATTTAAAATTAAATGCATATTAATTATGATTTTAAATTAAAATGAAAACACATTTGATTTATTTTATAACTGAACTATGAGTTATGTTCATTTAATCACAATATTTCATAAAAATAATATTCAAATACAAAACAATATAAGAAAACATAAAAAAACAAAATAAATATTATCATTCTATTTTTTTTAAGAAAAATATTGTCTATTTGATAAAATGTTTATTAATCTTAAAATTATATAATTTTACAACTAATAATTATTTTCTAATTTTTTTTAAGATCTAATGTACTTATTTTGCATAAAAAAGATTTACCAAATTTTATTACAAATTAATTTTGATTTACATTAATTTAAATCTAAATAATTCTTAAACATATCGTATACCTTTTTTTTAGATTAAAAATAGATTTATAAAATATTAGTTAGTGGGTGAGAAATTATAGGGAATTACTTTTGAAAAGGCAAGTGCTATATGCGTCTAAAATTTGGCTTCTTTAACCAAACATACAAAACAGTAAAGATCTTCTTAAAAGCTGTCAAAACACAATCCCAAACGAAGCCTTGTTATATGAAAACAAAAGGCATGCTTAACAAACTATCTAATAAGTAGCGGACCGGTAAGAAACCGACATTTTTTTTGGTTCACATTAAAAAACATTGAAAAAATTATAATTTTTGAAATAACATATTTTTATCCACTAATATTTAAATATCATATCTTTTAAAAAATTATTCAAATAACATCATTATAATTCAATAAATTTATTGAACTAAAAAGGTAAAAAAAAACTAATAAATTCGTTAAAAATAATAAAAAAAAAACAATCAAATAATTCGTTAAACTATTGAACTTGAACTTTAAAAAGCAAAAAAACTTAAAAATACCCATAAAAAATATATTTTAGTAACTAGTTGATTTAGGCTCTATTTGAAATAAATTCTAAATTAGAATTTGGATTGAAATTATCCAACGAGTTACCATTAATTTTGAAATATTTTTCAAATTATTTGTATGAAGTGTAATAAAATCACCTAAACATCTTATTTCACCTCAATCATGACTCTAATTTGAAATAGAATCATCTCCATTCCTCAAGAATTGAACAAAACCATCAATATATTGTTCATGAAGCTTGGTGTCTCCAAAAATGGCAGCCGCCTCTTTCGCTTTCCTTCTCATTTCCTCACCTTCTTTCATAACCATAGCGTCTCTCAAAGCTTTGGCTATGGCTTCTCCAGTAAAACCCCCATCTTCCTTCCTTTCAATTTCAATCGCCAAACCCTTCTCCACCAAAAGCCTTGCATTCAACGGCTGATCAATTATTAACGGTAACAATATAAGACAATGTCCAAATTGCAGAGCTTCAATGGCGGAACCCCACCCGGCGTGAAACAGAGAGCCTCCAATTGATGGATGAGCCAAAATCTCCATCTGAGGCGCCCATCCCATACTCACGATCCCTCTCTTCGACGTTCGTTGGTTGAAACCAGAAGGCAAAGCGTCGGAATCTTCCATTGCCCAGCTAGGTTTTCTCAGAGACCATAGAAATGGAAGTTCTGAAAGCTCTAACCCTAGGGCTATCTCGTGAATTTGATCTTTCGTCAATTTGCATTCACTTCCAAATCCTACGAATACAATTGACCTAGGGTTTTGTTCATCGAGCCACTTGAAGGTCGAATTCCATGGCGAATTTGAGGAGAATTCAGATCTTTGAGGCGTTTCTTGAGGAAGAAAACCGATCGGAATCACTCTCTTTCTACAAAGTTTCTCGTACAATTTCAAATACTCGACGTCGAATTCGTAACAAGTTCGAACCGCGATTGCTTCGCAAGCAGATAGAATTTTCGTAACCCGATCTCGATCACTCATCCCAGAATCATTCTTTTGGAAAAATCCAGTTTGAATCGTGGCAGCTTCATGCCGCCGGAACGCCACCGTCGATGTAAATCCATCAAATTCCGGTGGCGATGTAAGGGTTTCGATATCAGATAAAGGCAATCCCTTACTAATAACATAAGGAAAGAAAGGGAGAAAGCCAGGGGAAAGAACGCGAAAGAAAACGATCGGAATTCGAAAATCGCGAGAAATGTCACAAATCCAAGTCGCATTGAAATCAACAATCATCCAATCAGGTGATGAATCAGCGATAAACTTCCTGAAAGAAGGTTCAGCAAGATCAAGAGCCAATTTCAGAAACGGAACTTTATCAAACGGGATATCGACGGTGGCCTCTGCATCATCCGGCAAGAGATCGCAGGATAATCGCGGCATGGGAATCGGAACAAGAGTGATGAAAGAAGATAAAGAAGGAGGAATTTGAGGGAGTCTCTGTAAATTTCTTGGGGTAGAAATGAAAGAGACATGGACATTAGCTTTGGCTAAAGCAATGGAAAGCTGAAAATGGGGAAATAAATGGCCGAAAGCTGACCATGGAAAAAGAACAACATGAAGATCTTTACCCATTTTTTTACTTTCAGAGAAGAGAAGAGATTGATGAAGGTGATGACAATGGTGAATTGAGATTGAGTGTTTATAAATACATAATTTTTTTATTTTAGTGGTGAGTTAGGAAGGAAGGGAACTGTGTGAATCTTGATAGCGTGGGTCGTATGCTCTCGTATTACTCGCCAAGAACAAAAGAGTTTCTCAACTAATTTAAAATATTATAATAAATTAATTTACCTTTACCAATTTCTTTTTAATATATGTTTATTATTGAGGGAATTAGTGAAATAGGAAGAAAAACAATTTTGAAAATAAATTAATAATTCAACCAATAAATAATTATTTTAAAATGGAGTTGAGAAATAAATTAATAATTTTTTTTAATATTATTATCATTATTTTGATTATCTATTTCTTAATTTAATAATTTATTTCTGTGAGATCAGTAAATTTTTTAAAATAAAACTGCTATTTAAGTTTAAAAAAAAAGAAGCATAGATGGTAAATGAAAATGTATATCTAATTTGAGATACAGCATGGTCCACAAAATAATATTACAAATCTTATTTTTCAATGATGTTATTAAACAAGGGTGGTTGGCTTTTAGTTTTGATTGAAGTAATTGGTTTCATAATTATTTTTAAAATTAGATTTTGAGGGATTTAAAAATAGTAGTATTATTAAGCAATTGGATCACTAATAATAATTTTATGCCTTTAAAAAAAATGATTTTGAAAATATACAATTTTAGGGTACTTACGATAAAATATTGAATTGGAGGTATTATTTTGTTATTAGCATTATTTAGTCATCACCTACTTCAAGTTGATCTTGGGGTGGGGACTAGTAATTTGACTAATTGACTTGAAGCCAAAAGCCATGCAAAGAAGACTTATAGAAGCAAAGACAGTGTAAATTTATGCGCAAATTTTGCAAAATGTTAATATTAATTTTAAAGCTTAAATAGTCTTGATCTCCTAGGTATTTCTTCAATTTTTCATTTTTTCACTTTTACCTTTAAAATCCCAATTAAAATCTTTATATTATTTTTTTAAAACCACATTTTTTGAAGTTTAACTTTCATTATTCTATTTTAATATCTGTATCGTAAAAAAATTACTTTTAATTTTTGAAAATATGACACGTTAGAGATAAATTTTTAATAAAGATTAAATGTAAATAAGAAATTTTTAAAGACTATAACCTAAGTTAGGGATCAAAATTATATTAAAATCTTATTTTAATTAATATTTGTCAATAAAAATGAGATTTTTCTCAAAGTAATTTAAATAATTCAATCAATAAATAATTATTTTAAAATGGAGTTGTTAAATTCCCATTCCCAAAAGACAAAATGACTTGAAAGTCAAAGTTGAAACCTTTCTCCATAAGAAAAGAAAAGTGGGGTGTCTTCCACTTTTGAGGTGGAAAATGTTGTATTTCACCAAATTAGTCATTGCTATACTAAAGAAAAAAAGTTGGGTCATTGCTTCTTTTTTTTTCAGTTACAAACTGCTAAAATATCTAGAACTTGTATTGAAATTTGAAACACTCAATTTCAGTTACAAACTACCATCTTCTTTTCTCTATCAGTTTCTTTCCACACCCATACTTTTCTCCATCATGAAGACTATATTTAGCTTTAAAAGAAATATATAATTAACATAATAAGGGATGTTATGTTTCATAGAACAAGGAGTATAAGAAATTTTCCCGGATTCCATAGAGAATTTTTCTTTAGAGTATCAAATATTTTTCATATACTCCTCTTTTTAATAGTATTACATGTATTTATTTCTGATACCGAATAAATAGTGAGATATCTAACTATTTTCATGTGGTTTATTTTTAAGTTTTGTTTTAAGTTTAATATAATAAGAAAAACAGACATAGTAATCGAAGGTGAATGATTCAATATTCAAAAAAAGTATGATTTGCTTAAAATAGCTACACATGTTTGTTTTATGTTATGCATTTAGATTGCAGGTTTATTCCATGAATTTGTTACAAGATATGGGTTACTGCATACCTTATTTTCTTTTTAAACTTATGAGTTTGTTATAATACAACGATAACTTTTCTTCATAAATATGAGTTTATACCGTGCTTAAACCCACACATCAAATACATGTTACACAAACTCAAACTTCACAGTCCTTACAACTTTAGACTATACAAACTCAAACTTCTCAAACTTACAATCTAAACGCCTTTTTTTAAGGGGCTCTTACAAATATAGTATTAACATATTTATAAATAATTTATCATGATTAACATTGATCATCTGAATTGATTATCATTGATCTTTCATCAATAATTTTGATACGTTTAAAAAACTTACTATCTTTTTTTAAAAAAAAAATTGTTACCTACTAAAATTTCTCTTTTTTTTATTTATCTTATAAATCATGCCTTACTACTAGGGGTGTTAACGGTTCGGTTCTTCTTGACAAGAATCAGAACCGAACCGGTAAGCAATTGTCAAAATAGAGGGAATTAGAATTCCGGTTCCAGTTCTTTATCGGTCCCAACTTAGAAAGTTAACAGGTTCCCTTAATGGTCCGGTTTCAGTTCGGGTAGGACAGTGAGTTTGCTTCAAATAATTCATATAAAATCATAAAATTCATTCCTATAATAGCAATCAATCCAAAATCATATTTTTAACAAATAATTCAATTCAAACTCATAAACGCTTCCTCAAAATTTATATATATATGTAGATGTTCATCCAATCCAATCTAAAATTATATATATCACAAATAAATCAATCCAAACAATGTTTGGGTCCTATATTTTTGTTTTTTTGTTTTTTTAATTATATGTATATCAGTTCGGTTATGCTTTATCGATCCTAACTTCATAAACCGAACCGTATGCTTATTGGTTCTAAAAAAAAGTGAATCGAAGTTCCATATGGTTCCGGTTTTTCCAGTTCTTCTTGCACCCCTACTTACTACACACTAGGTAAGTGTTTGGTTGAAGAAAGTGAATATATTCACAAATTCATTCTCATGTTTGTTTTCTATTTAGGGCATGGACATCAAATTCTATATTTATTATGGGATTTTGCGCATGAACATTCAATTTCTATTTTTAATGTTGGATTTGGGCATGGACATCTAATTTCTATTTTTATTATTGAATTTGATATTTTAGCCTCATATAGTCCCATCATTCAAACTATTCATTACATCATATTTCCGTTGTTACAAAGAGGCTTCACTTCTCAATTCCCCCATCCAAATACCCGTACGTGAAGCCCAAAACCCTTCCATATTTTATACATAAAATAAAACCCTAGTATTATTATTATAATATTTATGAAACCAAACATCCACATCCACATCCCCATCCCCACCAACACGTGGAGGAACTTTTATTTTCATTTGTGAAGACAGCAAAAACTAAAGCCGCTAGAGATAAGATTCATTCATCTTCACAACCTCATTATCCAAATCAAACCAAAGAACACCCCTCCCTCAAAAACCGAATAAACCCACCGACGTAATAATCCTCCTGCAGCTTCTTATCTCCAACAATGGCGGCGGCTTCTCCAACACGCCTCCTCACCCGTTCCCCACCATCCGACAACATAGCTTCTTTAAGTTTGCCGGCAATATCTTCTCCACAAAACGACCCATCAATCTCATTTCTTCTGATTTCAAGAGCCAAACCTTTCTCAACCAAAAGCTTCGCATTCAATGGCTGATCAATTACAAACGGCAATATAATCAAACAATGCCCAAATTGCAATGACTCAATTATAGAACCCCAACCGCCATGAACCAAACAGCCTCCGATCGCCGGATGAGCTAAAATCTCCAATTGCGGCGCCCATTCAAAACTCACAAATCCTCTCTCCGACGTCCTTTCACAAAACCCAGATGGCAAAATGTTAGGATCGTCATTTTCCCAATTGGGTTTTCTCAGAATCCATAAAAATTGAACTTTTGAAATTTCCAACCCATTGGCTATTTCATAAATTTGGTCTTTTGTAAGATTTAATTCGCTTCCAAATGCTACAAAAACAACTGATTTCACCTTTTGTTTATCAAGCCATTTGAAAATGGGCAAATCCCGATTAGATTCCATGTACGGTTTTTCCGGTGGGAGAAGACCGATAGAAATTCCCGGCGATGGAATTACTTTTTTACATAAACTCAAATACTCATCTTCAATTTCCTCACAGCTTCGATAAGCTACAGCTTTACTATATTTTATAACCGTAAAAAATCTCTCAGAATCTCCCATTCCAGAAGCCCTTTTTTCATAAAGATGAGAAAACATAAACTTCGCTTCATAAGAACTATACGTAACGGTGGTCGAAAAATCAACCCATTCCGGCGGTGAAGCCATGCTTTCCGGCGATGGTTGAGTTATAATTGGAGGATAAAGATAAAGCAAACTAACGGCGGAAAGAATCCAAAACATAATGATTGGAACTTGAGAAATTTCACTGACCCAGTAAGCGTTAAAGTCGACGATAATCCAATCAGGAGAATTATCGGCGATGAATTTCTTGATGGGGTGGCGGAGAAGATCGGTGGCTTGTTTTAAATACTGGACTTTCTCGGTTGGAAGATCGGAAGTTGATTCAGCTCCTTCTGGTAAGAGATTGTGATCAAGTTTAGGCAGAGGAAATGAGATGAGGTTTATGAAAGATGAGAGATTTGGAGGGATTTTGGGGAGTCTGAGGATGTTTTTTGGAGTGGAAATAAAGGAAACGTGAATTTGAGATTTGGCTAAGGCTATGGAGAGGTGAAAGAAAGGGAGAAGATGGCCGAATGCTGGCCATGGAACCATTACTACGTGAAGATTTTCTTTCATTTTTAGGTTTTGGTTTTGTGTGAAGGTTTGTGCAAGAGCTTTCTTTGGCCTTCATTTTTACAATTTTTTTTTTTTGGTACCAATCCAATGGTTGATGGCGGCGGATTTTATTTATTTATTTATTTTTTAAGGAAATTACACAAACCACCTTCAATTATAGGATTGTAATAGGGAAATTTGGGTAAAAATAAAACGACCTCCAAAATCTTAGATTAATCCTCCTGCAGCTTCTTATCTCCAACAATGGCGGCGGCTTCTCCAACACGCCTCCTCACCCGTTCCCCACCGACAACATAGCTTCTCTAAGTTTGCCGGCAATATCTTCTCCACAAAACGACCCATCAATCTCATTTCTTCTGATTTCAAGAGCCAAACCTTTCTCAACCAAAAGCTTCGCATTCAATGGCTGATCAATTACAAACGGCAATATAATCAAACAATGCCCAAATTGCAATGACTCAATTATAGAACCCCAACCGCCATGTACCAAACAGCCTCCGATCGCCGGATGAGCTAAAATCTCCAATTGCGGCGCCCATTCAAAACTCACAAATCCTCTCTCCGACGTCCTTTCACAAAACCCAGATGGCAAAATGTTAGGATCGTCATTTTCCCAATTGGGTTTTCTCAGAATCCATAAAAATTGAACTTTTGAAATTTCCAACCCATTGGCTATTTCATAAATTTGGTCTTTTGTAAGATTTAATTCGCTTCCAAATGCTACAAAAACAACTGATTTCACCTTTTGTTTATCAAGCCATTTGAAAATGGGCAAATCCCGATTAGATTCCATGTACGGTTTTTCCGGTGGGAGAAGACCGATAGAAATTCCCGGCGATGGAATTACTTTTTTACATAAACTCAAATACTCATCTTCAATTTCCTCACAGCTTCGATAAGCTACAGCTTTACTATATTTTATAACCGTAAAAAATCTCTCAGAATCTCCCATTCCAGAAGCCCTTTTTTCATAAAGATGAGAAAACATAAACTTCGCTTCATAAGAACTATACGTAACGGTGGTCGAAAAATCAACCCATTCCGGCGGTGAAGCCATGCTTTCCGGCGATGGTTGAGTTATAATTGGAGGATAAAGATAAAGCAAACTAACGGCGGAAAGAATCCAAAACATAATGATTGGAACTTGAGAAATTTCACTGACCCAGTAAGCGTTAAAGTCGACGATAATCCAATCAGGAGAATTATCGGCGATGAATTTCTTGATGGGGTGGCGGAGAAGATCGGTTGCTTGTTTTAAATACTGGACTTTCTCGGTTGGAAGATCGGAAGTTGATTCAGCTCCTTCTGGTAAGAGATTGTGATCAAGTTTAGGCAGAGGAAATGAGATGAGGTTTATGAAAGATGAGAGATTTGGAGGGATTTTGGGGAGTCTGAGGATGTTTTTTGGAGTGGAAATAAAGGAAACGTGAATTTGAGATTTGGCTAAGGCTATGGAGAGGTGAAAGAAAGGGAGAAGATGGCCGAATGCTGGCCATGGAACCATTACTACGTGAAGATTTTCTTTCATTTTTAGGTTTTGGTTTTGTGTGAAGGTTTGTGCAAGAGCTTTCTTTGGCATTCATTTTTACATTTTTTTTTTTTTGGTACCAATCCAATGGTTGATGGCGGCGGATTTTATTTATTTTTTTTTTTTTTTAAGGAAATTACACAAACCACCTTCAATTATAGGATTGTAATATCTACCGCCTCAAATTTTCAATTTGATTAATTGATCCAATTTTATAAAATATTAAGATGGGATCAAAGTTAATTTAATATAATAAATTACCCCATTTATTTTTAAAATTAGACCTTCAAAAATCTATGTGTAGACAAAAAATAGTAAGAGTTTTGAGGTTGAGGTCATGGATAAGGTGGGGACAAGATGAGATGGGAGCCCTCGGAAATACGACCATGAAGATTTTATACTCATAATTAGTAAATTGAAAATTTTAAGGGTATAAATTACCATTTATATCTGGTCAACCAGCGAAGGATAAAACTGCTGCTGTATTCACCAGCAACTCTTAACTCAGAATAAGAAAATATTCACAACAAAGTGTAAACAGAAAGAAACCAATATAACCTACACAGAAACTTGTTGAAAATACTTGTGGAACTTCACAAAATTGCCAGTGTATCAGTAATTCCATTCCATACCTCTCAACACATTCAAGACTTTTTTTGATAGGAATCAACACATTCAAGACTAAAGAACGGAGAATAAAGGATTCTGTAACGCGATAGCTTTGAAAGGTAGTGGTCCGAGCTTTATGTCGATGAGCTAGCTGCCCTCATCTTGATGCAAGGAAAAAAAATGGATGGCTGAGAGAAGTAGAAGATCAACCTCCATGTATCAAAGTTCTTTTACAAAACTGCACATCAACGACTCGTCCAATCTGATGCGGTGCTGCCTAATGATGCACCATGTTCCTTGATTATGTCAACTGACCGAAGGAGAATATCATCCTTTGCTGAATATAACTCGTTTGTACTCTACATTGATATAGATAGTACATGTAAAGTTTGGGGATGTAACACAATGTGGAACAAAAAAAAACTTTAAAAATGACAAATGAGCCATAAAAAGTTAAAAACTAAAAAGTCCATTTAAAATATCATACTTACCATCTTTATAAGGTTACAACCCATCGTTAATTCTGCATATGCACTTTCGATTCGAGAGAGAAAACAATAAGGAGCCTCCTTTTCCAAGAACACTTTAGGGTGAGCTTTTAGCATATTCTTTATACCATTCGATATCTCAGAAAGCCTACTAAGATCATCAACTTGCAGGGGAATTTTATTGGTGATGGCACGCCACTGTGCTCGTGACTTGTTCACAATAACCTACAAATATAAGATGAGTCATACTTAAACCTCATTTTTAACTGAAAGTTTACACTTACAACATGTAATAAATAAATATATGCCATTATCTTAATATCTAAAAAAACTCCACCAAAGTCCTACTTGGCACATAACCGCGAGGGAGATGGGTTAGAGTGATTCTAAAATCTCTCAACAGCAGAATCAATCAAGAAAACCATACAAACATATTCTCACAAACAACCAATCCGCACAACATATGAGAGGCTAGGACGAGTGATAGTAAGATATTCTAGGACCCAGAGACTATTATGTTTATAGCACTGTTATTAATAACATATAACATTACTAGAAAGTTTTTCTAATAAAGACAAACAAGAACAACACGACATGACATGACTCAACTAATCATAATTCATAATGCAGAAAGTTGATTACTCAATTTTGCTCCTCATTTTTTTTAATAGCAATACATTCGAGGGACAGAGCACCGAACATATGAATAGACAATTTTTCGCCTCATGAAGGTGAGAAGTGAGACATTTTTTACAACAAACTGATAGAGACGATGAAAAAAATTTCAAAATGTATATTCCTTAACTTTTGTTGTAAATTCAAGATGATGAATGCATCAAGTACAGTGCAGGGACTACATGAAAGTACATATCATTATATAGGAATAAAGTAACGCCAGGAAGATAAAAGATAAGAAAGCAAAAAATACAACAAAGAAGAAAACCTACCTGGCTTGAAAATAGAGAATTTGGAACAATGATTGGAAATTTTTCAGCACTTAGTAACGATGTTGTCATCAGTCCCATTTCCACCACTTGACCTTCAATAGTACCAGCCTGAAAAATGGAACATGATTTGTTTACTTTTCAAGTCATACAAGAAACAACAAATGTACGTCTACAAATTTTCCCTTTCCTAATAAAAAATTGCACATCATCTACAAGTCCCAGCATCGTCAAGATCTCTGCTTCAGATTCAAAACATTCAAGTTTTATGGATCATACATGCTACAAAATACATCTTAATCAGTCATTTACAAGATGAAAGCAAATGAAGCTTCACACACACCTTAATTGTATCTCCAAGTGAGAAGGGTTGTGAAAACTGCATAGATAAGCCACTTAAAACATTCCCAAGAATATCCCTCGCAGCAAAAGCAGTGGCCACTCCTGCAAAGAGAGAGATTTATATTATATTACACAGGATCCATATTAGTAATAATTAGCAAGGCTGAATTATTGCCCCGAAAAAATAGCTGAGAAACATAACATTTCCAAGAACAAGATTGTTACGTCAAGCATTTGTCTACTCAATGGAGAAATAAAGAGACATATAATCAACAATATACAAGTAGTTACTTGGATGGACTAGAATTTAATCAGTATAGCATGACTACAGGCTGGAAAATATACCCACTTAAGTGGGGAATCCACATAGTTGCTTGCAGAAAATGTAAAGGATGTCATGGCAAACTAAAGCACGTCTTAAGCAGGTAGAAACTGAATAATGTTGAACCTTGAGCACTACCAACACAAAAATCAAGTGGAGGATAGATGAATATAAGTAGGAGTAACTAGTCAGCTGATTCTATAAGCTCATTTATAGTGGGATAATCGAAATGATAGTCAATAGAAATGAAATACAAGGTGCAAAATGCAATTGAAGGCAAGCTCCCACCTCCAATGCCACCAACAGTCACTATAGATTGAACAGCCACCCCACATGCCTCAGCAAAAGCCATCACTCCAATTACAAATAGCCCAACAGATGAAAGTTTGTCCAGGGTAAGTATCTTGTCTCGACCAAGCCCTGAAAAACTCTGGGCGGCCAGTGCTCGTGTGAACACATTTGTTTTCCAGCGATAAAGAAACCAAACAAAGGAAATAATAACAGCCCCCCTCCATGCTTGAGGAACATACTGTGATGCTATAGTGGTTGGTGCAACCATCATGCCACTACAAATCAAAGTTGAGACACACGAGAATGCAATGCAAATCACATCAAGCTATAAATCATTGTGTAATTGAGTGAAATACATTGAAATTAAAGTCACTTACATTTGAGAAAATGCAAAGAAAGTTATCAGATATCGCAAAGGATCCTCCAAGGCACCCCAAAAACTTTTCTCATAAGGAATTTGCTCAGCAGATAAGCTTCCAGAAAGTATAGCAACAGGACTTTGCATTGAATACTTGTGGAATCTCTTCAAAAGCCTAGGCATTACCAACCAAGCCAAAAGAGTGGCAGTTAATGTCATACTCACCGGAACAACGACATTTTTAAGATATGGATGTGAATCAAGGAGTTGTTCCACATGAGGAGTCAATTCATCAGATACTTCTTTCGCCTTTTGCCCGGTAAAAGATGCTGCATCTACAGCACTCTGCCACACATCCTTAACCTTTTCAATCCATTCCCTTCCAACATCAGAATTACCAATATCCACTTCACTGCCACCAGCAGAAGCTGCTGGAACACCATTATTTCCAGGTATATCAGCTCTACTATTCGAAGACGACGAATAAAATCGAGAATTTGACAAATGGCCAAGTGAAATAAGAGGTAGAGTTTTCCAATATCTCAATGAAGATGAAGGCAAAGATGAATTAACAGTAGAGGAATTGTTTCTCAAACTGTAACTGTGAGATTTATCTCGGTAGTATTTATGATCTATAACACAATTTGATGGTCTGAGAATTCGATCAACGAACTTGGAAGCTTTAGTATAGGAATTGTAAGATTGAAATGAGTAATTAGGCTTCAAACAAAAGTTGGATGAATTAATAAGCGACTTCAAAACGGAAAACCTAATTCCAGCCATTGAAGAAGCAAACTAGAACAAGGAAGTTGTAAATTTGAGTACCAAATAACTTTGACGAAAATTACATCCTCAATAGTCAAAATCAAAGTATAGAAACGGAGAATTGAAGAAATGTAAAAGATGAATCAAATCCCTTCCTCGAAAAAACAGACCTTTATGGAGGAATCTGAAGAAACCATGGAAGTTCTAAAAACTCTTCTTCAGACGACGTGTGCTTTGCTTGGGAAGAAGGAAACAGAAAAAAATTAGGTCCAGACGACGCAGTATTCTTCTGCGATTTTGACTTTATTTAAGACCGTCAGATGCATTCCGATGCCTTGATTTCACTATCCAACGGTTGATATCTCACTGTAGGCGTAGCACTCCGATTTTATTACAATGCAATAACAATTACGTTTCGGTTCGGGTGCGTATACGGGTCGGGTTTTCTGACCTCAATGCCCATCCCAACCTTATTTGTAATAAATAGTTTTTGGGAGAATAATTTTTTTACTAGTAATTAATTCTTTAAAATTAATAAAAAATATTACATGTTTTATCTCCCGTTTGACATATTGATATTATGCAAAGATCAAGTAGGTTGTATTAATATTTTGTTGTATCTATACTTCTACAATATTTTTTTTTTGTAAGTTTTAAATTAAATTTATTTTAGAATACATTGTTATCATATAAATAATATTTGATTATAGTCATCGAGATTATTTGTTTAATAAAATTTAATATTTAATTCAAACAAAATTTATGATTGATTATAAAAGTGGACACTAGATCAAAATAAATATAATGATATAGTTTTTTAAAATAAAAACATTTTAAATTTAAATGATATTGTGCGACAGTTTTCTTATTGCCTAATATGTGGATTCACATTAGATAAAACATATTGTGTGTAGTGTACTTTCTCTAAATCACTATTAAACAAAATGAATTATATTTGGGTGGATTGCAAAATCTTCCTCTAGACTTATCTTTAAAGTTTTAATTTAATGAATTATACCTTTTAACTTATCAAATAGTTGCAATATCAACTAAATTCGTTATTTTTTATTTCTAAAATAATTAAAAATAGAAATCATACCTTCAATCTTTATTTATAATAATAATATAACAATTTCTACAATAAAATTATATTTTTAAGGGTTTAATAGAGAGCATCACTCTACTACATTAGTGGATTTTGTAATTTTTATTTTACAAGGTAACAAAGTTGCAATGAAAGTAACATTATCACGATTTAAAAAAATTAATATACAATTGATCAGATTAAAACTTCAAATGTGATATATTAAAAACGTCTCATAGTTTAGGGAGGATTTTACAATCGATTTCATCATTAATTTTTTAAAAAAAGCTAGAACATAAATATATGGTAAACTAAAAATACATAGAATATCAGTTATACCCAATCTCAAACTTTCTAAATATAAAAGCTAGCACTTCCCCAAAACATAATACCTTCACCAAATGATTTTCTAAGTCACGTTTTTCCCCAAACAAATATTCCCCACTCTCTCTCTCCACTTTTGTATAGAGTTGAAGTTAGTGATGGTGACATTTAGCTGGTAAGAGTATCGTGATCGCGACGAAAATTACATACTATACTATTTGTATTTGTTACGTAATTAAAATAATTTTAGGTTAAATCACATCGGTTTTGTTGCATTTTAGTTTCTATATTTTTAACCGTAATAATTTAGAATCACTTTAGAAATCATGTTTAAAAATTGTTTTCATTTTTTAAAATCAAGTAACTCACATTTAAAATCGAACCTAATTAAGTAACTCACATTTAAAATTGAACCTATTAAATGAATGAAGCTTACAATCTATTCTACAATATAATTTAAAGTTTGATCTAGTTATATATTGATTAATTGATCAATTGAGATTTTTATTAAATTAAATGTTTGAATCCCCTCTACTCTCTCTATTATATATAAAAAAGTAAAATTTTAGTGACAAAATTGTAAGAAAATTTACTAATATATTATTGTTTAATTTTTTTATAAATATAATAATTTATAACCATATTAATCAATTCAGCATTGATTATTGTTAATCGTTGATTCACATGCTAAGTTAATAGTTCAAATATATAAATTAATGTGTAATTTTTTTAAATACTGTTTTTATAAATATCAAAGAAAAATTTACTAGATTTATAAAACAAATGCACGGAAGTAAAATGTATTTTAATCCTAACTTTATATTAGGATAAACAAGAAAGATAAAAAGATTAGTTTATATATATAATAGATAATTTGAGTTATCAACTTTGAGTTTCCTCCGTCTCCTCTTTAAGAAGAGAATCCTTTCAATCCAAATCAATTTTAAAGAAACAAACAAAATTTGTTCAAGAAAAGAAGTTTTAATTAATTACTTTCTTCAAATGAGGTTATGATTTATTGATTTTTCTCGATTATAGTTTTCCATCATTTTCTTGGGAAAAATCCCCGAATTATCCGTCATGAAAACCAGCGAGAGAAAAAAAAATCTAGAACTCCGTCAACTGACGGTTGAAACTGCTACTTGTCCTACAGTTACCCTCAACTTTGAAAATTTTCACACCAAAATTAAATTTATTTCTTTGATTAGTGCGATGTTTACGGCAACCTATTTGGGCTTCTGACGGCCCATCCAATCGCACCATTGGTCTCTCTTTATCATCTGGACATAGTGGATCCAATATTTCCTCAAATGGGCCGAGTTGAGGCCCTACAGAACTTCCGGCCACCACTTTCATGAAATTGGTACCGGACCGGCGACAGCGCTGGCTACGCCTTCAATACTCGACCATCGCCGTAAGCTGCGAGGCTGTTCATTTATTACTTAGGGAAACCTTCAATTACTCGAACCAATTTTCAGCCGTAATGCTTGCCAGAGGCCGTTCATTTATTACTTAGACGATGTCGTGCTTGATATGAACACGAACCGGACAGTTAGAGGGTATTACCCGATACCAAACACCAAATCCGAAGTGCAAGTGGAAGATGTCGGATCCTTCAAGAATTGAACGTTTTGAAAAAAACCGAACCGTTTATCTGGAGCAAGGTAATCAAAAGAAGGTTTAAATTATATTTTTGTAATTTTTATGTTTTTTTTTAATATAATATTCAATTTTAGTTCCCGTCATTAAAACCTCTTAAACTAACTAAAAACTTGATCTGATAGATGTTTTATCAATTTATCTAGTTTGAATGTCAGATTTTACAATTGCTTTAAAAAAATTGTTTATTTATTTTTTAAAAAATATGATGAGCAGATAAATTGTTTTTATTACAATTTTCACTGACTATAACAAAAAAAATTAATAATTAAGAACTAAAATAAAATAAGTGTGAAAGTTTAAGGATGAAAATAGAACTTAAACATCATAAAAATGAACTGATATGATTTTAATAATATTTGACAAATATTTGATGTATGATCAGGCTCCGAGAAGAAATTTTTGCAGAATTTTGCCGACAGATAAACAAGGTGATATGTTATTGAAATGATTGAAGTAGGAGAATGCGGAGAAGATAAAATTATTGGATAATAGCGTTGCCCTTTTTGAAATTTTTTCTTTATTTTTTTTAATTAATTTTTTATTCGAGCTATATTTCTTTACCGCATTAAAACCACGCCAAGCCATAAATTAGAGGAAAAAAGCTTGGTGGATGGAGATAGAAAAATGATAAGTGCACATAGATTTTTTTTAATAGAAAAATTATCATAAATTTTCCATTTCTCAACAAATTTTTTTAATTTTTTTTTTATCTTCTTAGAAATTCATGACGAAATACAAATTTGTTGTTTCTATTTATGTTCTATAATTTTATATGGATAGATAATTATGAAATTTGCTTATCTTTTGGAGCAAATGTGGGCTAACTACCGACCTACTCCACAACCACAATGTTGCTTTTTTGTAGATTTTGTTGGCCCATTAAAAAATTGTTGATGGGCTAAATTATTTTATATAAGGGTCATTGGTTGATTAATTTATTACAAACATAATTATTTCATCTAAAATTACATTTAATTAGGATTATATACGTAAATCCCTAAATATTATCATTTTCTTTCATGTTCGGTTTAAATATGAGGCGTATTATTCTATTTAACTAAAATTCTAGTCCATCTATTATGTATTATTATAATGAAAAATAGAGTCGCATGTGTTTTCAACTAAAATTTGGGTTGATTGAAAATTAGAGGTATTGAAACAATTATTACTTAACATTTGTGGAGTAAAATAGAAATTTGAAAGTTTAAAAATAAAAAAGGAAAAGGGACACCTAACATTGAGGAAAGTTTTAAACTTTTTTTTAACAAATTTTCAAGATTTTAAAAACAAACGCAGACATATTCTAAAATTTTCATTCATGGTCATATTTTTTGTAGGATAGAATTCAGTCATTTTGTTTAATTTCCAACTCATTTTAATTACATTTCTGAAATAATTTCAAAGCTTAGTAATGATTAAAGACTCCTCCCAATTTAAAAAGCTTCAAAATCAGTTAATTAGTCCTTGTCCTACTCGATCGTTCTGGACATGGATAATTCTTCTCCCCTCATTCTCTTCTCTCTCATATGTCCAATATATTGCTTACTTTCACCTCTAATGGAATGATTGTGTTCGCACGTGCTAACAACCACATGATGGGCCTCTAGAAAGACAAACAAACAAGTTGGTCTGTGTACTTTTTTTTTTTCTTCTTGTATTTTTATTAAATTTACACTTTTTTATGGCAGTAAATTTATAATAAAACTAAATAAATAGTGATATTTTGACTTCATGAATTAAAAATTTATCACCTCTCTTATAATTATATTTTTAGTCACTTTTTTACTTTTTTATTTCAATTTTATCTGTAAAAGCAAAATAGTACACAGCTGTATTATTGGTAATGAGAGGAAGGCTCTTAGAGTTTACCCCCTCCAAACCCCCCCCCCCCCCCCCCCCCGAGATTCTCAACACGCCCCTCAAGATGGTCTCTTTTGGGTTCACCATCTTGGGTCGAATCCCATTTTTGATCGAACGCCCGTTTGGGCTGTTGGGCTCGATACCATATTAATAATGTGGACATCCATCTCAAAACAATTGGTAATGAGAGGGGGGGCCCCTTATATTTATAAACCATGCGAGCTCCCCCCCCCCCCCCCCCGCCCCCCCACCCCCCCCCCGCTTCTTGCCTCTTTTAGGCTCACCATTCTTGGGATCCGCTTTTTTGGATCGAATGCCGTTTGGGCTCGTTGAACCAAAATACCATATTAATAACACCATCTCAAAACCAATTGGTAAGAGAGGAGGGCCTTAAACTTTATATATATAAGTCCTTCATCTTTCCCCCATACATCCCTTTCCTCACATTGTCGATGACCTTTTTGCCCCCCCCACCATCCCATTTTTTGGGCTTGTTGGGCTCATACCATTTAATAGTGGGCATCCATCTCAAAACCAATTGGAATTAGCAGAGACCCTAGCCTGTATATGGCTTCCCCCCCCCCCCCCCCATTCTGCCCCCCCCCCCCCCCCCCCCCCCCCCCCCCCCCACCCCCCCCCGCCCCCCCCCCCCCCCCCCCCGCCCTACCATATTAATAATGCGGGCATCCATCTCAAAACCAATTGGTAATGAGAAAGGGCTCTTAGAGTTTATAAACTTTGTAGTTCTACAATATTCCAAAATCATAGGATGTGATTAGCCAAAATTGTCTTTTGCTTTTTCAATGCAACATTTTTTTTGGCATGGTTTACTATACATATTATATAGATAATCTTTACTATACATTTTTTCTCACAATTGTCAATGACTTTTTTAAAATTTTCCTCTGATTTTATCTCATATCGAAAATTTAAAAAAAAAAAAAAAAAAAAAAAAAAAATTTTTTTTATACAATATTAAAGTCATGGGGTGTGTGAAAATACCATACATACTGTATGTATTGTACAATTAGTATTGCTATTCAATTTTTTCACCATAGTTAATTTTGTGTGTTTCATAGTATATAGTTGACACTTTTGTGTTGTATCATTTCACAGTACATAGTTACACATGGTACATTTTGTGTTGTGTCATTTTATATCTGAAATGTATCAAAACATAATTTTTTTCATTTTATATGATATCCTATGATTTATCGACCTTTTAATTTCTATAATTTTCAATTTTAATTATTTTGAGGTACATTTTTTTTACATAATGTACGTAATATATCATTTGCTTTCATGCTACATTGAAGAAAAAGTTGGTACAAGTCTTTTGTACATAGTGTATATAGTATATCTTCTCCTTATTTTTTGTACATAATATACGTAATATATTTGTCTTTTGATTTACAACTGCATTTTAAGAAAAGTTGGGCTAATAAACTTGTAAATCAATATATAATTTATACAATACGTATAGTACATAATATACGCACAACAAAAACATGAAAGAATGTATAGAATAAGTTTTTATGAACATAATGTACATAATATATACTTCAGGAACACATCACAAAGTACAATAAAATCCAGATTTTTTTTATAAAAAAAAGTCATAAAAATGGAGGAAAATAATTTAAATAAAAATAAATAAATCAAACCTTGTTAGATTTATGTTTTTCTTGCTTTAGATTTTCAAGATTTGTATAAGATCCAAGATGTAGAAAAAATTAGCTTGAAATAAGATAGATCTAGGGTTTTTTTAAAGAGAGTTTGGTTTAGAAAGAATGAAAAAACGAGAGAGCAAATAGGGGAGGAAAATGTGATTTGATGGCATTGGAAAATATGTATGAGCTTTTTGGTATTTTTGTTGCTTCCAAATGACTATTTAGCCTAATTTTATGGGCAGTGACTATGTACTTTTATTTTGTGCATGATTATTTCCATATATCACCCTAAATTTATTACTGCTCGATGATTTATTAGTTAAATTATATATTTGTATTTCCGTCACTTAGAAAATTTCATTTTAAATTTGACTCATATAAATTAATATCAATTTTCATCCAAATTAATATTAGGGAAAATATAAATAAGGTTTTGGTTAAATACAAACACACGTCTTATAGTAAAAAAAATATATTTATACCCTTATAGTTCCAAAATTATACAATTTGACCCTAGCCATTAACGTTGTCAACTTCTTTTAAACGTAACTTATTTGTTTGCACTTTGACTTGGATGATTACGAATATTATTAAATCATCATTTTGAGATATACATAATGGTCACTCTAAAACTTCTAAATCACCAGTAGATAAAAGGGATTTATGATTTCAATCATACTTAATATTTTGATAATGATAACTTTTTCATTTATTGATGATTTTGAAATGTTGAAGTGACCGTAATGTAGATATCGAAAATGATGATTCTAAAACATCTTGAATCATCTATATCGAAGTTTAAAAAAATAAATTTATGATTAAAAGAAGTTAACCGTTAGGGAAGAGTCAAATTGCATAATTTTTAAACTATAAGTGTAAATATTAATTTTCTAACTTGCATTTGACCAAAACTTCGTGATATTATTTACATTTTGCCTTTAATATTATTATCAATGATTTTAAGACTAAAATGATATAAGAACTAATCAAATTTTGAAAAGTATAAAGACTAAATAGTTTGGTAAAAAATAGTGACCAAGTACAATAAAATATGAGAGTAAAAAAATATATCTTTTAAAATATAAAACATAAATTGACATAAATGATAAAATGTATTAACTAAAATTGAGCTTTTAAATAAAACTTATAAGAACAACTCACGTGAGTATTGACTAAAATAAGATCATTGTGACTTGTATAATTATGAAATTAGATGATTGAAATTTATAATTTTTAAACCACATGAAATGTTCATATATTTGATCAAAATATGTATTATTTATAGTTTACCTTTTACAATTCTTTTTAAAGACCATAAAATTACTTTAAGCATTGAAATTTACCAAAAATTTAACTTGAAGGAAAAATGAAATAGAGTATAATTAAAAGTAAAAGATAAATAGATTATTGGATTAGTTAAAGAGAAGTGGATATTTGGGAAACATAAACATAAAACAACACAAACCTAACCTGCAGGTATAGGCAGCAATTAAGTCTTAAACTTATAAAAAAAAAAACATTATTCCGTGGAATTGTGATTTTCCCAAAGCCTAAGCCCAGCCCTTTGATCCGTGTCTCGGGCACTCAACTTTGGAATTTTTGTTTTATTTTTATTTTTATTTTTACCATTTCTTTTAATTTTCAAAAAGTTGAGAGAATATTCAAACTTTCCCAACGCGACAAAAATACCATGGAGCATTGGGATTCTATATTATCAGATGCCAATTTTTAAAATGCTCAAAAAGACTGAGGACTGAAGAAATAGAGGGATAATATATAGAAGAATTTTAATTTTTTTTAATAATTAGTTAATTATAATTTTAAACTTTATGAATTTAAACTTATCTACAGATCTATAGTTTGAGAGTGGGGTAATTTAGTTAGTTAATTGTAAATTTGAAATTTTATGAATTTAAACTTATCTACAAATTTTTAGTTTGAGTAGTTACACTTTTATAGTTTTTCTTAGTACTTTGTTCTTGTGATTGTGCTTGGACCTTCCCCGTCAACTTTGGACATTTCAGTGTTTGATTCAATTTTTTAGATCCGAGTATTAATATAGTTTTTTTTTTATAATTATTTTAAATGATAGATTTTTATACATATCATTTTAAAAAAAATAAAACATATTTATTATTCAATAATTTATTAATCAAAACAATAAATTATTGTCAACCAAAACATAATCCATCGACCACTGACATGTAGTTTTACTCTTAAAAAAATGGTTAATATCTCACTCCAATATTTATATAAAAAACAATCATATACTCAAGTTAAGAATAAATTATTAAAATTAGATTAATAAGTAACTTGTAATAAAATGAGAGTTTTAATCATTCAAGATTCATTTAGATGATAATTACTTAGATCATAATCAAAATTATAATAATAAATATTAAAAGTCAATTGTAAGTTTTTTCAATAGTTTATTAAACAGGAAGCAATATTAATTTTGATATTTTTATAATTTGTTACTATATTTTAAACAATTTTCTATTTTAATTTTGAGATAATTATTTCACCATTTTGATCAAGTTATGGTAATTGGAATAAATTGAAATTTTAAGGTTAAGATTATTCACTCAATTGAGTTGAAGGGATAAAATGTTATTCCCTCTTTATCATTTAGCATTTTGTAAATGAGAAAGAAAGCAAAGCAAAAGAATTGTAAAAATAGCCAAAACCAATAGAGACAAATAATGTCTTATTCTTAGCATCACCCTATCCATTCCTTATAGGCAATACCATAGCTGGCTGTTGTTTTAATATGCCCATACTCTTGTTTGCCCTTACCTACTCCTACTCCTCCCTCCCTCACAATCTGTTTATATTATTTTAGAAAGTATATAAATTTATTCACTTAAAATTATTAAGATAAATTAATTTAGGGTTTAGAACATTTAAATATATTAAATTGATCTTAACTTTTAATATAAAATTCAATCAATACCCTATGTTAAATTAAATTTATATTAATTTTATTTACATTTTGATCGTTTGTAAGTCCATGTCATATAAAAAACTTAGTTTTTAAAATATAAAATCATTATTAGATTGAGTTTAAAAAAGTTTTATCATATAAAATGTTAAGATTTTATTTTCTTAAGTAAGGAATGTGAAATAAAGAACGCATGTTTGTATCTAAAAAAACATAGAAATAATTGTCACAAAATAGGAAACGTAATCAAACAACTCCTAATTTCTTTATACACATTAAAAAACAATTATTCAAGCAATGGTGGTATCTTATAAGACTACTTTAAACATATCATTTTTTAATATAACTTTCAAAAACAACAATTTTTTTCTTCATAATTTAAAAAACAATATATTTTTTAACCTTCATTAAATAATAGAATAAATTTATCAATATATTAAAAATAAATAAAACTTAAAAAATTATTGAATTTTAATTTAAAACATCCCAATAAATAATATAAAAAATATTAATAAGATTAATCATTATATAGTAAAAAATAAGAATAAAAATGAACAAACTCAGTGAAGGTAAAAAGTACTATTTTTTAAAATAAATCAAATAATTACTAATTTTAAAATTAAGGTAAAGAAAAAAAATAAAATAAAAAAAGTTGATCAATATGAATAGTGTTGTTTCTAATGTAGGGAGGAGAGGACAACTTGGCAAATCACATTTCTTTAAGATCTACATTTTTATTCCATATTCTCTTTTGAAAAAAAAATTATATGGAGGGAGTTTTATTTAGACAATAAACATATAAAAACAAAGTAAAACAATTTGTCTTATCAAAATTCATCAATTATTTCCCCTCCACTCTAAAAAAAAAAAACACAAAAAGAAGATGTTGGTAAGTTTCATTATGATTTGAAATTATTAACATATTTACACTATTAACAACGAATCCAATAAATTCAATCAATTTAAACAATCAAAACCCCAAAAAAGTTGACGTTTTGTTCAACCATGTTTGGTATAAAGGTGAAGAATAATCCATATTTCTCAACGAAAAATATTTGTCAAAACGAATTTAAAAAAAAAAAAAAAAAAAAATGACTTGATTTGAAATATCAAAGCGCAAATTAGCGAGGTGGGCCAAAAATTCAGAGAAAGTTAATTTTATTTTTAGAGAATATGAAGAAATGAAAATGAAAGACAGAAAGAAGCAGAAGACAACGAAGGCAAAGACAATCAAAGCACGTGATCTGCCAAAACACTTTGCCTGCTTTTGCTCTGCTCTGCTATGCTACTGCTTTCTTTTTCACACTCACTCACCCCTTTCTTCTTTCTCTGATCAATCCCCCATACCCATCCTTTCAGTCCAATCACTCATTTCTCTCTCTTTTTTCATTTTTTTTTCCTTTCTTGAAACCCAAACAAATTTTATATTCCCATTCTTCCTTTTCAAATAAAGGTCTTTTCTTTGAATTAAAGTAATAATTTTTATTACTGGGTTTGCATTGTAATTGGGTAGAGCTTGGACTCTGTTTATTTGTTTCTTTCTGTGAAGGATTGATTTTTATTTTAAATATATATATAAAAAGAAGAAAATGTGGAGGAACAGAGTTGGGTCAAGAAACCAGCAATTAACCCGCTTGGATTTTGTGGGGATTTCCCTAAAACAAATAGAATCAAATTCGGCATTTTCAGATCTCTAGGATCTCAGAATTTCAAGCTTCTTGTTTTTCCCGAGAAAATTCTCTTCCTTTTTGTGGTTTGTCTTGGCTCATTTGGTGTTCATTCGACTCAGCTCGATTCAAGCTCTCTTTTTCCGAGCTGGGTTTTAGTAATATGATGATTCGTGTTTCGACCCATATTGTGGTTTCTGCAATTCCTTGAAGTGAAAAAAAAAGAAGCAGCTAGTAAAGAGAGTTTTCTTACGGCTTAGAGATGGGATTCTGATTCTCAGAGCGACATTTAAGACTAAAAGTGGCGGCTTTTTTTTTTGGAGAATGGCTTCTGTGGTTGTTTTTGATATATGGGAGAAAATGGAGTAAAAGATTATCAAACAGAGAATAAATTATGGAAAGACGTTTTGTTAGCTGGAAAGTGAGTTTTGTGGTTTTGGCACTGATAAAAGTTGCTTTTGCTACTCTATCTCCTTCTGGTGTAAACTATGAAGGTCAGTTTCTCTTTGATTCCAGATTATATCCATCTAATTCTTATTCCAGATTCTTATTATTATTTATCCCACCATATCAGCTACTTTACATTTGGAACTTGTTTAATTTTCCATTGCAATGATTGATAGGGATATTCTTATTCTCCTCTTCTAATTTTTCTTATTCTCATTTTTTAATGTGTCCTTAATAGATGATGCCAAGTCTTCCGTTGGGGTTAATATTCTTATTTCCATTGCTAAGAAAATTGAAAATTGTTGTTCAGGAGAAGAATTTATGTGTTCCTTCTTTTGAAAATTTGAACAGTTGTAGCTTTGATGGCCATAAAAAGTGATTTAATAGATCCCCATAATGTGTTGGAGAACTGGGATACTAATTCTGTGGATCCTTGTAGCTGGAGAATGGTTACTTGTTCAGATGGATATGTTTCTGCTCTGTAAGTCCTTTAACTCCCCTGTTTTGTTTTTGCACAATTTTCACAGACATGAGCATTTATTAAAACTTCAACTGTACTAATTTCTTTGAAATTTCAAACTCAGGGGGTTTCCAAGCCAGAGTTTATCTGGAACCTTATCACCAGGGATTGGAAACCTCAGTAGGTTGGAATCAGTGTAAGTTTCTCCATTCTTTTTATCTAAGTTCTCTCAACTGGTAAACAAAAATTGGTTTTATGTTCTTTTGATTCAAATGTCCCACCCAAATTTCATTGGTCTGAGAAAAGAGTTCTACCGTTATTTTATATGGATCAGGTGTTTTCATTCTAGTGAAAGACTTCTTTTTTTGTTACAATTGTTATGCAGGTTGCTTCAAAACAATGACATTTCAGGCTCGATTCCTGCAACCATTGGAAAGTTAGAGAATCTACGAACTCTCGATCTCTCCAACAATGAATTTAGTGGTGCAATACCTAGTTCCCTAGGGGACTTGAAGAAACTAAACTATTTGTAGGTTTTGTAAGCTTCCTTTCATGCATTTATATTTAAGATTCATTTCAAAGGCTCTAATCTTTTTGTAACTGGACATTTTATTTTGAGCAAGTCAGGCGACTAAATAACAACAGCCTTACTGGACCTTGCCCCGAGTCGTTATCCACAGTTCAAGGTCTCACACTCGTGTATGTCTTTTCTACTTTCAGATCCTGCTTTTTTATATGACCTTGCAGCCGCTATATATTAACTAATTTATGTTTAGATCCATTTACTGCGGTTGAAAAAAAGTATATTCTCATACTTTTGAGTTGAACTTGTAGGGACCTGTCGTTCAACAACTTGAGCGGCTCCTTGCCTAAAATATCAGCACGAACATTCAAGTAAGTCATTTTCTTCATTGTATTTATAATACCTATTGTCATTTTTTTCAAGTTGATATATTTTTCAAATCTGAGATACTGTATTTCAGAATTGTTGGTAACCCTTTGATCTGTGGCCCAAACAACTGTTCCGTGGTCTTTCCGGAACCACTGTCATTTCCTCCAGATGCTCTTGAAGGTGTGTCTGATGACTTTTATTTTAATTTTTGAACATGTTATCGTAACACATTGTGTCACATTTTTTTATTGCTGGCAATCTTGTTTCTCAGGAAATTTGGAATCTGATAAGAGCCACCACATGGCTATAGCTTTTGGGGCAAGTTTTAGTACTGCTTTTATTGTGTTAGTCCTTATTGGGTTACTTGTCTGGTGGAGATACAGACACAATCAGCAGATTTTCTTTGATGTAAATGGTCAGTTTTCTGTCTACTCTTTCTACTTGCTCATTTTGTGGGCATCTTGCTTTTTGATGGTTAAGGTAATGAATTATCTGTATTGAGTTTTTCTAGCACTGACATAACATAATCGAACAGATCAATATGACCCAGAGGTACGCTTGGGTCATTTGAGACGGTACGCATTCAAGGAACTTCGGGCAGCTACCGATCATTTCAATGCAAAGAATATCTTGGGAAGAGGTGGCTTTGGAATTGTATACAAGGGATGCTTGAATGATGGGACTCTGGTAGCAGTTAAAAGGTTAAAGGATTACAACACTGCTGGTGGAGAAATCCAATTTCAGACTGAAGTAGAGATGATAAGCTTAGCTGTACATCGAAATCTTCTCAGGCTTTTTGGCTTCTGTTCTACTGAAAGTGAAAGACTTCTGGTTTATCCATTCATGCCCAATGGAAGTGTAGCATCTCGATTAAGAGGTATGCTCCTTGCGGATACAGTTATATTGTACCCCGTGCATGCATGACTGGAGTAATGGCAAATGTTAAATAGGATTTTTACCACTCAATTGCCTGCCTTGTAGTATCATCATGTGATAATTTCTTTTGATTTAGCGTTGAAATATGAATACCAAAATTGGATATTAAATGTTTTCATGCTTGAAATAAGTTGTATATATTTAATACCTGCTAATTTCATGACAATACCAACCTTTGTTTATCAGATCATATCCATGGACAGCCAACTTTAGCTTGGGCAATGAGAAAGAGAATAGCCTTGGGTACAGCTAGAGGTTTGGTATACTTGCATGAACAGTGTGACCCTAAAATAATCCATCGTGACGTGAAAGCTGCCAACATTCTTCTTGATGAAGACTTCGAGGCTGTTGTTGGAGACTTTGGATTGGCAAAACTTTTGGATCACAGGGATTCTCATGTGACCACAGCCGTGCGTGGTACTGTTGGCCATATTGCTCCAGAGTATTTATCAACTGGGCAATCATCAGAAAAGACTGATGTGTTTGGGTTCGGGATCTTGCTTTTGGAATTAATTACTGGTCAGAAGGCTCTTGATTTTGGTCGTGGAGCAAACCAGAAAGGCGTAATGCTTGATTGGGTAACTGTTCTGCTAGCATAACATGTCATTGTTATTATAATTATAACTTGCATTTATGACTTCTGCATTGCCTACATTTGGTAGGTGAAAAGGCTGCACCAGGAGGGAAAGCTAAACCTGATGGTGGATAAGGATCTAAAGGGTAAATTTGACAGAATTGAGTTAGAAGAAATGGTTCAGGTTGCCCTCTTATGCACTCAATTCAATCCTTCTCACCGGCCGAAAATGTCTGAAGTATTAAAAATGTTGGAAGGCGACGGTTTAGCTGAAAAATGGGAAGCTTCACAGCAGATAGATACACCGAGATTCCGATTGTGTGATAATCCTCCTCAACGGTACTCGGATTATATAGAAGAGTCTTCTCTAATAGTAGAAGCCATGGAGCTTTCAGGGCCTAGATGACAAGACTCTTTTTTCTTCTTGTTTAATTCCCTGTTTTAGTTCATTAAGTTGCAGAGATGTGAAGTGAGAAAATATGTGATTGGCGTTGATTAGTGTTTGTTTAAATGCCTTTGTAATTCATCTGTAAAAAGAACAAGAGTAAAAGTGATGCTCATGTACAAGAACGTTCTTTGTTGAAAATTTAATGTTGGTCGATTGAGCTTGAGCTTCTGGATTTCGGTTTCGAATATGGTGCTTCGGTTTTAACCTACTGATAGTACTTAAAAAGCTCAGAGCTTGTGGCTGGTCATTGACCCATTGTGGCTATCTTGTTCAACTTTGAATTGAAACCAGACGGAGTGAATGAGTCATTTGCAATTCTGTTTCCTAAGCTTAATATGATAATAGATTCATTTCTCTACACCCTTTAAAAAAAAAAATACAAATGAGTTGAGAAAATCCCATTAAGTTAAAGACCTACAACCTCAACTAACTACTAATAATTACGATGAAAACTCACTTTTTATAAAGTAGGGTCGGGAAATTTAGATACTTACTCTATTTTTATGAGGTTGAAGGTTCGAGGCTCCCTCCCCAATTTAATGTAATATGTAAAAAAAAAAAAAAAAAAACTTACTGCAATATATTGAATTGAAGATTAGGTACATCAACAACATGCCATTTGTGTCAAATGTCTCTCCAATAGAAGCTTCTGGCCCATTGGTGACAATCCATATGAGACAACATGTTATCTTGAAGGTCCAGAAAGATCACTAATGGGCCCAACCCATATATCAATGTCTTTCAAATGGGCTGCCAAAAACATCACAGTCCTCATCCCAATTAGTGTAGGATAATTTTCATAACTACCCATTTTATAATTTAAGTTATCAGAAGTATCTTAATATCTTTAGATTTTTTAAAACCATCTTAAAATTAATAAGTAGCTACAATTAAGATACTACACTAATCTATGTAAAAACTACCAATTAAGAGTTATTATTAGGGTAGTTTTGAAAACCACACTTAGTTTAGAGGTATTTATGATAATATTTAATGAACGTGGGCCGACTTGGATAATCCGGCGGTGGAAGTTGCTTACGATGAAACGTTGTCCGCATGTGATTCAATTCAAAAGCATTATTGTCGAATTTCGAACCTCGCGATCTCGCCACGTGTCCTCAATGTGTCGGCGGGAGTTCTTTCCTGCCGATTGACAGTTAATCGGGGGAATGGGAATCAGCTTTTTCTCTTCGTTCCCTCCCCTGTGAAATTATTAATTTACCCTTTTGTCAAAAAAATGGGACTTCGTCTTATTGGACCCTCAAACTTTGGGATCTTCGTTTCGTTAATTGCAAATTTAAAGGTGAACAAATCCTTTTCATAGATTCTATCTAAATTTTAACCTCTAATGAAAAAACTAATTTTGTTTTATTTCTTAACTATAATGCAATGAAGATACATATAGAATTTTCTGGACAAAAATATGATGTAAAGTCATCAAGAAGAGAATCGATGTATATATAAAAAAAAAACATTCATTCATTGGTTCAAAAGGTTTGCTATTATTCTATGAAAGCAGAATATGAATAGGATAGAAATTTAATTTTTTTAACAAAAGTTTTAAATTAGTGTTATATTGGTTTTTATTTTCCCAGTGAATTTTTATATCCAATTTATTTGTTTGTTTGTTTTTTGTTTTCAGAAATCTAATTATTTGAGGATAGTAAAATGTAATCATTAACTTTTGAATTGCAAAGATTTTAATAATTTAGATATTGATAAAGTTTTTAAACAAATTGCGCTTGTTTAATTATAATGTTTCAGTCTTATTTTCTAACTCATTAAAATCTTATTTTAATAAAAAAAATCTCATTTGATATCACATTTAAATTTCAAAAACAAAAATCAGTTTTAAAAACTATTTTTTTAGTTTTTAAAATTGAATATAGATTTAAAAAATAATAATGTAAAACTAAAAAAATTGGTTAATAAGCCAGTTGATTTTTTAACAAACAGAAAATAAAAACTCATTCTTGTGATCCAAAAAAAGTGTTCGTGATTAATTTATAAAGTATGATAGCTTCGTATTAAATAATCTGAATTAGAAGTATAAATTAAACATTATGTTATAATTTTTTCATGTTGGTTTCTCGTTTGGCTTGAAATGGAGGAGCTGTGGGAAAAATAGAAACTTTCCAACAGTGGCTTCCATTTTCTTCCCTTTTATTTTAACCTTTTTCGAAAGAAACTGTTCCAAAATAGAGAGAAAGCACAAACCCAGAACCCAAAAGCTGTAATCTTTGAAATCTAATCACCGACTTTTACAAATCCCACATTTTCACTTTGAAAGGGTATGCTCAAATTTTGGCAATGGATTCTAGGAGACTTGCATTTCCAGAACAGATTCTGTCTCCCAGAAGAAAAGTTGTTCCTGGGTTTGGTTTAGGCATTAGCGTTTCTCTCTTTCTTCTTAGCCTTCTCTTGCTCTATAATTCTTCTCAGGCCAAATCTTTCTTGTTTTCTTCTTCTTGGTCTTTCTCATTTTCATCTTCTCCTTCTCCTTCTAATTTAACTTCTAATTCTTCCAAGTTGGGTGCCTCTCATGATCTCAAAGGAAACGTTTTTGCAATTCCTTCTCAGATTCCATCGCTTGATAATCATTCTATGAACGTTGAGTCAGTTAAGAATGGAAGCTTTAAAGTTGAAGATGGAAGTTTTCAACTCAACACCCATGAGTTAAATAGGTCAAATATTGGAAATGTAAGCTTTTCTTTTGAATCAGGAAATATGGGAGGAATTTCCAGCGAAGAAAAGTTAGATGGGGAGAAGAAGAAGAAGAAGATTGAAGAGAAATTCCTTAGTAACTCCACTTCTTTGAACAACAATGTTACTCAATATCAGAATGGTAATAATTATTCTTCCAATTGGAAGCTTGGCAGTTTTGCTGCTAAAGACAAAAGGGCATCATCAGAAGGAAATGGTGGTGGAAAATCAGCTGAGAAAATTGAGATTACTTATAATTCACAACTGGAAAAATCAAATATCAGTTTACATGAGGAATGTGATATCTTTGATGGTGGATGGGTGAGAGATGATTCCAAGCCATATTATCCTGCTGGTTCTTGCCCTTATATAGACAGGGACTTTGATTGTCATCTTAATAAAAGGCCAGATGCCGATTTTATGAAATGGAGATGGCAGCCAAATGGATGTGATATTCCTAGGTAATATTTTAACTCAATAGTCTTTCAGTTGTATAACTAGGCAAACTCTTCTTGATCTTCTGCTGATTAGATATATTTTTGTTAAAATTCATCATTTATTCGTCATGTGATGCTTTGTAGTTTACTAGTTTCTTTCATAATACCCCTTTTGATTGCTGTAAATGCTGCTGCTTTCAGTCTGAATGCAACAAATTTTCTAGAGCTATTGAGGGGGAAGAGTTTGGTGTTTGTTGGAGATTCATTGAATAGGAATATGTGGGAGTCTCTTTTGTGCATTCTTCGTCACAGTGTTCGTGACAAGAAAAGGGTGTACGAGATATCTGGAAGGACAGAATTCAAGAAGAAAGGTTTCTATGCCTTACGATTTGAGGCAAGATTCATTCTTGGGAGTTAAAAAAGTTCCAATCTTATGAGGGTGTTTTTTGTATGTCTCTAAATGACTTTTCATTTGTTGTTTTTATAGGACTATAATTGTTCTGTGGATTTTGTTAGTTCCCCATTCCTTGTTAGGGAATCTTCATTCAAAAGAAAGAATGGAACGATCGATACATTAAGATTGGATCAAATGGAAAGAACGACAGAAATGTATAGGGATGCTGATGTGTTGGTATTTAATACAGGCCATTGGTGGACTCATGAAAAAACGTCCAGAGGGTAAGCATGAACTGTTTAATTTGATTCAAACTCACCTCTTGGGAATTCATATGTTCAGTTTGTCTCGAGAAAGCACATTGCCTTATAATCTACTCTTGACTTTTCTTGCAATTGCTAACTTTCAATCATTGAAGTTGTTTTGTTTTTGTTCCTTTCTTCTTAGAGAAGATTATTACCAAGAAGGCAACCATGTGCACCCAAGACTAAAGGTGTTGGAAGCATTTAAGAGGGCTCTTACCACTTGGGGTAGATGGGTCGACGATAATGTTGATAGAAACCGAACTTTGGTTTTCTTTAGAGGGTATTCATATTCCCATTTCAGGTAGCGTGATTTCCCTCCCGTTACTTTCAACCAGCACCACACGACCTGAATATTATTTGTCATTCTGCCTTTGAGTTCGTATCAGTAGTGACTAGTGAATCATTTTCTGTGAATCTAATTGCAAACCATATTTGAAAGCTATGCTTATCTGATATAAAACATGTCTTGCATTAAAGGGTGGGTTCTTAACTGAGACTTCTTTTTGAGGATTTAGAGCTAGAAATGGACGGATTATTAGATAAGGCTGACTTTTCAAAATGTTCAGGAAGAATATATACCATGTTTAGACGTAGTATCTTTTGAATATGCTACAATTCTAAAGATCATATAAACTTTTTTTTTGTGCACAAAAGATCATAGAAACTTTGAACATGCTGTGTCTCCAAAAAAATGAGCATGTGGTAGTTAATGAATACCATAGAATAAGTTAATTTTAGTCATTTTTGACAACAATGAAGAACTTCTTTACCCTACAAGAAGAATTTAATCCCGAAGACTCATAATATAGCGTAACTCGTAGGAGATCATGTTTAAAAGTTGATCTGTGTTTGTCTATCTTTGTTCCTGTACCGTCTGGATTGCAAGAACTCTCATCTATTCAATATATTTGCAGAGGTGGTCAATGGAACTCTGGAGGGAAATGTCACAATGAAACGGAACCAATTTATAACAGAACTCACTTGGGAAAGTACCCCAAGAAAATGAAGGCTTTGGAGCATGTGATGCATGAGATGAAGACACCAGTAACATACTTAAACATTACCAGACTCACGAATTATCGGAAAGATGCACACCCTTCAATTTACAGAATGGAGTACAAGACGGAAGCGGAAAGACGTGCAGGTGTTCGAGCTCAAGATTGCAGCCATTGGTGCCTACCCGGGGTACCAGATACATGGAATGAGTTGCTATATGCATCTCTCTTAAAGATGGCAAAAAGATCTTGGGGCAACTAAGGATTTTTTGTACTGCACAAAGTAGCTCATTATATCACATTATCATTTTGTTCCCTTTGGTTATTGAGATAAAGATATATATGTTCTTGATTACTCGATTAGCTACCGTGAACTGCAAGCTGAAGCGGAAGAAACTTCAGGCTGCTAAATCCTAGATGGCCAGAATCGTTCATATTTAGAGAAACAATGACGTGTGTATTACAACTCCAAAACGTCAGCAATAGAAATGGAAATATACCATTTACATGAAATTTCAGTGAATTTCTTATAGATATTCCTGGTTTTAATATCTGTGACTTCTTTGTTTGAATCTATTATGGTATGATAATTAGAAAGAAAAAAAACGTTTGTGACTTCTCTGGAGTTCTTCCGAAGTGTTTTGTAATTACTCTCCCTCGCTTTCCGAATGGAAACGTTTTTGTGTAACCTTTGTACCCGTTTTTGAATTAAATGAAATTGTTTCATATATAAATAAAATGTACATTTTAGACGTAGAAAGAAAACATAGCCAAACTCATCTGCAGACAGAAAGTCCTCACTCCTTAAAGCTGCTTTTACATATGATCAGTAAAATAACATAATGTCCTAGTTTTAGAAAAAGAGAGAGGATTCAAATACAAATTGGCAATCCACATACTTTCCATAAATGGAGGGAAATAGAGATAACAGGTTTTATTGCATAATGCATGAAGTAGTTTGAACACAAAACAAACATACAAATATAGATGAAAAGAAGATAAAAGGACTCTGATGAGTCCATGCCGTTTCGTGACTTGCCGGTTTGAGAAAGCAGTAGCCAAAGAGCCAACCATATCAGAGAGCAAGACTGCTTCATTCATATTCCTTGCTGATAAAATAGGCAGAGGCAGCCCATGGCTAAAGCTCAGACAAACTATTTTAGATGATTTTGAAGGAGGAAGGTGTGAGGCTGAGACATCTCGGCCTCACTCAACCTCCAAATTGCCTCTCTTCAAAGCCCATATTGATGAATCACAGCTAACCTATCAGATTCAAGAATCTGATAGATTGCTGCCAATGATGACAGCACCATCTACTGGGTTTCTCTTAGAAAAGCCAATGGAGAAGTTGGTCATTGGATTGTAATCTTTATATAGACTAAGTTCTTTGAAGGGAGTGCTGTTCTCTCAAGTCTCAAGGATCATCTTTTCCCATTATCAAACTCAAACCCCACCTTTCTTTTCTTTCTTTCCCTTATTATATTCTCACCATCAAAAGTTGCTATGGTGGGTAAGCTTTCAATTATCTATACTCTAGATTACCATCCTAACCTTGATCAACTTTTATCAACAAAATATAATCATATAAGGAAAAAAAAAAATTTCCACACTAAAACATGTTTTCCTTCTATTTGATTTAAAATGATAATGAGATACATATTTACCCATGGATAATACATACTTAACAATGACTAGATTAGGAGTTCCACTCGAGTTTCTTATGTGTTCTATTTCTATCAGACGAAACATATAAATGTATAATAAATATACGAATTATACTAAAAAGTCAGAAGGAACTCTTATTCATATGTGGGTAGGTAAATATTTTCATTTATTAAATATAAAAATAAACTTATAAATATCGAACTCACAAAAAATAAGTAGAAGTTATTGTGTATGGAAGTTTTTATAGTGTTTAGTAACAAAAGAACATCCTAGGCAGGGCATCTTAGTGATAAATCTTATTGTATGCTAACTCAAACTCTTAAAACAAAATAATATTTAACTTTTGTACTCTAAATTGAGTTTTTATTAAATCACCCATTGACCCAAAAACTTAATTTATTGGGGTAAAGTAAACTTAATTATTTGTATATTTTCAAGAATTTTTAAGTAAATAGTCTAATTTTAAGGCTCATTTCATTATTTAGCCACTCAATCATACAAGGGGTGAAAGAAAAAACCGAAAAAACCGAAAAAGGAAAAATAAACTGGGCCGAAACCGTAAAAAACCGAACCGTCCCGGTTTCCATTATTCAAAAACCGAACCGAGCCGAACCGGCTAAAACCGGAACCGAACCGGCTTCTAAAAAACAAGTAAAAATCTCATACCTCTTCCCTATTTCCCCCTAATTTTTATTTATTTGTTTTATTTTATATATTTATTTATCACTTTATTTTAATTTATATTTTATATATCTATTAATCTAATTTTTTTCAACTAAGTTTTTGTTTATGTTTGATTTTTTTTAAAACTAAATGCAAATGGCCTATACTAGAAAAACCGGAAAAAACAGAAAACCGAACCGGCAAAAACCGTTCAAAACCGGGCCGGTTCCTATTATAAACCGAACCGGTCCGGTTTTTAAAATTAATTGAAAAACCGGACCGAACCGAACCGAACCGATTTCACCCCTTACTTATTGATTTTAAGACATTTTAGTTTAATGCTGATTTACAACCTCCATGATTTAATCAATATCTTTTCTATTTTTTTTTCTCTTTTCCCTTTCTCTGCTTTCTCTATTGAATTTTTACCCCCTCTTCTCCTCCTAATCTATTTTTTTTTCATCTTCCTCGTCTCATCAACTTTCATCTCTCCATTATTGAACCACCTTATGCATCAATCATCTAACATCTCTGCTGTTTTGGCCTCCAATACTAAAATATCTAAAAAATAATAGGCCAAAAATCATCCCTCATAAGAAAGTATCTTTTAATCGCCCTATTCTCAATGTTTTCTTTATGTGTGAGTTTAGATATTTACACAGTCCGATCACATAAAATATTAATAAATGAGGAGGAAATCTCATCACAGAGTTTCGAACTTAAGACATTCAGCTTTGATTCAAATTTAAATTACCAATTGATTTAAAAGATTAAACTATTGGGCTCAAGATTTTTTTTTTTAAATTTATTGGGGTGAAATGGTTGTGATTAATATTATTCCACCACTAAGAATTGAAATCCCACTTACATTTTAACCTAAACAATGTATCCCACTCTGTTTTCTTTCTTCACTATATGAAGAAAACGACTTGAATCCAATCTTGACAAATGGAAAAAGGATATGACTGTCAAATTTAGAGAAGATAAGAGAGAGCACCGAAGGGTGCCGTTTATTTGGATTCATTACTTTAAGATTTTCTCATTACTTTAAGCAATTTGGACCTTTCCCTTCTTTTTATGGGATCCGCTAATTAAATCAAGGGTAGAATGAAAAGAAAAAAAACACTTATGTGGTTGGGATGAAATGCAAACACATTCCTTAAAGTTTGAAAATGAATATTTATATCCTTAAAGTTTTAAAATTATACAATTTGACTCCTTTCTGCAACGCCGTTAATTTTCTTTTAGTCATAACTTTTTCGTTTGAACTCTAATTTGATAATTCAAGATGTTATGAAATCTTCATTTTGAGCTCTATGTTATAGTCGGTTTTATGACTTCAACTAGATCTAATATTTTGATGATAATAACTCTTTTGTATACCAATGATTTCGAAGTTTTTCAGTGACTGTAACGTAGGCTCAAAATGAGGATTCCAGAACATCTTGAATCATTTAAATCGGAGTTGAAACAAAAAAGTTATGATTAAAAGAAAATTAACGGCGTAGTGGGAGGGTCAATTTGCATAATTTTAAAAGTATAGGAATATAAATATTCATTTTTATACTATAGATAATGTGTTTGCATTTCACTAAAACCATAGAGTTGTTATTTATATTTTACCCATAAATCAACTATCTAATCTATTATTTAATCTCTCTTTTTGTCTATTATTCTCCATATGCCTACAAAGATCTCTAGATGTTGTTTACAAATTACAACATTATTTTCTCTCTACATTACACATTATTTTAATATATTTTAACGTTCTCAATCTGGGTTAACCTCAATTCCTGACTCCTCACGAGATCAAAAGTTCGAGACTCCTTTTTCTCCAATTTAAATGTAATATCTAAAAAAAAATGTTAATAATTATTCTTCAATACCTCTTGTTATACCAATCTCTAATAGTATACAAAATTGTAAATGGGGTTGTTTTGAGAACTATTTAAAAAATAATTTGTTGTTTTTTGTTTTGAAAACCAACTTTACGTACAACTTTAGTCACATATCTATAATAGACATGTACTTATCTGCTATAAAAATGAGTCACCAAATGAGAAAAAGTTTGATAGTGCAGGGGTCATAACCCTAATATATTTAATGATTTGTTTGAAAATTGATTTTATGTAGCCATTTGAAACAACGTACGAAAGATTCTTGTAATGAAGGATCTTAATTACCATAAAGACAATGATCTCCTTCAAAGAAACGCACTCACTTATCATAATCCAACCGAATATCCACTATATGCAAACAAACAAATAATTGAAACATTAATTATTTCAAGGATTTCTTTACATATATGCACTCACCTAGAATCCACTTGATGTATGCATTTGATTTGTTCTTGCATTTGTTTATGAAAAAAAAACTACCCAAAAAATAAGACGAAAAAAGTACTAACAAGTTTTGCAGTTTTGCACATGGAAATTTCATAGTAGCAGAATTTGATGTAATATTTGTAATTTTGTAAATATAATATTAAAAAAAATCAACTTAATAAGTGATTAGGTATAAGATGAATCAAGAACTTACACGCACGAAATATCAATTAATAATGTAACTCAGTAAACTCATTGATTAACCTCGGATGTAAATCAGTGATTATACTTGCGAAAATTAGTGATTATATGTGCAAAATTAATGATAATTTTATAATATTATATGCATAAATTTAAGCTTTCTATTATATTATATGTTATATGTGTAAGAACCTTTTTTCTCACGTGACTAATTGTGTCAACACCTAGATAATGGTTGAAAATAATTTTACGAGTTTTTTTTTTTTTGTAAATTTTCTAATTATTGATGTTAAATATTAATATATGGAAACGATAGTGTAATAATACAAATATTTATTATTATATTTTCAAACACAATTAATATTTCTTAAAAAAAATGTTTTTTTCGATCTTTGTTATTTCTAGTTTTACACGACCAATCTTCTTTTTATACAGTCGTTTGATGGTGACTGGATGGTATGTGTAATTGACACGTAGTGTATACGAGGGGATTGTGATGTGATAACCATAACCATAGTATGAGAGGAATTTGATGCAAATGACTTGCACCCATTGATGGATTCAAGAATTTATTTAGAGGGGTACCAGATAGTGATAGAATTATAAATTAATTTCTTCTTAAACTATAAATTATTATTATTATTTGTTTCAATTCTTAACTACTTATTTGATTTCGTTTATTAAAATTTAACCTAGTAAATCATTTTGTTTGATTAATTAAATATAATATATCATGCAAGTCCAATCAATTGGATATAGGGACCTACGAATATAATCCTTAATGCATTTTTTCCCTTCCGCAATATGATTTTCAATAGGTTAGTTGATATGCTACATGACACTTAATATTTTATATATATTATATTGCATGAAAAACAATTGAGGTACATTTGAAAAGAAAAAATTACTAGCATCATAAACATAACTCAACTAGTTAAACATTAAACTTTTTCTTTGAGTTTGAAGGTTCGAGTCTCGCCTCTTTCAATTTGATGTAATATAAAAAAAAACAATATATTCCTACCATTAATTAAACTAACAAATTGGATATTAATTTTCTAATCTTGAAAAAAATGATAGTTTAAATAAAAATGAAAAAGCCCAAATTATATACAGTAGGTTTTGTTGGAACATCAAAGAGGTGGGGCGTCGTGGGGTTTACGGAAGTTTTCAGAACATTTTATTTATTTATATTTAAAAAAAGAAAAGAAAAGAAATGTTCTTAAAGGTCAGAGAGTTCTGCATAAATTGGCAGGGCCAGGGAGAGGGAGACACAACAGCATGCACCTCCTCAACCCCTCTCTCTATTTTCAATACTTTGAGTTGAGGTCCACCTATATCCTACTTATTGGGCCATGTCTCTTAATTTGTAGGGCAATGCAACCTAATAAACCCTCAATTTAAACAATCTGAATGTTGCTACTTCTTCCGGTCATTTTAATACATAAATTCATCAGACGTTAATTAATTCACAAATCTAAAATATTTTTATGTTTTTTTTTTACATCAATTTGAAGGAGAGGAGACTCGAACATTCTACTTAAGAGAAGGGAACAGATACCTAACAAATTGAGTTATGTTGAAATTTTTATATTTGAATGAAGAATACTCGAGCCTTTAAACTTAAAAGAAAGAAATAAATGGGTAATAAGTTAGTTATGGTTATACTTTATGTTTGAATGGAATAGATCAAATAAAAGATGACTGGGCCAGGTTTGAGGTGAACTCTTCCTGCTATAGTAGTAGTACACGTTATGAAAGAAAAAAAAGGGTATTATTTCAAGAGAAGAGAAGGTGGTAGAAATTTTGCTAGCTTTTGTTGTGTTAGATATTGAAAACGGGGCGGGGCCATAAAATGGGGATGGAGCAAACCCGATCCAATGAATAATAGAATGAATGGTCAATTCGGAAAGTGGGAGAGAGTGGGCATTGTCTTCCAAACTCTTAACCATCGCTTTCTAACACTGACAAACAACAGCTCATCTCACGAAACTCTTCTACATTTTTCTTCTTCTTTTTCGTGTAACAAACTGATTCATAATTACGAAGAGAAAATCTGAACATACAATTTAATTCTACTCCTATTTACATGATCGATTAAGGTAGATAAAACGAAAATTATGAACTAATCCACAAATTGAGAACTTAATACCTAAATGTTTCTTTTATAAAACTTGTCAGGTCTTTCAAATTTACGATGTGAGATTCTTAACATTTTTAGATTAGATGTTTGTTTGAATTAGCTAGTTGTGTTTTGAGACCATTTTAAATCACTAATAAATCTAAAATTTTAAAAGTGTTTTTTAATTGGTTGTCAAAAACACTGTTAAACACTTCTAAAAACTATCCCAAATAAACATTAAAACAATTTAATCATATTATCTCAATCTAAATGATTATCGAGAAGATTGCACTACTTTTATGGTGAACTTATGAAACTAAATCCACAAATAAAAACCTTTTCCGTAAGGGAAAAAGTTGCAAGAGCAAAGATTCTCATGGTGGAAAGAAGTTTCAAATCATGTTTTCTTCAATTTATAATATGTGAAAAACTGTGTGGTAGACAAGATCCAAGTTATTCTTAAACATCATTCCTATGTGCCATTGCCCTGTTATTATTAATATTCATTCAATTTCAACCATTTTACTGTGCTATTCAACATGCATATCTACTCTCTCCGACTAATATATCTCACGTTCCTACTTCCAATTTTAACACTAAACAAATTATTTCTTTTAGACTATTTTTTCCCTCTATTATTTTTATTACAAGAAGCTCCGTTTCAAGAGGTGCTTATAGTATATCATTTATAAAATCAAGATTTCATGATAATATTATAAATTTATAATGATACTGAATTTAACATTTGATGATTATATAATAGCAAATTAAAGAGAAACTTCATCAGATGACGTTTCATGAGTCAATTTTTTTTTAAAATGTTGTTTTTAAAAATTCATAAAATATCATTTTTTAAAAACACAACAAATTGAAGGTACTTAAAAAATCTTATGAATAATAAAGTTTTTTAAAATATTTTTTTTTCCTCCTCTCACAGTGTGAAATCTAACCCACACGTCTTATTTAAAGATCAGTGACGATAGATAGAAGAAGCTGAAAAAGAGTATCGTATGGCGAATACTTATCACAGGTGGTGCACCCGCGAATTCAGGGGACGACAGGACACGTGCGCTTTGACTTTAGTCAATGGAGGTGGACCTTCTTTCTTAATCTAAACTACTTTCTAGAATGTGTAACTACTATAGGTCCGTTTGATTCTTAAAAAAACAAATCAGCAAATTTAATAAATTAAAAAATATAAATAAATCCAACAAATTTATAATATTTATAAATAGATCATTTAAAAAAATAACTATAAATATGATAAAACTTCTAATTTTTTGTTTTTGAGTGTGATAAAACTTCTAATTAATGATTATTATCTATCGATATCAAAGTTTAGTTGAAGTATTCAATACCATAGTTATCACATTAAATAATAACTATTTATTAATTAATTATTTTATAGAGAAATTTCAACGGATCACAATTTTTTTATGGGTAATTTTAAAAATAATTTTTTTTTTGACATATTTAATAGAGATTAATATCACTAGTATCCTGATTAATTCACCCAATATCAATATTACCGGTTGTTAAGATTCTATTACACTTTTACCCAAAAAATACCAATTCCGGGCGGCGCAACCGTATCTATTAATTATCCAGTTTACATTTTTACCCTTTTTTATTTGTTTTTTCTTTTTTTTTTCCTCCCCCTTTTTTCGATCATGATCATTTTTATGATTCCATGATTCTTGGGATTTAGTTAATGACTGATATCTTTCCTTTTTATCATATTAATTTTGATTTGTCAGTACCAAATCTAAATAATATTTTTCTTTTTATATTCTTCTTCTTCCTTCCCCCCTTACCTGCCAGAATAGACTTAACCATGGAAGAACTCCCCCGGCGTCCTTTCCAACAAAAAACGAGATGATAAGAAGAAATCACGAAATCTCCATTCCCCCGGAATGAAACAATAACCCACTTGACGAAACCTCAACCCAATCGATTCGGCCGGAAACGGAACTCCCTTTCCAAATACCTCACAACTGCCCATACTCAATCGAATCACCGGCGAAGAATACATAATTTTCTTTCCTGTTTTTGCTTGATCTCCATTTAGAATTTATGGGTATTATATTCATACCATTCATCGTGCTTTGATTGGTGGAATAGAAACATGGATTTGTGGTCAAACCATTTTTATTCTCTTATCCCATAATTAAAAAAAAAAAAGACTCATCTTTTTCTTTTCTTTTTTCTAAATTTTTAGGTATTCCCCCACTTGAATTTGCTTGTTTTTTTGGCCTTTTCTTTTGCCCAATTGGTTATTTGTTCGTAAAGGGATAGATGCGATTCGAAAATTGGAGAAATATACATAGCTTCTTTGAATTTTTTATCCAGATCTGAAGGTTTTTTTTAAACTGTTTATTTTTGTGCAACATTTATTTTATTTTTCTATTTACATATTTATAGAAACTTTGATCTCTTTTTCATCTCCAATTTTGTACTTTCGCTCTATCTCTGGATGAATTGTTTTTCTCTTTCATTTTTATTTTTTATCTTTGTATTTTGTAAGAGGACGATCAGGAAGGACATTTGAATTTTCGTAAATAAATGTTTACTAAAAGTAAATTGTTTATAACAAATTACTTTTTTCAATTCTCGGTGAACTCGCTTTCTATGTATTTTGTAGATAAGTTTCTTTTAGTAAAATGTTTATTTTTATTCAATGTTTACTTTGAAAGTCTATTTTCATATGTTTTCAAAACTGTTTCATCAATTTTTTTGTCCGGTATCAATTTGAAGTGAACATTAATAAACTGTTTACTTTTTATCTCTGTATTTTTTAGGATGACGAACAAGAAAGTCATTCGATTTTTCCATGAAGAAGAAGTTAGAAGGTTGAAGAACAAGTTAGAAGTTTGAAGATTTTATCTTTTGTTATAGTTTTTATTTTTTTGTAGAATTGATTTTTCCATTAATTTTGTAAAATTTAAGGGATTTTATAAATTTCCCTAAATTTTACACAAATTAAGGAGAAATTAAATCAGGGGTATGTTTGTCCTTTCACAATGTAATTTAATTTGCCGGTGGCGGTTTTAGGTACTATTGATATTTAATAAAAACATCCGGTATATTTGATATATCCATAATTTTTTTGGTTATTAGTGAAATTCACCCTATTTAAAAAATGACATATCTCAATAGTAATATCATTTACTTAATTTTAATTTTTTTTTATTATTTTTAAAAATATCAATTCTTAAAATTCCATTTTTAGAAAACCCCTATTTTATAATTATTATATTTATAAATATATTTTTTAAATGTCATAATTATAACTATAAGTAGGGTTAATTTCAGTAATAACCATTTAATAAATAAAATTTTTAAGAAAACCGTATCTTTTATATATATATCAAAACTACTCAAAAACTACCGCCGGTGAAATTAAATTACATTGTGAAAAGACAAAACACACCCCCAATTTAATTTTTCCTTAATTTGTGTAAAATTTAAGGAAAATTTTAAAATCCCTTAAATTTTACAAAATTAATGGAAAAATCAAATCTAAACAAAAATAAAACTATAACAAATAGTAAATGAAAAATTAAATCTAAAAAATATAAAAATACAAGAAAACAAAATCTTCAAGCTTCTAACTTTCTTCTAGGAAATATCCAATTGCTTTCTTCTTCGATCATCTTCTAGTCGTCACTGTGTATAATTGATAAACAAAAAAAAATTAATAAGTATTTATTTTCTTTAAAAAAAGTAGAATAAAAGTAAACCAAATACAAATGTTAAATTGAAAAAAAGAACATAAAAAAACATTTTTGAAAAACAAAATCATAAATCGTTAAATATGTTTATATTTGATAAACATTGTATACTTGAAAAAACAATCAGTAAAACCTCCATGGAAACTGTATATATTTAATAAACCGTTTATTATTGATAAACAAACATATAGCAACAACCATTAACATTTGTAGTAGATAGCAACAACCATATATAAAAAACGTTTATATTTAATAAATAGTTTACTATATATCAACAAACCTGTAACAGCCATGAATAACAAGCGGTGAAAGTCGATCTTGGGCAATTTATGTGCAATGAAGAAAACGGAAAAGGGAAAACGAAGGAGGAAGAAGAAGAGAAAGAATTTTGATGCAATTTCAGAGAAAAGAATCGAAAGAAGGAAGTAGATCTTAAGCACTAATTGAATCCAAAAAAGGCACGAGCATAAACCGAAAAACGATGGTACCGATTTGAGCTTGGACTAGCCGGAGAGAAGGAGGATAATCTAATTTAGGTTAGAGTTTATTATCCTTAAATAGTGATTCCCAAAATCAAGGAGATTGATTTTTGAAATTAAAAAAATAAAATTATAAAATAAATGACATGTAATTAATATGATATGGTTATCAGGAGAGATATAGTAAACTATCAAATCGAAAACCACCAGATACCACCATAAATGGTGGTTATTGGGTAATTCTGAAATAAAAAACAAACAATCCTAAAAAGTGGATTTAGGTGAATTAATGTGGTCATGAGTGCAATTATTTCTAAAAATTAATAGTACATGTATATAGATGGTGCACAATCGTAAAAATTTGCACTAAAAATTATAAATGTATATCAATCCTATACAATAAATATCAAATATATATAATTGACATAAAAATCAGAATTTCGCATCTGGTTATTGACACAAATTTCTAAAAAAAAATATCAGATCTGGAATGGGATCTTAAAACTGAAAACGAAAAAAATATCTCTTATAATCCAATTAAACAATTCACATTTTCTTGTTCTCACGAACTTGTTGAACGAATGTAATAATCTATTCCTGGTAGCCTTCTTGTAGTGATGGATTCCGACGAACAAAGAGAGATGGAATTGAAGAAAGAAAGATGAAAAGTTTGAGATTCTTGAGAATGCAAAAATGGTGGATGAAAAAGTAGAAAGGAAGATCAAAAGATGAATAAGATGAAAAAAAAGAAGAAGAAGGAGAGGTGGAGGCAGTGGAATGATGAATACGTATGGAGAAAGGGGAGAAATTAATGGGTTGATGGAAAATTGGCAAAGAGTAATTAATCAGTTGATAGGAATAAATATGTAACTAATTAATGAGCGGAAAATAATTTTGGAATTAGAAAAATAGGAGAGAGACACATTATTTCAGATTGGGTATTTTTTATATTTTTAAACACATTGCTCATTTTTGAAAAGAGAAAATGCAAAGTGGGTTCCAATGACAATTCCTCCAAAATAAAATTATAAATTTATCTAAAAACAATCAATAATTAAAAAAAAAACTATAAATCTAGAAAATATAAATGCATAACTGCACAAATGATTAACATCAATCTGAATAGCAAAACATTCATCGTAATCATAAAACACTCCACCTCATTTCTAAATAGGTAAAAAGGTTCAAACCCTATACTAAAATGCTCCAATCTAACTGTTAAAAAAATGCTCAACACTACATCAATATCTACGAATTAATTTGGCTTCATTCAACCACAAAAACAACCAACACTCAACTATAAATCTTAAAAACAATAGTTAATTTCACTAATAAGCGGTGTTAACTACACCACTCGTCAAGTTTAGACTAAAATTAGATAAAACTTAAACATCTAACTAATTATAAAGGTAAGAAGATGAATTTCTTCTTCAAAATTTTAAAAAGACAGGAAAGTTTGAAGGCCGTGTTTGATAGGTGGTATTGAGATTATATTATGGACCGTGAAACAAATGAGATAAAGTGTAATTTTTTTAATGGAATTTTATAGTTATTCAATTTAACTTCTTAGAAGTTCGATTAAATCATTACTAAACTCAAAAGGTTCAGCTAACGATCTAACGATTAAGATAAATTTAATTTTATATCTCAATATTAACCATTTTTTCATATGAATTAAATTTCTTTTTTTTTTTTTGTAGTTGAATAAAATAGAATAAGCTATGCATATAATGATTTATAATTATCACTAAAAAAATTTATGAAAAAATCTGTTGGGACTTGGAAGAGATGATATTTCAATTAAAAAAAAACAAAAAACAAAACTCTTGTTTTTTTTTCCCGTAACGAACCCGTTCAGTTACTCATATTCTTTTCCCGGTAACAAACAGCGAGAGCTTCCAGTCATTCTCTACTGATACTTGTTCAATCCTGAGAAAACCCAAAAATACTATTTTAAATGAAATTGAAATTGAAATTGAAACCTCCCTATTCAATTTCTATAAACTAATTCATCTCTCATTATACAGTTTCTGCATTTAATGAATTAGCTTCAAATTCATCTCCTACCTCGTTCACTCCTCTTTCATCTTCTTCTTCTTCAACGATTTACGATCGAAAAATGGAGGAATTATACGGCATGCAATCTTCATTAGATTTCTCTTCTAAATCCTTGATTTCACCTGAGAATCTTATCCTTCCGATGGATTACCAAAGCTTCATTTCATCCACAAACTTCCGCGATCGAATTCCGGTTTTCGGATCCGATGAATTCCTTTCAGCTGCTGCTTCCGCCATATCTGAAGCTGACGAAGAAGAAGAAGAAGATATTCTCACTCTCAACATCATCAAGGCCAAAATCGCCTCTCATCCTTCCTATCTTCGTTTGCTTCGAGCTTTTATCGATTGCCAGAAGGTGATGGAAGAAGAAACCGTCCTTTTCTAACCTTACAACAATTTCAGTTTCCGTACAGTTTGAATTTTAGTTTAGTAATTTGATTTAGTAGATACAGATAATCAGATTGTGTTGTGTTTAGTAATTTGATTTAATACAATTCTAATTGATAATATGTAAGTTTAATGTATAAGGTAATTAATTTGGTTTATGTACGGTAATCACAATCAGGTAGGAGCTCCTCCGGAGATAGGAATATTGTTGGAGGAAATCAGGAGAGAAAACGAAAGTAACGAACAAAACGCTATGTCCACGTGCTTTGGAGCCGATCCCGAGCTTGACGAATTCATGGTAATAATCTCTAATTTAATGGTCCCCCTCTTCTCTTCTCTTACTCACCCTCACCCACGCAATCTTCGTGAATTGTGAAAAATAACTAACTTTTTAGCTGCTGTTGTTGTCAGGAAACGTACTGTGAGATTCTGGAAAAGTATAAATCAGATCTCTCAAGGCCTTTTTATGAAGCATCATCTTTCTTCAATAACGTTCAAATTCAATTCAACAATCTTTGCGCTGGTGGTTCCTCTACCAGAACCTCTTCCAGTCAGTCTTTCTCTCCATTTGTTTTCTTTCTTTATCTTTATCTTTGATTATGATTTTGATTTGAGAACCCGAATAGTACATTGAAGAATGGTATGGTTTCTTATGGGTAATTAATAAAACACTAACAAACAACAACCCTAGTAAAAAGAGACCCACGCCTTTGATTTGCCCACGATTTTCGCGATTCCTGCCTGCCTGCTCGGTGATTATTGCTTCTTCAGTATTTCAGTGTGTTTCCTTTTTGTACGATGGATATTATTATTATTATTATTATTATTGTTTTAAGCTTTGGAATTGAAAAGTACAGCAACTGGAGTCTAAAAGCGTTTCTGAACTCTTTTTTTTTCCAGTTTAATGTTATCTGGGGATTGGTTTAGATTTCTCATTTACTGCTTTTTTTTTTTTTTTTTTTTTTCATTTTTCTCTTTAATTGTCCACTTTTCTTTTAATGGTAAACTGTTAAGGGGGGAAATCGAAAGCTTTTCATACCAAAGATTCTAATTTTGACTTTTGTGTTATAACTGGGAATGGGATGACTTATTTGACGATAGGGTTATAGTTTGTGGTTGAAAACAATGGCATTAATTGTACCATGCTACTTGGAAGAAGCCTACTAATTAATAGGCTTAAAGATTATTTTGCTGTTGCTTAGTTCTTTTACTTTCCTCATAAATTTGAAACGACCTTTTTATAAAGTTTTTTTTTTTTAAAGATTATGCACATTGCATAAAGCTAATACTCTTGAAGTTTTTTTTAAATGTCTGGAAGGCCATTCTAATGAATGCCTGTTCTGTCATATTTGCTTTATATGCTGGATTACTCCTTCAGAGCAAATCATTGCTAATTGGTTTATGTAGAGGCTTAAATGTAAAATTTTCACTAGAAAAATAACAAGTATATATATGTCCACTTTAGTTTTGTCACTTAAAAATTCCCATGCTTGTGATTGTTCGGTGGGGGGAATGAGAATGTAAATGACTCCGTTTGTTTCCCACTTATTTTTCTATGGGCCATGGTATATTCCCATATTTACTATTGAATTTGATATTTCATTTTCACAAACATACTTAATTTTCATTACCTATATAATCCAAACACATACATCATAAATCCAGACTAATCATTTTCATCCCCCAACCAAATACTTTCTAAAAGAATGGTATCAAACAACTCTTTCGATTATTATTTGACTACTTGCTTTTGGAATGCATTATCTGGTTCGAATAAAACTTTATTTGATCTAATCATTGGGTGAGCTCTATAAAAATACTTTTATATTTCTCCCTGCAAAGTAAGGTCCTGAATTGGTATTCAAGTGATGAAAATAGGAAGAGGAGAAAAACAAGGAGATTTTATTTTTTGCATCAGACAAACCTTCAACTGTTGGTTGAAAGAAAAAACCCATCGCCTCAAACAAGCTTTTAATTTTACAGTTGGCTTATTTATAACTTAGGTTGTGGTCGTCAAAAGCTTTGAACGTACACTTCATAAAAAATACTATATTTTCATCTATTTCTAAGGTGAAAATGATAATTAAATACAGTAGCATGAAAGGATGACATTTAAACTTTAAAGTAAAGTGAGAACCATCTAATAAAAAAATAGGGGTTGTTTGGTTGGGGGTTTGGAATGGGAAATGAGAGTGGGAATTAGTTTCACAAACCTATTCTCATATTTATTTCACACTACTTTTTACTTGACATTGACATCACATTCTCAGATTTAGTATTGAATTTGACATCTTATTCTCAAAACACGCTCATATTATTTTCATTATTTATTCTCATAAATTCAGACACATTCTACACAAACCCAGACATCACAAACCGACACTTCATTTTCTTAGACATCATAAATCCCCAACCAAACACGTCTAAAGATATGATGATAGGGCTGAATATAAATAATAGTATCAGTATAGAATAGTTAAAAACACTATTTCTTGGTCACTTCTACCCCTCACATATTCGTTGGGTAATTGGAGGTTAAGAAATCATAAACTTGTGGTACCTATTGGGTAGTATGAGTCCTTATCCAATCATAAATAATTAATATAGAATTAAGTTTTTTTGTTTTGTTTTTTTTTTTTTTTACAAAACATTTAATTTATAAAAAATATAATAAATTTTAGATATATTAAATAAAATATAAATCATATTTTATAAATCTTATTCCGACTACCAAACAATAGGTCAAAACTTAAAAATAAAAGCTTCTATTAAACTTTTTCACCTAAACATGTTTTTATTGAATTTTTGTTTCAAAAACCAGAAAACTGCTTTTATAAACAACAGTATAAGACTTAAAATATTATTCACGATGTTATTTTGTATTTGAAAATTAGAAAGTAAAAAAGCATATGCATAGAACATGCTTTCTTAAATTACAGAGGTTCTTTTAATAAGAAAAAAGAGAAGAAAATCCGTTTTTTTTCCAGTAAGCTCATTATTTTGCTTTATCTATAGTAGAGTCGTTCAAATTTACATTAGAACTTCACTTGAAAAAATTCGTATCATCTTTTTTTGTAATAAATAATAGTAGTAACGTTAATTTTGAACTTATTATTTATATAAAACAGTGCTCTAAGGCATAATAATATAAATTTATGGTTCAAGTATCAAAATTGGACAACGAATAGCAAAAGTTTCATCATAATTACTAGTTGTCTCAGAAAAAAAATCAAAACCGATTTTAAAAAAAACACCCTTTAAGATGATTTTTTTTTTCCTATTCTCTCTATTCCTGATTTTCTTATTATTATCATTTTTTTTACAGAGAATGTATCTTCATTAATACGTCCAAAGGAACCCTTTGTCTTCTTTACTAATGCTTTCCTTGGTTCTATAACCAATAACTTTTGTAGTTCCATTTTCATTTATATTATATTTTATTTTGTTCTTTTCATCTCATATATATCATGATGTTATATTGAGATACATCTGCTTAAATAAATAAGATATGCATTATTCAAGTAAAATAGGTTTCTGTGCAATATATGATTTTAACATGAGAAAAGCTGCCTTCCCCCCTCTTTTTCGCCCCATTTGTTTTTTGCGAGATGTGCAAGTGCAATTGGACCGGATATAGGAGCTTTAGATGTACATCTTTCCGTATATATTGTGATGTTTTTATTAAAGATGTAACTTTACAGAAAGAACTACTGTATCATTACATCTCAGTGGTCATAGTTAGAAAAAACTAATATGATTTATTGGAAAGTGCAACTTACCTTTTCAGTTATGCTGTCTCGTATCTAAAAAATTATTTCATTCTAGATGATATTCTTTTGAGTGCTTCAATGATTTGCTCTCATCATTAGTTTTTCTTATTTCTTGTAATATGATGCTGATTAAAATTTAGGGATACATATTAGTTAGGTATTGCGTATGCTTCGGGACTTTACTTTGTCATCGTAGATTTGGCCTGCACTGGGGTTGTAATGTTACTTTATGACTAACTAAATGTCTTGTTGAAACATATTGTTAGATCAAGAGATGATCATAGATATATAAGAGGACTTAATATAATGTTTTAGTGTAAAACAAAAAACAAAGTCTTACGATTGTAGCTCCAAAATAGACCAATATCATACTAAAGTGAACTATCTTTTGATGTGCATTATTTTCATTAAAATTAAAATTTGCTCCCGTTTGATCTGAACTAGAAGAAATTGAAAACTTGGTTTGTCGGCATATGAGTTCGGTCTGCCGTTCTTTTGTATTTTTTTCATTAACTTTCTTCTTTACGTTGTTAGGTCACTTACTTTGTTCAAAGCTCTCTCCTTTTCTATTCATTTTTCCCTTCATACTGGTTTGAATTCGCATGTGGAAGATTTGTCTATAAATTACTCTTGCTAGGTTTCGGATGTGCCCGTATTACATCCTCAATCAATAGATAAAACAATATAAATAATGGAGAATGCCTAAATTCCAAAAGATATATAGGGGTAAGGTGCCGAATGGTGGAGGTTTTTTTTTATTATTTAAAATCTGAGTCTCAGTCTCACATGGACCCCCGTGGTTTGCGCTGGGAAGGAAGCAGCTTTAGCCATTAAAAGGTCTCTCTCTCACTCTCTCACCCACGCCCTCTGTCTCTTGCTGTTGTTTAGTGCTTGGCATTTTCTGTTGACAAATAGTCGTTTGTGGGTCTTTGAGCCTGATAATGTATGTCTTACACGTGTGACTTCGCCTGCTTCGTATCTGTAAGCTGGGGATTCAGTTCATGGGTGTCCCACGTTAGAATATGTGTTTTTTCCCCCCAAACTTCACCAATGTTTTCCATTTTTGGGGGTCCTTTTAGTACCAAATCTGCGGGCTGCGTCACCCGATTTTAGTCCTGTCGTTTTGAAGACTAGAGTTTGGAAGTAGTGATTAAGATCCATTAATCGATACATGGTTTGCTTATAATTTAGGATCCACAAAGGACCGACTGGTTAAAACCCATTACCCAATGATATTGATATGGTTTCGTTGTGAAACTACATAAGAATACAGTACTAATTACATTCTAAGCATCACGTCCTACTAATGCACGTTCTTTTTAGTCTGTCCAATGCCATACCGTCTCGTCTTGTCTTGTCTTGTCTTGTCCATTCGGACCGAGTCTGCTTTTCCCACTCGGCAACGAGATGCTTAGAATGTAAAAACTGGTTGGAGTGTTTTGATTTTTTTAGTTGTTGGAAATGCTACTGTGGGTTCTTTCTTTTCATAACACAGTTTTTTCACTATTGGCATAGAGATTCCTTCCTCGTAACTATGTCAATATTTCCTTGCCTTGCCTGTAGGCTTTACAACCACTCTTGCATAACCGGGGTTACTTTTGAGTTTATTTAGGTATTTGGATACCTATGGTGTAAAACTTGTTTTTCTTCTTCTTTTTTTAGTTTGTTTTTATGGTTGAACTTTTTTTTTTAAATGATAATTGAAATTACTTATTCTTTAAAAAATATGAATTTTTGAATTATAATTCAAATATATAAAATTCTAGCTGTGAGTTGTGTTTTTTCACTCCTTTATTTTGTATTACGAAATATCAAGAATGCAGTACTATGCCCTACCAAAATTTATTTAGTTTCTCTAAAAGTAATGCTTTGAAACCCGTATAACAAGAGTTTTTCCCCATATTTTACTAGAACTTATTAATTATATGTTCACTTACCGACCCAGAAATGACTTTGGTTGGAGGCTTGGGAATGAGTTTGTGGATGAGAATAGGTTTTACAAACTCATTCCCATGTTTGTTTCACACTATATTTTTCATTGACATTGACATTGACATCGACATCATATTCTCATGTTTACTATTGGATTTTACATCTCATTCCAACACACTCACATTATTTCTACTATTCATTCTCATTCCCACACATTTCAAGCATAGGTTTCACAAATCCAAGCATCATAAACCCATCATTTAATATCTCAGACATCACAAACCCCCGTTTCCATTTCCCAAACCCCCAACCAAACACCCCCAAGTTTAGTCATTTAAGGGGTGTTTGGTTTGGGAAAGTTGGATGAGAAAGTGAGTGGGAATGATTTTATAAACTCATTCTCATGATTGTCCCCACTTGAGAATGTGTTTTTTCTCAATTTTTCACTGTTATTTTTAGGCATCACATTCTCAACTTCAATTTTCTATTCTTCCAACCAAATACTCAACAACTCGCATTTAATTGCGTAGGATATCTTAGCATAGTATTAAAATTGATCTGGAAATTGTGCCGCTACTTTTAGGATTACCTGCAGTGACCCGGAAACATTAATTTATAGGATAAATTACAAATAACACCCTTGTTGTTTATGTCAATTTCATGAACAACTCATGTAGTTTAAAAATGGTAAATCACACTCATGTACTTCCAAATTATAACAATAAGACTATTTTTCTCCAATGTTGTAAACTTTCTTTTAAATCCTCATTCCGAGCTTTACATTATGGTCACTTCAAAACTTTAAAATATCAATAAATAAAAAAATTGATTATCTTTAAAATATTAGGTATGATTGAAGTCATTAACCTCGTTGTTTACTGATGATTTATAAGTTTTTAAGTGACCATAACGTAGAGCCCGAAATAAGAATTCTAAAACATCTTGAATCATCCAAATCAGAGTTTAAATTAAGAAGTTATGGTTAAAAGAAAATTTACAAAGTTGGAGGAGGGGTCTTATTGACATAATTTGGAACTACAAAAGTTGTTCATGAATTTGACCGAAACCACAAGGATATTATTTGTAATTTACTCTATATAATATAATCGATCATATGATTCTCTTGTAGGCTTGTTAGGTCTAGGATATCTTGAGGTATCTTGGAAGTGTATGTTTGAGAGTGTGTTGATCGAAAACTGAAGAGTCAGGTCATGTAAAAAATATATAAAAGATTAAATTCCAATAGCTTAATTTTTTTAGTTCTATTGGTAGAGTAAGAGGTTGTAAATTTGAATTTATGTGATAATATTCCCCCATTTATTAATGTTTCACATGATTGGACCTTGTGTAAATGTGTGCTGAGTCCATATTTGCAGATGAGGATACTATATCATCAGATGACGACTTCAATTGGGGAGAGAGAGAATTACGAGATGCTCAAATGAGATTGGAAGACAAAGGTCTTAAAGATATGCTCATAAGTAGATTTGGTAGGCACATTGGTACCTTGAAACTGGAGTTCTCAAAGAAGAGGAAGAAAGGTAAACTTCCCAAAGAAGGAAGGAAAGTACTGCTTGAATGGTGGAATCTTCACTATAAATGGCCATATCCTACCGTATGTTTTCTTTTCTTTTCTTTTTCTAGCTTAAATTTTTAATCATGTAGTTACCTTTGAATCAATTTTTTATGTTTTCAAACCTTAACCATCCCAGGAAGCTGATAAAATTGAGCTGGCAGAGACAACAGGATTAGATTCTAAGCAAATTAATAATTGGTTTATTAATCAACGAAAGCGGCACTGGAAACCTTCTGAGAGTATGCAATTTGCAGCAATGGATAATGTTTCTGAACAATTTTCGCAATAGTACTCTTGAGAATGAGAATGAGGTGCCTTTATACGTTGTCAAAATGGGGTATACATGCTTAAAATTACTTCTCCGAGCTAGTCTGTGATAAGTCAATATTAGTTTAGCGTATATATATAATATATATATGGTTGTATATCTTCAAGGATAACAAGGATAAACTTTTTGTGACACTGAAACTGAAAAGGGTCATTACTTCCGATATGACTAACATTGATTATGAGAATGTTAATCACGTTTGAATTGGATGATATCTCATCTCTCTCTGTCAAATGGGCCTAACTTGTAAACGTAATATGGACATTGATTTATCTTGAGATTTCTTCATGTACAGTTTATGACTTTTCAATTACAAAAATTACGAATTATTCAACTTGAATCTTCAAGCATTACACGTTAGTGATCTTCAATACGAGCCAATGCGATGATATTATGTATCAAGTTTGGATAAGTAATATAATTTTACTTTTTAACGAAAATATATATATATATATATATCTTGTCAGGAAAAATTGAAAGTTGTACTGTGTTTGTTTTACGGATTTAGATTCATGAGTTTTGTACGATATAATATATTACTTATTCGGGTTTTTTTAATAATGATATTTTAAGAAAAAATATTTTTTAAAATAACAAAAGTCTTGAAAAACATTTAAAATAACAATTTTCAAATTGAGATTGGTGGAATCTCAGTCTAACAAATGTTATTTTTGAAATATTTCAAAATATTAGTTATTTTTGAAATTATTTATAAAATAATGTCATCCAGTAGAATTTCCCTATTTATTTTATATGGTATTTGATAAAAATAACATTAATATAAAAGATACTTACCATTACCAATATAGCATTTTAAAAAGAAATTACAAATAGCTTTTCTAAAAGCTCATCAAATCATTGGATTATTTTGGTAAGTGATAGTTAATTCATTAGATAATAATTTATCTACATAAATAAGTAATACATTGAGATACTGATGATAACGATCACATTAATTATTGATTGATATACCCTATTTATAATTTATTTAAAATGTTAATTTTTTATATTTTATTTAAATTTTGTTAGATTTTCTTACTCCTTACTCATGAGTTTATTAGTGTAATATTTTTTTTTTCATGTACACTAAATTTATTCTCCTTCAAACCAAAAACTCCTAAAAATCACCCCGACTACTTTTATAGTAGATGATGATTTTTATAGGGAAAAAGACAAATCTTGCGCTCTATAGATTACCCACAACCCCCAAACCCCCCCCCCCAAAAAAAAAAAAAAAAAAAAAAAAAAAAAAAACCCCCCCCCAACTTCCCCACCCCCCAACCCCCCCCCCCCAAAAAAAAAAAAAAAAAAAAAAAAAAAAAAAAAAAACAAACACAAAAAAAAAAAAAAAAATAAATTTTTTGTTGTACGTTAAATCTTGATATATTATTAAATTAATAGAATATATAAAAATGAAAAAAAAAAAAAAAAAAAAAAAAAAAAAAAAAAAAAAAAAAAAAAAAAAAAAAAAAAAAAAAAAAAAAAAAAAAAAAAAAAAAAAAAAAAAAAAACGCATAATTTTCCAGATTTTTTTTGTTGTCGTTAAATCTTGTAATTTTTAAAGGGCTATTATCACATATAGCCAATATCGAGTCTCAATTTTCAAAAAAACCATAAAGATTGAAAAATATCAAAATTACCCATAACATAATTAACCCACAATTATTTTATGAAAAATTGATTATAATTGATATATTATTTTTGTAAATTTACATTACTGATATAAATTTAATACTAGAATTTACATTACTGATAAATTATTGTTGTAAAATTATATCAATGATATATCATTAAAATAATAGAATATTTAAAAATGGGTAAATATGATATAAACATAAAAGTGTGGTATATATGAAAACAAAACTCAAAAGTTGGCTACCACGCATAATTTTCCATTTTTAAAAGCCTACCAGACCATAATTGGAGCTTTCATCCCTTGTTTTGTAATTTAAAATTTCTAAACAATATTAGTTTGAAATATTGTATCTTTCAAATTTGATAAAAAGTGAATTTATTATTATGTACTAATGTACCCTTTTGCCATCTATAATTAACCCAAATACGGGTGGGCCCCGTTTCGAAGGTGGCGGGGAATCCCCGTTCCCAACGAAGATGGCGATGAAAAATTGTTTTGAGGATGGGGACGGGGACCGGAAATGCAGTCCCCAACCCCGATTAAATTCCCGAAAATAATATATATAAAAATCTCAATATCTTCCCTAATGTTTATGGATGTTGAAGAAATTGATTTGGAGAATCATCTATTTACATGTTGTTGGATTTGAGTTAGATAAATAGTTGAATTTTGATAATTGTATTAAGAAATCTAACTCTATTAGAGATTTTATTTTAAAATTTAAACGGGTAAATTCCCTGCTAAATTTCCCGTTCCCATGATTTCTTCCTCGGGAAATCCCTGTCCCCGAAACAGAGAATTTATCGGGGACGGAGAATGGGAACGGAGACGGGGAAGGGAATGCCCCGCCCTGCCTTGTAAACACTCCTAAACCCAAAAGTTTAGTCTCGATGGTAAAAAAAAAAAAATGATATCTTATCCTTTAATTTAAGGAAAATTCACAAATCCAAATGGCCCTTCCAAAACCTATCACTATAATTTTGTAGACATTTTCGCCCCAATATTTATTTTTTTCTGGTAAACCGGTGACTATGCTACTGGATTATCTTACCATCAAATAGTTAAAAGGTAGTTCATCATCATAGTCATCCCTCAAACCTGATACATCCGTCCACATCACTATTTATCCGTAATTTAATGTAAACTCTCTGAAGTTTCACAATGGAAATGGGTTTATCCCTTGGACTCCAACTCCATTTCCGACCAACTCTTCTCCGTCACCGCCCCGTTCAATGCTCTGCCGACCGCCAAGCCTTATTCAACCGCATTGCTCCTGTTTACGATAACGTCTGCTTTCTTTCATCTTTTTCTATTTGCTTTTTCCTCTTCCCCCAAGGTTTTTTTTTTCACTTTTTCTTTGTAATTTTTTTAGCTGAATGATTTGCTGAGCTTGGGTCAGCATCGTATTTGGAAACGAATGGCCGTTTCCTGGAGTGGGTATGTTCTTTTTTTTTTTTTACCTTTTTTCTTATGCCATATTTGCTATCCTTTTCTCTTAATTTTCTTTTCAAGCTTAGAACTTGTTGAAAACAGTGCAAAAGTTGGAAACTTGGTTCTGGATATATGCTGTGGAAGTGGGGATTTGGCGTTTCTTTTATCTGAGAAAGTTGGCCCTGATGGAAAGGTACCCCCCCATTTCAATACCCAGTTTGGTTTTTATCAAGATTTTAATATTTGCTGATTCATTTGACTTTTGGTGATAATTCACAGGTGTTTGGTCTTGATTTCTCGAATAAGCAGTTAAATGTTGCTTCTTCTCGTCAAGAATCTCTCTCTAAAGCTTGCTATAAGAACATTGAGTGAGCATTGGTAAACTTGATCAATTGATTTGTTAGTTTGTACTCTTTGGGAAGTAATGAAATTTTCCACTCAATATTTAACTTGTATGATTCAAATTATGACGATTTAATATTCCAATTGTGAGTATTACAAGTACCTCGATTCGATTTGTTATTGCTTGTGGAATTATCGATTTGATATTGCTGTTGCCTATATGAAGGTGGGTAGAAGGTGACGCACTTAATTTGCCATTTTCTGATGGTTACTTTGATGCCATCACAATGGGCTATGGTCTACGGAATGTGGTGGATAAACGCAAAGCTTTGGAGGAGATGCTTAGAGTACTTAAAAAAGGTCCTTTGTTGATTTTAGTCTATAAGGAATGAGAATTGTGCCATTTTAAATTAGCTCGTCTTGCTTTAGTTTTTTTTTTGTCTATTTGTTATCTTCTTTTGCTATTGTAATTATCATTGAATCCTTTTCTTTTGTATTGTTGGCTGCTGGTAGAACAATGAATGTAGGCACTTTAGACTGAAAACTAACTTCCAAGTTTTATCTTCCTCTCTTTTCCTTCTTGATTGATTAACCTTTGATGACTGTATTGTTCTTTTTTTCCAAGTTCATGACAGGGTTACAAAAAATGTGTACATTTTCTTATTAAGAAAATATTTTTTTGTTTGATATGTTATCTATCCAGGTGCTAAGATATCAATTCTCGACTTTAACAAGCCAACACATCCAATTACTGCTGCTATTCAGGTACTCTTTATGTGAGGTATAGGTTTTGGTTGAGTGGTGAAATGTTTTACTTCAAAATTAGTAATCTTCTACTCGGTATACTTCTCTGAGACTCCTTTTTAATGCATGTTTCTTCTGAACTTCATCTATGCAAGGAATGGATGATCGACAACATTGTTGTTCCAGTGGCATCCGGTTATGGACTTGCGGAGGATTACAAATATTTGTCCAAATCCATCAAAGAATTTTCAACAGGCTCTCCCTCCCCCCTCTCTCTTGCGCATACATAAAAAAACTTATAAAACCATAGAATTAATTAGTTATATGAGCTAACAATTTTGATGTCCTATATGGTATTTTCTTCACAAATACTAAATCCATCCTTTTCAAATAACTACTCTTTGCTGCTTAATCCTGTCTGCAACTTTTCGTAATTGTCTCTGTATAGATGGGATTACTGCAATAAGATAATTAGTTAATTATAACCTCATGTATATACGTTTTTGTAAATTGAAATAGTTGAAATTACGTATACTTCAAAAAGTATTTGATGAAAGTCTGAACCAAAATTGCTTCACAATTTCAATGATGTGTTGTATTTATTAACTTCCTTTGATCTCGCCAGCTGATGAAAAATTTGTTTTAATACAGGGGAGGAACTGGAGGAACTTGCTTTAGAAGTAGGGTTTTCTTCTTCTATACATTATGAGATTAGTGGAGGCCTCATGGGAAACTTGGTTGCATCTCATTAAATGTGATTCATGTTTTGTTTGGTCAAAATTATTGGAACCAGACTACTTGTAAGAAAATGATATTCACTTCATCATTTTGATGCATCGAGTTATTTTCCGTTCTCTATGGAGCACCAATTATCGACAAGCTTAATCAACATAAAAGCACAAACTGTATGTAAATACTCGAGATTAGGCATATAATCTCTGTACGAGGTTGTGGGTTCTTCCTGATGTTATTGCAGTCTATGCATACATGCAATATGCACGTCAAATGTAATAAGCTTGATTGGCACCTTTTGGTTGGAGATGTAATAAGTTAATATCTTGCGTAGGAAACAATTTAAATCAGAAACTCTTGGTTGAGCCCATAAATATTTTTTTGTATCACTTTGGCTGACTTTTGGCAATATGACTAGCAAGTGCATATACAAATATGTAGTCTGAGAAGCCTAGATCTTGCAGAACCCAAAATTCAAGTACATTGATTATTAGACATGTGTCGTGTTTGACTTCCACTACTACCTCTTCATCATACTACAAAACTCAGTTGCGTTCCCTTGGTGGATGGATTCTTTTGTGTTTGTGAAATTCAAGAGACTGAACTTTTATCTGGGAAGGCAAGCACTTCCTGTTGCTGGCTTTTGTGGGGTTGAGGTGGGTAAGAAAGGAGGAGGGGTGTTACCTGGGATGGAAAGAACTATGAGTGACTGTGTTAATTGATGAAAAATCATGTGTAGGAAAATGATTTTGTGAGCCCTTGCATGAGTCATTGAGTTCCATGGTCATCTCATCCATGAAAGGTGGGTTGGTAGGTGGTGGAAGGTGCTCTTCCTCCATAGTTAACATTTGCAGTACCTTTGACATTGTCGGTCGTAGAGATGGATTCTCTTGAGTACATAAGAGCCCTATGTGCACTACTCTCAATACCTCATACTTAACATTCTTGTTATAGTGATTTTGAAGATTAAGATTTGGGTCAAATAGATTCTCAGCAGTACCTTCTTGAAAATGTTTCCATGTCTGCATTCCAATGTTGGAAGTTAGAGAATATCATATGTTGGTTAGTCATTAAAAGAATTCACATTGAAGAAAAAGTATGAAAAGGTTTAATTGAGCTTCCAACGTCTGGTTGAAAAAACTTACAATGGTGATTATACTTTCAATGTTTTCTGAGTTTTGCATACCATGGTTTGGCATTCCTGTAACAATTTCCAACATTAATATGCCAAAGCTATAGACATCGGCCTTCTCTGTTAACTGCCCATATGCTAGATATTCAGGAGCCATATATCCTCTACACAAGGGAGAAAAAGTCGAATGTTAATGATATTTGTATAATGAGTTCATGTTTAGCTGATTGAAAAATAGTTTCAAAGTGAGAAGGAAATCTTGTTCTTGAGATTAATAAACTCTTCAGAGAAAACATACAAGGTCCCTGCAATGCCAGTGCTAATATGACTTTTGTCTTCTTGAAAAGACTTTGCTAACCCAAAATCTGCTATTTTTGCTCGAAGCCTTAAATCCAACAAGACATTACTGGCCTTTATGTCTCTGTGAATGATTTTGAACTTTGGATTCTCATGCAGGTAAACTAAACCTTCAACTGTTCCAATGATGATGTTAAACCTCTTATCCCAATCAAGAGCTTTACCCATATCTACATCTGTTTAAAGTTTGAACAGGTTAAGAGAGATACTTATAAGTTATTCAAATCAATGTATTTAAATGAGAGCTTTAGTATTTACTGAAGATGAAGCGATCAAGACTCTTATTAGGTAGGAATTCATAAACAAGCAGACTTTCAGGTCCAGAACAACTGCATCCAAGCAATCTTACTAGATTTTTATGTTCCACACTGCTAATCATGTGCACTTCATTGTAAAAATCTGCTGCTCTATGTTTATTATTGAAGAAAAATCTCTTGATAGCAATCTCTCTTCCATCAGATAGATTTCCCTGATAGTATATAGGAACCAAAATGATTTTGTTTCAGGAAGAGATAGTTGAGTTATATATGATATTGTAATGCATATAGAGGTGAAGGAAGAATTACCTTATAAACAGTTCCAAAACCCCCTTGTCCAATCTTGTTATCAGGGTTGAAGTTTCCTGTGGCTTTTTCAAGGGTTGAGTACTTGAAGTTTAAGTTACTATCTTGAAGAGTTTTTACCCACTTCTTTACATCAGTTGAACCTTCAAAAGAAGAAAAAGAATGTTTGTTAATCTTTGAGAACTCACTATGTCTCCTCCACTATCTAGACTTTATTTTCTTACCTTTCCTTTTCTTTTGTATGTATCTGTGCTTCCAGATGTAAGTACCGATCCCCGCACCAATTATCAAAACAACAACAGAACTAAGGACTGAAAGTATTATTTCAAGTTTAGTACCTAAAGAGAGAGTAATTGATGAAATCCATTGTCATTGTATGAGTTGGAAGCTAGTTGTATGGTCTAAATTTAAATCACAGAGATAATTTTACCTTTTGAACTGTTTTTAGTGTCCTTATTGATGAAGTCTGTATTGGAGTACCTCATGAAGCAACCTGTGTTCAATGCTCGGCCTTCTGATCCAGGTAAACATTGTACAATAGAAGCAGAAGCATTCTGCAAACATGCACTGCAAGAACTGCTGTTCAAACTTCTCCAGCACTGAGCCAACACATGAACCGATTCATTCGCCATACCAGCCACTGCCACATGAGCCGTCGCAAAGCCTTTGTTGTTCGGTGCAATGCCGACCACTTGCCTCACCGCCTCCCCGGCCGCTTGTTTAAACATGGAATTATTCAAGGTGAAGTTCCCACAAATTACCCGGTCTTCAGGCCCTTTATATTCATCAAAAAAGCTATAGTTTTCAAACCTCAAGAAGCAGCCATCGATGAAAGCTCGACCGCCATTGAAAGGGAAGCATTGAGGAAGCATTGTACGTGCTTGAGAATGACACAAGACACAATCAAGGGATGAGAGATCATCATGGCATTGGGCAAGGCCGTAGCTTGCATCAGGTCCTATTCCAGTTGCAGCTGTTCCAAATCCTGAGCTTCTAATTTGTTGTCTAACTTTTTCCATGGAACCGAAAAAGTTAGGAACGTAAGCAGTTGTGTTATGCTCAAGTTCATTCCCACAAATCACTTTGATGGTATGGTCTCTTGGAATTCCCATAGTTGGAGTTTGGAACAGCAAAAGAAAGGCTATGATTGAAACTACAACACATTCAATAGGAGCCATTGATTTTGGTTTTTGCTTGATCTCTCTCTATCTCTTCTCTTATTGATTGAAAAAAAAAAAAAGAAATTGCTTCTAAAAATCAGAGGAAATTGTAAATTGAAGTTATTAAACAGTTTGATTGAAATGATGAGAGATATAACTATACGTGAATACTAAGGACAAGAAGTCAAAGTTGAGAAATGAGAAAGAGAAAATGATTGTTGCTTTCCTCAGTTTGAAAGGAACTGCACCATTGACAGGTGGTAAAAAAAATGTCCTAGAGATGGAGAATTCAAAAAGGGTGGCTCCCTCGTTGATTTCTTTTCTTGCAAGCAGGAAACTCAGGTCTGGAAAGAATTAATAATACTAAAATTTTAGAACTTTTATTATATATGTATTATAAAATACATGGGTGAATTTCACTAATAACCAAAAAAATAATGGTATTCATACTAGGATGTTTTTATTAAATATCAAAACCCCCCCCAAAAACCGCCAATTAAATTACTGGAAAGAAAAACCTGATTTAATTTCTCCTTAATTTGTGTAAAATTAAGGAAAGTTATAAAATTCCTTAAATTTTACAAAATTAATGGAAAAATCAAATCTAAATAAAAATAAAAACTATAACAAAAATAAAATAAAAATCTTCAAACTTAACTTTGTTCTTCAACTCACCTTCTTCATGGAAAAATCGAGCGTCTTTTCTTGTTCGTCATCCTAAAAAAACAAAGATAAAAGTAAGAGTTTTTAATGTGCACTTAAAATTGATTTGGATAAAAAATTGATGAAACGGTTTTGAAAACATATGTAAAAAGGCTTTCAAAATAAACATTGAATAAAAATAAACATTTCACTAAAAGAACTTATCATAAAATACATAGAAAGCAAGTTTGGAATTGAAAATGTATTTTTTTTATAAACAGTTTCTTTTTAGTACATTTATTTTAGAAAATTAAATGTCCTTCCGAGATAGCGAATGAACAAAATTGGAGATGAAAAAGAATTGGAAGGTACAAATTTTTATAACGGTTTCTTTGTTAGTAACATTTATTGATGTACCTTAGTTCTTGCTTTCTTCCTCAATTGAACGAAACACGAGCCACAACAACGATCACCTTCGTCTATTTTTGGATCTGCAATGAATTTGAATCATGGAAGGAAAACCAAACCAAGAAGAATCATAAGTTTGGTGGGAGAAGGCGGTCAAATTTTTATAAACAATTAAAAGGTAATTTTTTTTATAACAGTTTACTTTTAGTAAACATTTATTTAGGAAAATTGAATGTCCTTCTTGTTCATATCCAAAAAAACGAGATAAAAGTAGCAAAAAAAAGAGAAAAACAATTGGAGATGAAAAAGAGATCAAAGATTTAAAGATATGTAAATGAAAATAAAAATAAATGTTGAACAAAAATAAAGTTTTAAAAATTCATTGGATCCGGAAAAAACACGTGAAAACTTACAAGATCTACATCTTAAGCATAAAACTTACAGATCTACCGTCGGAGAAGAAATCAACCGTATCAAAAATCCAAAGATCATTTTCTCCCGACGAAATATCATTTCTCATTTCCCCAAACCCCATTCTTCAAACCTTTTTGAAATATATCAATGTGCTTGTTTCCATTGGGCGAAGATCAATAACCGGAAAAATCGCTTCTTCTTCTTCTTCGTCATCATCGCTTTCAAACCGATATCCTAATCCAAGAAAAACCCTAATACAAAGACAAAAACAAAGTCAATAGAGGAATCAATGATGAAGAAGAAGATTGGAAGAAGAAGAAGAAGGAAAAGAGGAAAACGGCACACTTTTTCATCCATTGACGTGCATAGGTCTTTTTATTTTGACCTAAAAAATGAGTTTTTATTCTATTTAGTTATATTAGTTTTCATTAAAAATTCCTATAATTAAAAGATTTGATTTGATTTGAATTCAAAATAAAATAAAATAAATAAATTATAAATGAAATGGAATGATTTATTAAGATATATTTATTAGGAGAGATAAAAGGGTAAAAAGACACTTTAAAAATAGTACCACCATATCCACTAAAAATGGTGTTTTATGGGTATAAGTAATAAAATTAACACTAAGGTGATACCGACAAATTTTACATAAGTCTATCTTTCTACTTTTACTACTACTAAAAAAACATATTTAGATCATTATTTTTTAAAAGCTATTTTCTTTGAATTTATTTTTACGGCAACTTTTTTCTAGCATATCAAAAATTATTTCTCCTTTCAAAATTGTGTATTAGAAGGAATGTCTTATGTATATATCTTTATGAAAGTTTTTTCAATATATTATATTAAATAAAGGAACAGGAGGTTCGAACCTTTTATCTGAATATAGAGAGATCTAATAAGTTGAGTTATTGGTTTTTTATAAACTCGTTTTTCATATTCTTTAGCTCACTATAAAGATCATAACTCAAGTGGTTAGATATTTGTACCATCTTTTCACGAGATTAAAAATTCTCTCTAATTTTATATACTATCTAAAAAAATATATATATAATTTGCGATGCTGAAGCCTAATTGTGTTCCCATTATCTGGCATTCGATAATTTGGAGTTGCAGTCAAAAAGGAAAAAATAGTGGAAACCAATATTCCGTGGAGTTGTTAGAAAAGCCCAGGAGAAAGCTAACCTAACCAATCAGAATAATGGAATGGGTGGCATTTTTTGGTACCAAAATTCAACGATATATGACCCTGAATTTCAAATGTAACGAGGAAATATTGTTTTTGTATGACTAGAAGCAGAACCAAATTTAAATAAGAGAGAGAAAGTGAAGGGAATATAAAATAAAGAAAAATAATAATTTTCTTTTTCTACTTGGGCATAATTAAATTGATAGATATTAAATCAAGGGCAATTACCTGAAATAACATATTTTTACATACTAATTACTGAAATGTCATAACTTTTCAAAAATTACTCAAATAACATAATTTTAGTTCAATAAATTATTGAACTAAAAAAAATAAAATTTTTAACAAATTCATTGAAAATAATAATAAAAAATGATCAAATAGTTCAATAAATTATCGACCTTGAACTTAAAAAACAAAAAAACAAACAAATTAGTTAAAAATACCTATGAAAAATAGTTCAATAATTAAATGAATTATAGTTCAATAATTTATTTAACTATAATTATGCTATTTGAGTAATTTTTAAAAAATTCAGACATTTTAGTAATTAATATGCAGATTTATGCTATTTGAGACAAATTTTTTAAATCAATAACTCAATATTAAAATTTAGGAAAGAATATTTTTTACCCTCTATAAGTTTATAAGGTGAGTTAACTTTAATTTTTAAAATTTTAATTAAATTAAATTAAAATTTTGAATATGAATAGGTAATGCTATTAATATTTTCCTTGAAACAAAACTATAATATTATCCAAAAACAATTAATAAATCATAAAAAAAATTAAGCCCGTAAAATATTTTTTAGCTAATCATAAAAATGTCCAATTTAAACTTAAAAAATATTCAATTTCAATTTCCCTCCCTGCCCCTAAAAAAACACTCAATCTCAATCACAAAATCAAGCATTCAATTAAATGTTCTAAATAGACTCTAATCTAGCCATTAATTAAGTATAGGTTTTAAAGATAGAAATTATGTGTCTTTAATTAAAATTAAGAGACCTCCAACACCTAGGATAAATTATACGGAATATATTAATCACACCTATGTAATTTGCTTGATACCATTTGTAAAATTGCAAATCGCATCTCTCCAATCCTATTAAAAATAATCAAAGAATATTAACATATATCAATGTTAATAAAGTGTAAAATCTAAAATTCGTTAAAATTTTCCAATTACAACTATGAGTGTCTGTGCTTGTTGATGAAGACATTATTAAGTCCCATGTTCATCTCATCCATGAAAGGAGGGTTGGTTGGTGATGGAAGCTCCTCTTTCTCTATGGTTAGCATTCTTAATACATCTGACATTGTTGGTCTTAGAGATGCATTCTCTTGGACACACAAAAGCCCTATTTGCACCACTCTCAACACCTTCTCCCTAACTTTCTTGTCATGGTCATTTTCAAAACTCAGATTTAAGTCTATTAGCTTCTCAACTGTACCTGTTTGAAAATATCTCCACATCTTTTTTTTTTTAACATAGAAAGTTGTAGAAATACAAAAGAGAGTAAATAAGATTGTTTCACATTCAAGCTATATATGTAGATTTATTATATATATGAAGTTGTTTGGAACTTACAATGGACACTATACTTTCAACACTTTTTGAGGTTTCAATGTCGTTGTTCGGCTTCCCGGTAACGATTTCTAATAAAAGCACGCCAAAACTATAGACATCTGCCTTTTCTGTTAATTGACCGTAGGCTACATATTCTGGAGCCATATATCCTCTGTAAAAGGTACATATGAGAAGTGTTAGTAGTAATTTATGAACACCAAATTAAGATTGATGAGCTCTCAAAGGAGAAAAAAACTTACAGGGTTCCTACAAGGCAAGTGCTAATAGGATTCATGTCTTCTTGAAAAGGCTTTGCTAATCCAAAATCGGCTATCTTTGGGCGAAGCCTTAGATCCAACAAGATGTTACTTGCCTTTATATCTCTATGAATGATTTTGATAATTGGATTCTCATGCAAGTAAACTAAACCTTCGACCGTTCCGATAATAATTTTATATCGCTTTTCCCAATCAAGAGCTTTACCATCTGTGTAATTTTTGAGGGGTTAAGAAAGGGATTTTTTTTTTTTGTTCAAATCAATGGATATAAAGTGAGAGTTTAAGTACTTACTATAAATGTAGTGATCAAGACTCTTATTAGGTAGGAATTCATAAACAAGCAAGCTTTCAGGTCCAGAACAACTGCATCCAAGCAATCTTACTAGATTTTTATGTTCCACTCTGCTGATTATGTCCACTTCATTGTAGAAATCTGCTGCTCTATGTTTGTTATTGAAGAAAAATCTCTTTATAGCAATCTCTCTTCCATCAGCTAGAATTCCCTGCAATGTATAAGAACAATAAATGATCTGTTAGAGAAAAAAATAGTTGAGTTATAGCAATCTCTCTTCCATGAGCTAGAAGTCCTTGCAATGGATGAGTTTGTTAAGTCTAGGGTTGTTAAGCCTGTGTTGACTCGTGCACCGGGAGACAAGCGCAGTTAGGTTTGTGTAGCCTAAACCCCTTATCCAAACCGCGAGTCAAAAACCCCCCATAGAGGTGAAGAAAGAAGTACCTTGTAAACAGTGCCAAAACCTCCTTGTCCAATTTTGTTATCAGGACTGAAATTTTCCGTGGCTTTTTCAAGGGTTGAGTACTTGAAGTTCAAGTTACTCTCTTGAAGAGTTTTTAGTAATTTCTTTACTTCTGTTGAACCTTCAGAATGTATAAAACAAGGCATATTATGAAGAATTCACCATGTCTGATATTTTGTAATCCCATTAAACTAACTTTCAATGAACTCTACTTTATTTTTCTTACCTTTCCTTCTGTTTTGAATGTATCTTTGCTTCAAGATATAACAACTAATCCCCAATCCAATTATGAAAACAACAAGAGAACTTAGGACTGAAACTATTGTTACGGTTATAGTATCATCTGCAGAAAAAGTCATTGGCGAAATCTCGTAAAACATTATGAGAGTCGAAAGCTAGTTAAGCATAGTATAAATTTTAAGTAACAGAAATACTTTTACCTCTTGACCTATTTTCAATGCCCTTATTGGTGAAGTTTGTATTGGCGTATCTCATGAAGCAGCCTGTGTTCAATGCCCGGCCTTCTGTGTGAGGCAAACATTTTAAAATTGAAGCAGACGCACGTCTCAAACAAGCCGTGCAAGAGTCGCTATTCAAACTTCCCCAACATTGAGCCAACACATAAGCCGACCCATTTTCCCACCCAGGCGAAGCCACTTTAGCAATTGCAAAGTTGTTGTTGACCGGTGCAACTATGACCGCTTGCCTAACCGCCCTCTTGGTGGCTTGTTTAAACAAGGCATTATTCAAGAGCGAGTCCCCACAAATTGTCCTATCTTGAGGGCCTTTATATTCGTCGTAAAATTTATAGTTTCCGTACCTCAAGAAGCAGCCATCAATGAATGCTCGACCACCATTGAGAGGGAAGCATTGAGGAATCATTACACGTGCTTGAGCAAAACATAGCACACATTCATTATCTGAGAGATCTCTATGGCATTGGCCAAGGACGTAACTTGTATCAGGTCCTGTTCCAGTTTCTGCTGTTCCAAATCCTGAGGTGCTAATCATTTGTCTAACTTTTTCCACGGAATTAAAAGAATTATTCCCAAATGCCGTGATGTTTCGGTCGCGTTGTTTCATACAAATCACTTTGATAGTTTTGTCTCTTGGGCTTCCCATAGTTGGAATTCCGAACAACAAAAGAAGGACGATGACCGAAACAAGAACACGTTCAATCGCCGCCATTGATATTATATTTGGTGTTCCTTTGCTTTGCTTTGCTTGAGCTCACTCTCTTCTTTTATTGCAAAATGATAAAGAGACTGCAATTTTTATCATTGCTGAATCCACTATTTTGTGTAGAAACTTTCCAATGAAATGAATTACCTTCCTTTTTTTTCCCTTCAATGAAAATTATAATTTTTTTCTTCTAATTTTTTTAAAAAAAAAACAAAACAAATTCAGAGAAAAGGCAGAATAATGCGCACCAAAATAGGAAGAGGCGTGATTATGAGGGAGATTCGTTGAGGAGCGGGAAATGGAAGTTTAGGCTTTCTTCTTCTTCATTTTGTTCCTTCCATTAATCATAATTATCTGTCCCTCTCCTCTCCTCTCCTCTCCTCCCGTTAATACATTAAAAATAACAAATTTAACAACACAACTAAATAAACAATCCAATAACAAACAATAATTTTATTAATAATGATAACTAAACAAGAAAAAGGTGATTTAGGAATAGGATTGTGTTGTGTCCAAAATTGGATTAAGAAACACAAATGGGGATTAGCTATTTGACTTATAACGGGTTTAGAATAGAAATTTGCAAAGAAGAAATCCATGGCTCGCCTGCCTGGCACTTTCCAGTTTTCCGCTTTTTTTTTGTTTGTTTTTTTCGAACAACTCTATATTTTCTATTTATAAATTTATAACAAAGAAATGACTGGAAATTTTTTTTTTCTTTTTTTAAAAAAAAGATAGTGATAATAGAAATCAGAAAATACACAGGACATCCATAAAACCTAACAAAAGATCTACTACAAATATCATCAGAAATAAAAGAAATACAAAGACTCCTAAAAGCCAAACAATCAGCAACTTGATTATCTACCCGAAAAATATGAGTGATTATCAAATTTATTAGTGTAAAAAAATCTAAACATTTGTTCTAAGTTCAACTTCATCGTCAAAACTTCATCAGATTATGAACAGAAAATGACTTGCACTTCTTCTTACCTTAATTTCACAAAATACAAAAAAACTGATTTATTTTTTTAAAAAAATAGCATATTATTTTTTTCATTAAACTAACAATACTACTTAGTATTAAAATTATTAATAAAGATTGAGAAGTCAATTGAAAGTGAGCCCGCAGCAAGCAATATGGTCTAATGATTCAAAGAAAAGAAACAATTTTTAGTTTCAGCATTGTATTGTAACTAATATTTTTTATTTTTGGAAAGAAAAAAATAAGTTTTCAAAGAGACTGTCAACCATTGAACCATAAAGGACCTTTTTTTTTTTTTTTTTGCATTGTATTGTAACTATTTTCAAAGTTGTTATTGAGAAAGTCTGTATTGAAAGGCGGATTAGCTTAATTACATGCTGTAAAACTAAATTTCATTTCCAGTCCAAAACTATAATTTGAGTAATACAAAGAAAAACAAAAACAAACACAAACACAAACACAAACACAAAACTGCTTACTGTTACTGTACAGAGTTGAAGCCTGCTTGCAATTGCCAAAAACTGCCTTAACTCTGTATATCTACAAAATCTTGTGAAAAAACCTTTTGGCACTAAAATTATCTGGGATGAAATGAACTATGTGTGACCGTGGCAGCTGAAGAAGAACCGTCCGTGATGTTTCGGTATGAAGGATCCTCGCTTGTGTCGTTGAATTCCATTGTTTTTTCATCCATGAAGGGTGGGTTGGTTGGGAGTGGAAGTGGCTCTTGATCTTCCTTATTGATCAGCATTTGTAGTACCTTTGACATGGTTGGTCTTAATGATGCAATTTCTTGAGTGCATAAAAGTCCTATATGCACAACTCTCAATACCTCTTCTTTCTTTTCTTCATTTTCAAGTATCAGATTTTGGTCATATATTCCTTCCACTGTCCCTGATTGAAAATGCCTCCATGTCTGTTTTGCCCCAGTAGAAATTTAAAAGGTTGTTTCATGATTCAAATTTTTATTAAAAAAAAAAGGGAAAAAATCAATTTACACCCCTGAACTTTACATGGTGTGTCAATTTAAGCCTTAAACTTTCAATTGAATCAATTTACACCCTGAACTTTAATAAATGAATCAATTTACACCAATTGTTAATAAACTTACTATTATTTTTGAAATTTTTTAATTAGACATAGGCGTTTTTATATCGAAATAAAGTTAATTTTTTGAAAATTAATTTTAAGTTTATGTTAAATATTTTTTATGGTTAAATTTGATCGTTTTGGTGTCGGGTTTAAACATTTTTGTACCGTTTAAATTAGTAACTAGGATGTGAGTTTTTTCATAGTTGAGGTTAGGCGTTTTTATGATGAGGTCATAGACGTTTTGTTATTTTTATCTTTCGGTGATTTGGTAATTGAATTTTGATTAATTTTATAGTTTTAGTATTATGTGGGTTTAAATTGATTCACTTAAAAAAGTTTAGGGTGTAAATTGATTCAATTGAAAGTTTAGGGTTTAAATTGACACAACATGTAAAGTCTAGGGGTGTAAATTGATTTTTTCCCAAAAAAAAAAGAAATCAAACATGTAGTAGATGTAGAACTTACAATTATAACAAGACTTTCCAAGTAGTCTGAGGCTTTGCTCCTGTTATTCTGCATCCCAGTGATGATCTCCAACAACAGCACACCGAAGCTATATACATCGGCCTTTTCTGTTAGCTGGCCGTGAGCTAGGTACTCTGGAGCCATATATCCCCTGTGGATTCACAAACAATAGAGAAAGGAGAATTTTTGTAACTCACTTTGGGTTCTTTATGTGATCTTTTTAGGAATTTTAAAAATATCCACATACAATGTTCCAGCAATGGCAGTACTGATGTGACTCTTATCATCTTGGAAGGATCTCGCTAATCCAAAATCAGCAATTTTAGCTCGAAGCTTCGAATCTAACAGGATGTTACTCGCCTTTATGTCTCTGTGGATGATTCGATTTTTCGAGTTCTCGTGAAGGTAAGCTAAACCTTCAACTGTTCCGACGATAATTTCATATCTCTTCTCCCAGTTGAGTGATCTACCTCTACTTGGATCTGTATAGTTTATGAACTAATCATAAGAAACATGTATAAGTCCCTCAAATTAAAGGTATGTAAATAAACATCTTAATGTTTACCGAAAATGAAGCGGTCAAGACTCATGTTAGGAAGGAACTCATAAACAAGTAGACTTTCAGGTCCAGAACAACTACAACCAAGCAACCTTACTAAATTTTTGTGCTCCACACTGCTTATTATGTTTACTTCATTGTAAAAGTCAGCTGCCCTGTGTTTGTTATTGAAGAAAAGCCTCTTAACAGCGATCTCTCTTCCATCCGACAAAACTCCCTACAACACATAGAAGCCGGAACAGATAATGAGAGTTGAAGTAATATAACATGTTTCAAAGAAGCTGAGAGAAGATAATTTACCTTATAGACTGTACCAAATCCTCCTTGTCCAAGCTTGTTAGCCTCATCAAAAGATCCTGTTGCTTTCTCAAGTGTAGAGTACTTGAAATTCAAGCTAGTGTCGTTTAGCGTTTTTACCAACTTGTTTGCATTTTTTGAACCTTTCAAATATATATGATAATCAAGTAAACAACATATCCAATTCACATTCCATTCATAAAATACTTTTTCTTCAAGAAACCATTTTTCGACCGCTTACCTATTCTTCGTTTCTTCTTTATATATCTTCTATTCCAGATGTAGAGACCGATTAGAACTCCAACGACCAGAACAGCAACAGAACTAACCACAGAGATAACAATTTCTATGATGGTACCTGCAAAATTCATCAATAAAATTTAATTCCATAATAGTTCATGTTATGAAGAAAAGGGTGGAATGAGTATAGCAATCAATCAATACCTCTTGATCTCACACTTAAGGCTTCTGCATTGAGAAAGTCCACATTTGAGTATCTCATGAAGCAACCAGTATAGAGCGCTCGAGCTTCTGATCGAGGTAAGCATCTAAGCATCGAAGAAGACGCGTTTCGCAAACACGACATACAAGAGCTTTGATTCAAATTCCTCCAGCATTGAGCTAACAAGTAAACAGACTCATTCACCGTCCCTGGCAGCGCCACCTGAACTCTCGCGTACCCTCGATTACTCGGCGCGTTTTCGATTGCTTGCGCTACAGCCCGCTTCGTCGATTGCTCAAAAATGGAGTTAACTCTACCTATGGAATTGTTCCCACACAGAGCATGATCTTCAGGTCCTAGATATTCATCATAGAAGCTGTAGTTTTCAGCTCTCATGAAGCAGCCATCGAGGAAAATGCGGCCACCGTTATAAGGGAAGCATTGAGGGAGGACGGTACGTGCCTCGGCATAACATAAGACACAATCCATGAGTGATAAATCTCCATAGCATTGAGCTAAGCCATAATTGGTGTCTGGTCCTTTCCCCAAAACAGCAACTCCAAAACCGGAAGTTCTCATTTGTTCACTGATGATCTGCATTGTACCGACGAAATTCGGCACAAAAGCAGTAGTATTATGCTCTAATTCTTTCTTGCACGTTATATTGACAGTTCGGGATCTGGGGTCTGCCATTGTTGGTGTTTCTAGCGATAGAAGAAGGATGAAATAAAAGTAGAAAACATATTTAAAAGAAGAAAATGAAGATTCAGTCTTCATCCTTTCCTTAAAAAAAAAAAAAAAAGTCTTTGAATCAAATCCAATACTGAACAACGAGCTGATTTTGAAGGTAGAAGAATATAAATTAGTGGGAATTGAAAGAAAACCTCATTTGAGGGAGGAGGAAAAGTAAAAACAGAGTATTGATTGCAAAGAGGCTAAGAAAACATCAAAGAAACCACCTCCGTTATTTTGAAACCAAACTTGATGTTGATTTTGATTTTGATTTTGATTTTGATTTTGATTTTGTACGGAAAATGGTAAAATGATATGGAAAAATAAAGTTAGAGAAGGATCTGAGATTAAAAAGGGAAGGAAAAAGAAAGGGATATAATGACTGAAATTGTTGTTGAAAATTGAGAAATGAGACAAGGGGAAAGGGGAAGGAATTCAAAAGTCAAAAAGTATAGGAGGCCGAGTGGTAGTGTAGTTGGGGATGGTGGAATCGATAAGCCAAGCCGCACGTCCTCTTTGAAATTCTTCGCTTTCACACTTGACCTCAAAACTCAACTCAACTCACTCTGAACGCCTATCCATTACTCTAGTCTCAACCAAATTAAACTTTAAACTATGTCCTTTTTTAGTTTTACCTTCCGACTTTTGTACGGGTCTCATTTATATTAAATAAATAAACTAATGAATAATAAATTTGAGTAATTATTGAAATAAAATATTTTTATATATTAAATATTGAAATGTTAAAAAAATTTAAAAATCACTTAAATAGCATAATTATTGTTTAATAATTTATTGACTTTAAAAAATGAATAAATTATTTGAAAATAATAAATAAAGCAATCAAATAGTTCAATATATTATTGAACTTGAACTTAAAAAAAAAAAAAAAAACAAATTCATTGAAAATACCCATAAAAAAACAAAGTATTAATTCAATAATCATTGAATTATAATTATGTTATTTGAGTAATTTTTAATTTTTTTTGACATTTTAGTAATTAGTACGCAGATTTATGTTATTTGACACAAATTCTAAACATAAATATATGAGACCTATCGAAAAGGGTGTAAACATGTGTTGTTTAAGGTTTTTTTTCCCATCCCCTGCCCTGGACCACGCACCGTTTATAGGGCGGGTGGGGGTGAGGCAGGGAAGAATGTCAAAATAATATGATTTCGTTTTTTTTAATTGAAAATTCAATTTTTTTTAATGATAAGGGTACCTAATAGAGCATATAGATAAAAGTAAAAATCTAAATCATAATATATGTCAGAAGAAACTTAGGGAAGTTATATATATATATAATAAAGTAGATAAATGAAGAAATAAAGGCGGGGTTGGGGCAAGGAAGCAGAATGACGGGTTTAGTTTTCACCCGATATTTTTTATTCAATAAAATTGTATTTTCCTTACTGTTATTATTCTGTCCAAAATTGTATTGACTTAATAATGCCACGTTGGATGGGACCAGAGAAGGTGGGTTTTCACCTATCGCTATTTCCCAATAAATACAAAAGCTTTCCAAATTTAAGTCACCAAAAAAGTGGTAGATGGTTCATTGATTTTATGACTAGGACTGCTTGATTGATAATGGCTTTACAGAAAAACAATTCCACCTATTATCAATTATCATTATGTGGAATATCAAGCGGGAGTGGGAGGGATCTCCGGAATCTCCAAAGATAATTATTATTTTTATAGATTTTTTAAAAACGATATTTTAAAAATTGATATTTTAAAAAATAATAAAAATCTTAAAAATAGCATTTCTCGTATCTAGAAATATTATTTTTAAAATATTTCAAAACGTTTTCTATTTTTAAAATTACTCATTAAAAACTGTCAACTATTGGAATTCTCTATTTTTATTTATTTATTTTAAAATGGTCAAAGCTAATTATTACTTTTATTTAAAAAGAGATGTTTACCTATCATACAGTACCATTTAACTAAATAATTGTAAATATTTTTTGAATTAAAATTAAGTTGTATACTTATATAGTTTATTAATTAGTGAAATACATTGCTCTTTTCATTTTTGCATTTAAATTCTAATCAATTACGTATAGACTCTTAAATAAATAAGATTTTATCTCAAATACCATAAAACTGCATACTAATTATTAAAATGTCAGAACTTTTTAAAATTTACTCAAATAACATAATTATAGTTCAATAAATTATAGAAGTATTTTTCATGGGTATTTAATGAATTTGTATTTTTTTTTTCCTTTTAAGTTAAAGTTAAATAATTTATCGAGCTATTGATTATCTTTCATTATTATTTTCAATGAATTTGTTTTTTTTTTAACTTTAATAAATTAATGAATTATAACTTATTAAATTATTGATCTATAATTATGCTATTTTAGTAATTTTTGAATTTTTTTAACATTTTAGTAATTAGTATGCAAAAATATGCTATATCTTAAAAAAAAAACATAAAACAAGGGTATTATTGAAAGAATGGTTACCGGAACGCCCCTAAATGAAGCCTTAAGAGAACCCATTATCTAAATCTCTTGGATTCTGATATTTATACTCCCTTTAAAATTTTGTTTTGAAGTAGCATTCTTATCTTATAAGTAATTGATTTGAAACATTACAGTAATTTCAGCAACATAACGCATTGGTATCAAATTGAAATTTGTATTATCTTCTTTGTAAAGTCAACAAGAAAGTGTATACTAGATCCACTATCATCTATATTGAATAAACAAGTTTGATAAAACATTGGTAAATCTACTAACTATGAGTTAGTCTAATAGTCAGAAAACTTCCATTAATTTTTGAGATCATGAGTTTCAATTCATATATGATCACCTATCTACAATATTTTCCTACGAATTTTCCCAGTACCAAATATTATAAGATTGTATGATTATCGTGTGAGATTAATCGGGTGTGAAACAAGTTAACTCATACACTAAGAGATATAAATAAAAACAACATACACAATCTATATGTTAAATATGGATGAATCACACAAAATCACACAAATATTCGTCTCAAAAGAAAATTTGACTAAACTATAGTGGATTTAACAGTTTAAACTCAAGTAGTTGGCTCAATTTGTGCTAATCCACTTGAGTCCATGTCAATTTAAGTTGCAATGATCTATTTACTTCAAAAGGCAGATGAGAAAGGAGGCCCCTTATTCTTATAGGGTTATTATTATAAATGGCTAAATTTATTGATTATGTTTAACAAATTAAATATATTATAGAAATGGTCAAAATAATTAACCTTTGATTTTAAAGCAATGAGATATGACGAAATATACCTCTCAATATAAAAATGCTATCAGCATTATGAAACTCCTTAAATACACCATGATAAAAAATTCAAAATTGATTCACCATAATTATAGGAATTAATTGATAAGTTATACGAACATATTAAGTATACAAAAATCGTATCTCTACCACAACATGCATGTATAATATATGTGGTCCAATTTATATTTATGAAATTAAGTTAATAAAACTCGTGTTTATTATAGTCATTCCATTCTTATATATGATAATTAAGGGGGGTTCTTATCAGAAGGAAGTCTACCTCTCTCACTAACACAATTAGTGGCAAATTTCAAGCTTTGCAAATGAAAACCTTTTTCCTTCTCTTCTGGGCTCCATTCTGACATGTAATAATCCTCTTCACTGTTTTTTTTCTCAGAAGAAGGCCCACAGAACATTCCACCCCATTGTGGGAAATATATGAAGCAAATTGGAAGTGTACAGCAAATAATCATCACACCCATCAGAGTAATCCCCATTTCTTTTGAATATTTTGATCCTCTGAAGAAAATCAATTGTGTTATTACTGATCCCACATTTCCACCTCCTCCTGTCATCCCAGATATCACTCCCAATGACCTGTTTCATTCAAATTTATATCATTAAAGACTATAGAATGTAATAATCACGACGTGTCTTCCTAATTCATAACTATTGGGTATGTAAAACTACTTACACATTCAATGATTATGACCAGGAAGTCACGTAACCACAGTCACATTGAATAATTTCAACAAGTAGGAGGGATTTTCTTAAATAACCTTCTGGAGACAAAAGGAACCACCCCAAAAGTAAGGCCACAAGCAGCTTGAACAAAAACAGAGAAGGTAATCATGACGACAATAGAAGCAGAGAGTGAACCAACAAGTCCAAGAATCAAACAAAAAACACCACCCAATGTCTGCACCAACCACAACGCCCATAACCTTCCTCTCATTCCATACCTCTTCCCGACAGCATCCGACAAAAACCCTCCTGATGGTCTAGCAAACAAATTCGCCAACCCAAAACTCGCCGCCACAATTCCCGCCGTCCTCAGATTCAAATTAAATCTATCAAAAAAGTAATTCGCAATTATATTATCAATCGTCAACTCCACCCCAAAGCAATAACCATAAGTTAGAGCCAGAATCCACCCCCTGTAATTACCGACTCCATTATAAAACACCTTCAAGAACTCATCTTTATGTTTTTCGCCAGTTTTTTGAAGGCCGTAGAAGTTTCCATCAGGCGTATCTTGGCCAAAACACAAGACAGCAAAAGCTGAGAGCGTCTGAAACAAGGCTGGGATAAAGAACGCGAGGCGCCAGGCCGTGAATTGGGTTGCGCCGATATCGCGGATTATGGAAAAAACATATGGCATTATTAGTTGTGTGGCTCCACCTCCTAAATTACCCCACCCTCCCGATACCCCATTAGCGGTCCCGACAACGGAAGAAGAAAACATAGAGCTCATCCAAAACTGGGTCGAGACAAATGTGGCTAAAGAAAAGCCTGTAAAGAATCGTACGAGGAGAAAAGATTGAGCCGAGGAGGTTAAGGAAGTGAAGTAAACGGCAGGGGCGGTGAGGAGGATGAGTAAAGCGGAAGCGAGGCGTGGACCGAAGAGATCACAGGCTGTGCCCATTGCAAGGCGAGCAAAAACAGCACCGGAAACAGAGGCGATACCGGCATTTCCGATGTCGGTATCGGAGAGGTTAAGGTTGTCACGAATGATAGGGAGAAGGGGTGGAATAGCGAAACTGGAAACGAAACATGAAAAGAAAGAAACCCAAGAAAGGTGGAAGGCTCTCATGTGGGGTTTGGCTAATGAAAACAATCTGAATTCTGTGGATTTGTTTTCTGAGTCTACTGGAAGAGTGAATTTTTTGGGTTTCGGATTCTGAAACACTACCTTCAACTTCCATAGCCATTGATTTTCTTGGACTGAAAACAATTGGCCTTCTTCAAATTTTGGCAATGGTGGAATTTGTTTGATTGAATTATATAAGAAGCTGATAGCGTTTTGAAAATTATATTGAAACGGCAGATAATTAACGATAAAAACATACAGAAAGGAACAAGATGAAGTAAAGTAACGGGCTTTTGTGTGTGATGAAAGGGTATGTTGGTAGAAGTTGAAAAGTTCAAACAAACAAGGCCAATGCTGTATTTATTTATTTTTTTTTTATGAAATCTTCAATTATTAGGATTTTAATTTCAAAGCTCCTACCTTTTTGGAAACTAGGTGTGAATAAAGTTATCTTTTGGCGCTATTCGAAGTTGAGAGTGCACATTAATTAAATGGGTAAAGAAAGAGATATTAATGAACGATTTTAATAAGAAAGAACGTATTTTATATAAATATAATAATTATAAATGGAGGAGTGACTTACATCTAATAGCATTTTTCGATGTGAGATTTTCGTGATTAAGGATGGCTAAATTATTAATAAGAGTGTACATTAATTAGAGATATTAATGAACGAGTTTACTCTCCAAAAAAAAAAATGAACGAGTTTACAAATGTGACACCGATCATAATTATGAGATCCATGTTTTTAATAAGAAAGAACGTATTTTATATAAATCTAATAACTATAAATTGAGAGTCACATCTAATAATTTCTTTAGAGACGTGATTATCATTAAAAACTAATTGTCGTAAAAGATTTATTCATTAGAAATTATTGAATTTAGCCGTCATAATGTGACCTACTCACTTATAAGTTATAACATTGTATTTATATAAATGATGTTCATATTAAAATCACAGATTTAAATATTGAGAGAAGAGAGTCACATTGTGACAGTCTCATTCAATAATTTCTCTATGTTACACATTAAAAGATAGGTTCAATTAAGCGTTTTATTCATTGAAATTTAATTTACATTGATCACTGAAACCAAAACTTTTTCTTTTGTAATTCCTATATTTGTTATTATAGACACAAATTAAAAGGGTAGAGAGACCATTGAGAAGAGTTCGATCAAACTTATAAATTCCCTCAAAATTCTAGTGGTTATTTGACATTATTGTATAATATGAAATTGTCCGGCCCAGGAATAATCATCAAAGATTATAGAATAATTTCGATCATTTTCTGGCTTGTAATGTAATTTATATATTCGATTTCGAGCCTTTTGTCTTTGTCTTTCGGCCTTTATTTCCATCTTAACGGTAGCTTGTGTTTGCAAGAAGATTCTAAGAATAATTCTCATAGCAAAAAAAAAACAAAAGTCTAAATCATTCCATTTATAGATTGTCTATAAAGTTTTTAAAATTGTTTACTTTTGATTATATCAATTTTACACGCTCTTGTTTGTTGGGAATTTGAAGGGTTGCTAAAACCCTAAACTCCCACTAAAAAAACCCCCCCCAAAAATATATAATAAAACCAAAAAACACTTCCAGTTTTTATAGATTGCTTCCACTATTTTCCATTCACAATTATACATTGCTTTTGATTATACCCCCTCACCCACTCCCCCCCCCTCTATTTTCTCTCAACCTGAACAAACCCCACACAACCCCCCCCCCCCCCCCCCCCCCTAGTCCTCAAACTATTGTTACTACTCACATGCGAAGAAAAACATTTCTTCCCTCGGTGGAAAAAGACTCCAGCCGCCACTTGAAGATCTTTTTTACCACACCCAAAAAGATGCCTCAATATCTCATATTTATATCAAGTTGCCGCCGCCAATATTGCCAAAGAATCACCGTCCATGACATTCCACTGATTAGGTTGTCAAGATAATGGATATGGTGGGTTAAGTAAGTGGCCTTTTTACTGTAATTGGGCTTCACAATGGTAATGGGTTTGGGCTATATTTAGCTCATGATTTTTTATGATTTGAATAACTTGTTCATGGTATCTACAAATTAGGAGTGAAACTGGATCAAATTGTAAAAACCAAACCAAACCAAACCAAACCGGCTAGAAGAGGGAAGCGGTCCAATTCGGCAATTATTATATTAAAAGTAATATGTCATAACATTTCAAAATTAGCTCTTACTCATACCAAACCTTTCTTGTGGGACTGCTCATTTTCCTCTAAACAAACAACAACAAAATTGATTTGTGTCCACTAATATTATAACCAAACTGTATAAACCTGGCTAAATGAATGATTGAAACTTTATATTTCTTATTTTATTGTAATAACTAAATTAACAACCAATAAATCTTTATCTAAAAAGGTAAAAAAGAACAAGGAAAAGAGAGAACCAAATTGAGCAGTTAGGATGAAAATGCACAAAGCACGGAATACCCTGCAATTGCAATACTCAAGCAAAGCCCCACAAAACCAAACCATATTTGGTTCCTTAAACTAATTCCACAGTTATTAAACTCAATATATATATAATATCATTTTTAATTACAATTCAAAGCCCATCCATCTTGTAAAAAAAAAAAAAAAACCTCCCTGCTGTGTCCCAGGCGCAGAGAGTAATACAATCTTTAAAATAAAATAAAAAGACATATACAATGTCTTTAAGGATTAGACATTACTCTTCATGTTGTTTGGTTTTGGTGGCAATGGCTGCTTTGTTTTTCAGCAGCGCCAATTCTCACGGTCACGGACACGGACACGGATACCGCAGAGCTGGAATCAGGAATAGGATCATGGGGGGACTTAATATTTGCCAAAAGGCAGATTATCCAGCATTGTGCCGAGCCGTAGTGAAAGGTCTTGGAAGTCCATCAATTGCCATTGACAATGCAATTCATCAATTGATTTTCGAGACGAAGCGGGCGATGGGTGCTACGAAAAGAGGCAAATCCTCCTCAGCTATGGGTGTTTGCAGAGAGAATTACGATGATGCCATTAGCAATTTGCAAACATGTCTCACAAACCTTAAACGACATGATAAGGCTGGGCTTAACATTAATCTCTCTGCGGCTTTGACTGATTACGTAACATGTGATGATGCTTATGCCGAAGGAGGCCAGATTTCTCCTTTTACTCGTACTAATACTATCCTTCGTCATATGGCTAGCAATTGTTTGTATTTGTCTTCTTTGATTCGTTTTTGAATTTTTAATGTTGGAATTTTTAATTCAATTTCGTCGCTTGGGTTTTGAAGTTTTTGATTTGTGTGTTTAATTTTAAGGAAACGGTTTTATATTATTCAATTACTTGATAGCCAAAATAAGATGGGAAGGGGAGGGTATTGTTATATTGTTGTATTCAGAAGGAATTCCCAGATTCCTTTTACTATAATTCAATATAAAATTCATATTATATTATACATCAAGAGGGTTCGTTTTTTTGTTCTCTCATCATTTTTAATGTTCTAAAACCGTTTCTTACAAATCCTTTTAATTGGTTTTTTTTCCAAAATGGTTTGGGTTCTGGGTAACCTGTATTTGGACATTAAAATAGGAATTTGAACTTTGAATTATATAAAAAAATGATTGTGCTAAGCATTTTACCAAACCGCGAGTTTAGAAAATCCATTAATTAGAGTTATAAAATTAAGAAACAAACTGTCAACGTGAGTATAACTCAACTAGTGAGACATTTGCATTCTCTACTCATTTCAATAAAATTGAAGGTTCAAGCCCCATTCCCGAATTTACTTAATATCTAAAAAGAATAAAAAATTAAGGAACAAACTTTGTTTGGATTTGTGTGATTCAAAGACAAACGCTGTTGTAAAGAGAGAAATTATTAGGTATCATATCATCATCACAAATATTACTTATTCAACTCATAAGAATGGCTTGCTCAAAAAACATAAAGAACGGTTTAGGCAAGAAAGCTCATATGTCAAGCCCATGAACATTGGCCATCTGTCTTGCATTGCAATATGGGCTTCCTTAGTAGTACCGTACATATGAACCGAATTAGTACCGTAAGCTATTTTGGCCCATTGACCCTTTTTTCCCCGGAATTTTATCAAGAATACCCCAAAAATAATTGTCGTTTTCAAAAATACCCTGACAATTCAAATAGTATCTTAATTGCCCCTCACAAAACGATTAGCACCATTAAAATTTTAATAACCCAAAAATGTCCCTAGAAACAGTTCCATGATATTTAGTTATTTGATCCGATTTTGGTTTTTTTAAACGGTTGAAAAAAAATTCAAAAGCAATAACTGCAAATAAAGTGGCTATATTCTCTCCCTATTATCACGATCTGATTTCCTTCTTCTTCTTCTTTTATTATTATTATTATTATTATTATTATTATTATTATTATTATTATTATTATGTATATATATATAATTAGACTATTTTTTTAATTCGTTTTTAAATAATTAGCTAGACTGTCTATTTAAAAAAAAACTATTTTTTCAAGTATTTTTAAGATGGTTTTAATTTATCAAGTGAAAATTAATTTTAAAATTATATATTTATATCTATATTTTAAAGAAAATTATGTATTTATATTTGAATTTTTTGGTAATGTAGATTTAATAAGTAATATCATTGATATAGTAATTTGTATAAGGAAGTTGAGTTTATAGATACAATTTAGCTTTGATATTAATGTGATGTAGCATGTAGGTCATCATTGTAGTTGCATTTATTTTGAAACTCCTCATTTTGTGAGAGGTAAAAATGATATCGGTTGTGTAGTTTAATGTAGATATAAAAATTTCCTCAAGATTGAAAGATGATAATAAATCTTGAGTTAAAGATATTTTATTTGAGAGATCCATTGGTTTTTAGAAAGGTTTATAGGTGAGACTACTATAAAATTTATATAAGTGATATAACTTTTTTTTTATCAAAAAAATGTTATGTATATCTGAAAAGTGGGATGCGGTGAGATAATTATATTACCATAATTTCTATATAGATGATATATATTTTCTAATACAGTTGATAGGGATGATTGATGTAGATTCATAACAAGAGACGGAGTGACAATTTCATAAAACTATTTATAAAAAAGAATAATAAAAAAATAGTAAAACTAAACACATAGTAGAGATTTAGAAGTGATTACAAGAGGGTGTTTTTCTGAAGTAAACAATAAATATATTAAACTAATAAATGCGATGCAGGGGAATTGCACCACGACACTAAACCAATTTCACCAAATTTCATTGATGGGCAACCCAATTTCACTGTAAAAGATGTAGAATATCCTTCTTGAATATAAAATGGAATATTGAGAAGAAATGAGAAGAAATGAGAAGAAAATAAGAAGACGAAAGAGAATGTGTTGCTTCCTTGCAAACGTAACAGAGTTTCTACTTTCTAGGGATTTTTTTTAAGAGAAATATGGTTAGATAATTTAGATCTGATTACAATTGTTAAAAAAGACCCTATTTATTTGGAAGTCAATAACCACCTCTTCATACTATGTTAGAAGGGTATAAATGTAAAAGCATTAATGTAGAAATTATAAATTTTAAAATTAGGGTATAATTGAAATGATAGCAATCATGGGGTTGATAATGACGATGAGTTTTTAAATTAGGGTATTTGTGAAAATTACCCTTTTCCCCCATTTAATGACCAGTTTCAAATTTCATTTGAATTTTCGTAAAGGAAAACTTTGTATATAGCCCAAATTCAAAAAGGCTAAAGCATAATATCCCGAAAGAAAAAAATAAAACAAAATAATCCCAGAGAATTTTCAAATGAAAATAAAAATACAATAACGCCCTTCTAAAATTAAGGGAAAAAATAAGGAAGAAAGAGAAAAAGATTTGAAGATATTTAAATCAAGAAAACATTAAATATGAAAAAACCATATAAAAAAATTTGAGAGAATTTGAAATTAAATAAAAAATCAAAACTAAACAAAAATAAATCTAACTTTTCAAAACTGATAACTAATTTTTCCCCTGAATCTTCAAAAAATCTTTTACTCACATACAGTACAGTATAATATAATATAATATATTTATGTACAATACGAAAAAGTGTAATAAACTAATATAATACACTGTACATAATATTATATATTTATGTACAGTACGAAAAAGATGCAATAAAGTAATAATATATAATGTACATAATATTAATATTTATGTACAATACGAAAAAGTGTAATAAAATGATATATATTGTACATAATATAATACATTATGCATAATACGAAAAAGATGTATTAAAATAATATAATACACTGTACACTATTATATTATGTACAATATACGAAAATGCTAAAGCGAACGCATAAAAAAACATAAAGAAGAAGAAGAACCATATTCATGTACATTATAATTAAAAAAAAACTTATATTGTACAGTAAACGCTTGAAAAGAAGAAGAAGAACAACAACAACAACCATATTCATGTACAATATAATAAAAAAAACTTGAACTGTACATCGAACCCAAAAAAAAAATAAGAAGAAGAAGAACCATATTCATGTATAGTATAATAAATAAAACGTGTACTGTACACCGAACCCAGAAAAAAGAAAAAAGCAGAAAAAAAAAGAAGAAGAAGAAGAAGTGGAAGAAGAAGAAAGACCTTCGACCTTGGCCATCAGAAAATTGTAGATCTAAGGAATCGTGATTTTAAAAAAAATACCGCAAACCCTATCTCAACAAATGAAGAACATCCCAAGAACCAGAAATTTTAAAAAAAGCCATACAAAGAAGAAGAAGACTTAAAATCAACAAAAATTGAATCCATAAGAAATAAGAAAAGAGAGGATGAATGAAGCTTGACAGACAAATGAATGGAAGATATTAAAAAAAATGAAACAAAAGGAAACTAAATCAAAAGAATGAAACTTGAAAACCTTAAACAAAATTCAAAATAATGGAATCAAAAGACAAAATCCCACGATTTGAGGAACAATTAAACAAAAACAATATAAAAAAATTTAAAAAACCGAAAATTGGAGAGAGAATAGGAATTCACAAAAGGAAAAATTGAATTAAATGCAATTGGCAAATCATTAAACGGACAAAATCAACAATTAAAAAAAAAACAAATTAAATGAGGGTAAAACGGGTATATATATAAAAAACAGATACTCTAAAAAATCTAAAAAAACCTAACAAATTTAAGAGGGCTATAAAAACATAGGGGTAATCATTTTGGGCTATATAGTGGATTATCCCTTTTCGTAATCATTGCGTTTTTTTAGTGATAAAAAAAACGCAATGATTACGAAAAAAAGTGTTAACATGAATATACTTCAATTGATTAGACACCTATATCTCTTCATTCCTTTAAAATCGAAGGTTCGAGTCTCTCATCTCTTAATTTGATGTATTATCTATAAAAAAGAAGTTCATCTATTAAGTAGTTACAATTTATTTATTAACATGACTTGTTTACAATTTTCTCGTTTTCATCTACTAATTAAGTTTATACCCCTTGTATATATGAGGAAAAAATAAATAAATTTTGAATTGAATAATAAATTGAGTTTTTTCAATTAAAAAGCTACTTTTGAAAAAAAAAATTTGGACAGAAGTTTGTTAGAATGATGAAAATACATGTGAAAGTTGTAATGAAGAATATGATTAATAATGATAATGTGTTGTCCAAAGATGAAGCTAAGCTTTACAATATATTATATTATACTATACTTTCCCAATTCCATTTACATTATGTATTTCTAATTCACACCTACAACAACATCATTATGAATTACCCCCATGCCCATCCCATATTGCTCCTAATTCTAAGCTTTCTCATACTCTTTTCAATAGTTTTTCATTGCATTCTTCTCTTAGATGAGGATTTTTTTTTAGTAATGTGTATTGTCTGAGAAAATATTTACACTTGAATAAATATGAAATAAAATTAAATCTTTCACGTCTAATAAAAAAAGAAATTAAAATTACAAATTATATTTTTCTAAGCATTAATTGCAAAATGGATTCGGCTTTTAATGATTATTTATAAAATTATTATCCATATATCATATCTCTATCCACATAATTATGACAATATAAATACAAAAAATTAAAAATACATAGGGTTAAATTGTAACAAGAAGCTGGATAAATAACTAGCCTTAAAAAAATTAAAAATTTATCCGTTTTAAAGGTAATTAGGTGAACTCTTATTTTAACCGGGATTAATATATGAAAAATGATAATGAGCTCTTATTCATACATAAGTATTTTTATTTTAATAAAGTGAAAAAAAATAATATAATAAATTGGTTGTCCCCCACTTTACTCGGAAAGCTGCTAAGGTTGGCCAATAAGAGCCATGCCCTCTTTCGACAAAATCATTGTTTTACATCCTTCTTCCACGCTTCGCTTATATTCCTCTTTTCTTTTGAAACAATATTCCTCTTTTTTTTGGGTTATCCTTTCAAGGCACTTTCACATTTTTAACATATTTTTCTTACCCTTATTTAATTCAACCTAGTATCCGGATACGTCTTAGAATTGTTTTAAAAATATTTTTAATAAAAATAATATTTTTTATAACTATTAAAAAATATTTTTAAAATTTATCCCGAACGGATACTTAATATAATTATTATCATTTTTTCATTAACAACATATTTTATTTTTATATAACTTTTATTCAATATTATAAAATAATGGATCCAAACTTACAAATTGAGGAGGGATGCTCACTGACTTTTACATTTGAGTTGTGCGCAAATTTAATTTTAAAAAAATCTTCTCATTCTTTTAATTTTATATTGTTCTCCTTTAAATACAAACTTCATTTTTTTTTCTTGTCACAAGTAATAATTTCATAGTACCCCAAACTTTCAACTAAACAAATTTAAACCATTAAAATAGTTTTTACTATTTTAATAAGTTTAATAATTTCTTTTGTGGAGAAAGTGAAGTTCGAATCTCTACTCTCATAGATGCATAAGAGTATTTTTATCACTCTATTAGGTATAGTCTGTCACCTCATTCGTTGTTATCTCTTATAAATTTAATTATAATATAGTAATAAAGAATTTTAGTGGTCTAGGGAGCGCAATTGCTAGAGCACGGGAGAATTAAGAGTAAGAATTTATCGATCTTAAATTTGTAATATAGTAAAAGAATTTGACGTAATTAACTAAATTTGGCATTTGAAACGCTACAAACTACCTTCTTCAATGTCTTTCAACAAAATTAGTTAACTTTTTCTTGGAGGTCAAGTAGGGTTTAATTAATTCACCGTTATTCTATTAATTTTTAAAATTAAAGTTAAGAGCTGATTAAAAAGCATGCTTTTAAACTACTCTAATTTTATATAGTATAATATCAAACTTCCAAACCTCTCTCTGCATTCTATATTTTGACCTTTTTTCCAAAATAAAATATTAGATAATCTAAGATATCATAAAATTTAAAAAAACAATTGTTTTATTGCCATAAAGTTTGATGCTAACTTTGAGTTGAGTGTGAATTGTGATTTGAAACTAAGTGCCTCTTAGCCACTTTGACTGAAAGCTTTTGATCAATTGGTCTTTAACAAAAACTTTTGGTTAAATTGAGTTTTATTTTTAATATTGGTCAACAAATCAATCTTTTCCATTTATGTGAAAAATATATTTTTTTTAAATTCAACATTTCAATGAAATATACGTGCCGAAATTATTATTTTTAATTATAAGTATTCCTTCAAAATAATATTAATTGAAATCAGTTTATTGAAATATAACGGTACAAATAAGAGGAAGGGAGTCTGAAACCTACCACTAAAGGCTCACTCAAGCTATTCTCCCAATTTGTGTAATTCATATGATTCATTTGATTGGTTGCTTGCTTAAAAAATATCAAAAGGGTAATTGAGAATACCAGAATAATATTAATACCTAATAGTATCATCAATGTCAATATATTATATAAGAGAGACGACTTGAAGATAGATCACAATTGGTAAGGTATCAGTACTTCATTTCATAAATTCAAAAGTTCGAGTCTCCCCTTCTTCAATTTAATGTGATATCTAAAAAAATACGAGAAAGAGAATACAAAGAAACGTGGAATAAAAAAGACATGTGAGGAACTTGGTATTGAGTGTCCATGTCCATTATGTACAAACAAATAACTGAGAAACTCCAGCTTTCTTCTGTAAATTGAGCTGCATAATTTGACATCATCAACAAGATTGATCTCTAAATTACTAGTCAATGTCCAGTGGATTTGTCTTGAGTTTTCTTAATCAAAATTCAGAATACAAAGGGGAAGGAAGGAAAAGGTAAAAAATTTAACATGTTGGGGACAAATCTGACAAGAACAAGTTAGTTTTGACCTGAACACTGTCGTCTTGCTTGCTTCCAAATTAATAATGTTATCAATTAGGAAACATAGTACAGATATCATGCAGTTTCTGGAAATTTTAATTTAATTTTTAGTACAAAATACACAGTCAACACTTTGGCCATTCAAACTTTGAAGGCTTCTTTTGAGCCTGAATACACTGACGTGAGCCTTGCCCCCAAATTAACTCACCAACCCTATTCATTTCATTCTTGCAAAAATTTTTGAGAGAAAATTTTTATTTTAAAAAGATCTGTGTATAGAAAAGGTCAAAAAAAAAAAAAAAAATCAGTTACCTAAAAAAAGTCATCCAATAAGTTAAGTGAAGTTGTTATTTACAGACAAAATATGTCGAGTCGAATAGTCTATATACGTGTCTAGTTCTATGTATTTTTCATCGTACTTCTAAATATATTTTAAATCATCTTTAATTCGGATATATTATAAATTGCTCCAGTAATTAAAACACGAAATTAGAAATTTAATATCTAATTATTAAAGGAAAAAAGGAAGAAATGGGAAATGTGTTAAAATTAGTTTTAAGGTTAAGTTGTAAACTTGTTTGTATGGAAGCAGCTGAACTGACAGAAAAAACATCTAGAAAACAGTGAAAGTAAATAAAAAAAAGACAAATTTAAAGCAAACAACTTTGGAAACCCAGAAATGAATGGATGATTGTAAATTCCATTCTGTCCTCATATCAGTCCTAAAGCAAAGAATAACAGACAGACAGACATCACTCTCCCATATTCTCCCCTTTAATATTAACACACATTAAAATATTTAAAATTAAAGCTAAAGTTTCAGTCCTTGTATTGAAGACTGGGAACACTTCTTTCTCTCTCTTCAGCATGATTTCCATCACTATATTATAGTAGCCAAGTACTTAAGAATCCCACTTTCCTCAGCATTTTCACTTTCACCCCCACATCATAAATTTCAAGACTTTGAAGCTAATTTTCTTTGGAGACAGAGAGATCTGAACAATGTTCTTGTTCTTGTTCTAGTTCTATTGGGAATGGGATTTTCAAGAAATGATTCATTGGGTTTCTTATGATGGTTGAAAAAATCTGTTTGTTTGTTTGATATGGTGGGAATTGCATTTCCATGGAGAAACAAGACTAGGATAAGAATAGATCTTATCTTTTTCACCAAAGCCTAAAGCATGATCTCTCCAACCATTGCCATTCTTGTACTACTCTTTCTGCTTGTCTTTTCGACAATCCATCCGGTGAAATCGTCCGAAACCGACGACGATCTTCGAGCCTCAAACCAAACGTTCCATCCTGAGGAGGAATTAAAGAAGTTAAAGATGATAAGGGGTCGGTTAAACAAGATCAACAAGCCTGCCATCAAGACAATTCAGGCACTGCTTCATTCCAATTATTCAACATTCAACCATTCATTTCCTCTGTTTCTAAAATTTTATATTTTTTTTGTTTTTGTTTTTGGATGCAGAGTCCTGATGGAGATCTCATTGATTGTGTTAAATCTCACCGTCAACCAGCTTTTGATCATCCAAAATTGAAAGGAGAAAAACCGTTGGTAATTAAAATAAAAATAACAAAATGAACATTTTCTTCAAGTTAAATTAAATTGGGCAGAGAAAATTAAATTGGATTTTATTTTTTTGGCAGGATCCACCAGAGAGGCCTAGAGGACAAAAGAAGAGGTGGAGAAGGGTAGAAGAGGGTGGTTTCCAATTATGGAATATGAACGGAGAAACATGTCCTGAAGGAACTGTTCCCATCAGAAGAACAAGTGAGGAAGATATGCTAAGAGCTAATTCTTTCGAAATGTTTGGAAGAAAAGTAAGTAGATGGGTTAGAAGAGACATAACTAACGATGGCCATGAGGTATCTACATTTTCCTTTTCTTGATCATATCAATCTCGTTTGAGTGAAATCAAAAGCAAAGTCATGTTTAAGCTTTAGACAATAATATTATACTGAATATAAAGATTATGGAGGCTCGTTCTCCTGACAGTCATTGATTTGTTTGTTTTGTTTTTTTGGTCAGCACGCAGTGGGGTATGTGACCGGTGATCACTACTTCGGAGCGAAAGCGAGTATAAACGTATGGGCGCCTCGGGTTGCTGATCAATATGAATTCAGCTTATCACAAATGTGGGTTATTTCTGGCTCTTTTGGAGATGATCTTAACACCATTGAAGCTGGTTGGCAGGCATGTCTTAATCTCTCTCTCTCTCTCTTTCTCTCTTTTATTAATTTGGTTTCTTTTATGTTATTAACTGATATAAAATGACATTTTGGATCTGGCTGGCAGGTTAGTCCAGAGCTGTACGGAGACAACTACCCAAGATTCTTTACTTACTGGACAGTGAGTCAGTCATTTTAAAAAAAGCAATCTTTCTTCCTTCTTTCTTTGTTTTCACATTAATTAATTTTGTTAAAAATAATCATTTTTTTTAATTAAAAAACAGTCAGATGCATACCAAGCAACAGGATGTTACAATTTGCTATGCTCAGGCTTTGTTCAAACAAACAACAAAATTGCAATTGGGGCTGCTATTTCTCCTACTTCTTCCTTTGATGGTGGTCAATTTGATATCAGTTTGTTGATTTGGAAGGTACATTTTCTTTTTTCCATTTTTAAACATTTTTTTTACTAGTAATTCTCTTCTTCTAACCGATGTGAGATTTTAATCGCACCCCGATAATTCATAGGATCCGAAACACGGAAATTGGTGGCTAGAATTCGGGTCAGGAGTACTGGTGGGATATTGGCCATCGTTTTTGTTCACACATCTTCAAAACCATGCAACGATGGTGCAATTCGGAGGAGAGATTGTGAATTCAAGTCCATCAGGATTTCACACAACGACAGAAATGGGAAGTGGGCATTTCGCAGGAGAAGGATTTGGAAAAGCTTCATATGTTAGAAATTTACAAGTGGTGGATTGGGATAACAGCTTGGTTCCATTATCAAACCTCATCGTTTTGGCTGATAATCCAAATTGTTATGATATTCAAGGTGGGATTAATGGCGTTTGGGGTAACTATTTTTACTACGGTGGACCTGGTCGAAACGACAGGTGTCCTTAAAACTTAGGGCTTTAAGGGTAAATATTGTCTTTTTTTTTTTAAATATAATTATTCAAATTTATTCGTGGGTCATATAATTCATGTGGAGATTTTTCACATGGTATTATTGAATTTGTCTTTTCTAAGTTTTTTTTGGGGGGTTTTACAAATTTTGAGTTTTTTTTGGTGATGAATATTATATCACCTTGTTTAGGACTTCATATATGTAAATTTTTGGGAAAAAAATAGTGATAGTGATAGTGATATTGATTATGATTCTATTTTCTCTCCCCTTTATGGAAAATTCAAATAAAAAGTAAATATTTTAATTTGAGCATGTTGGAAGATTATGATATTTTGTTGAAAATATATGAATGATTAGATTTGTTTTAGTCAGTTTTTGGGTCTCTCGGTGATACAACACTTTCTAATTTTATTTTATTTTAATAAAAGACTATTTTAGTGGTTAAAAATAATGATACCTAGATTATATCAACTGAGAAGATGAAAAATATGTAATTATTCGAAAAATGACATATTTAAAGACAATTTATCTAATAATTTTTATTCACATTTTTTTCTTAACATTTAGAACCCTTTTCCCTCTACTCCCTCTTCTATAATTATGAGAAAAAAAATTGAATTATGCACACCGACACAATTATCTAACAGAACAAAAAAAATCATATAATCAGAAGACCCACCTGCATATTTTTATTGATAACTTAAAATGAACAGAAATATATGAATAAAAATAGTAAAGATAAAATGCACGGATGGATCTCAAAAAATAAAAAATTTATGTCATCCAATATACATTCACTATTTATATTTTTTTTACGTGAGTCTCTAATTGATCTTATTTCTTATACATATTTTAACATATGAAAAAATCTTGAACATCAAATTTATCTGATCGCAGTGAAAATAAATAATAATAATATACCAAATAGGTTGAATGTATCTAAAATTAGACATTTTCAGTAGAAGAAAAAAAAAAGGTTATACCCAAGTTAGAATAATGAATGCTTGGTGTACAATTGATGGACCAACAATCTTTGCCTTGAAGCTAACATCATAGAGAAGTGCATGCAATATTGATGAAAGATATATCAAAAGACATATATCATAATTGAGGAGGAGGGAAAAAAAGGTAAATATAGATCATAAACATTAATTAATAATGATAAGTATTAATAAATTGGGTGTGCTATCATATTAAATAGGTTTGGCTAATAAATCAACTAAATTTTAAATGTATACAATATGTTGTTCTCAAATGGATGCATATCGAAGCTTGTAGATAAAGATTTACTTGATTTATTAATGAGTGCACCTAGCTAATTATAATTGATTAACTAGCTAGGCAATTATATCTATATATATTTATATTTTGAGTCTCTAGGAACTCTCATAGAGTTTTTATTCTAATTGTGTATAGAATATAAGTGTTTTTCTTTTAAATAATATCTTCTTATTAATTTCCTCTATTTTCCATCTCTCATATTGATGATTTTTTATATAAATAATTAAAAATGAATTAAAATAACTAAGAATTTATTGGCTTACACGTGTTTCAAACTAGCTTAAAATCTTGATTCTTTTAATAGTTTAATATTTATTTACCTACTAATATGTATATTTACTTAAGAAATAAAAATAGCACATTATTAAAAAAAATTATCAAATAGAATAATTATTGAGTAATTCAGGGCCAAACTAATTGCCCTTTGACTTTGAGCTTCATTCTCCTTGAATTGAGGCCAAAAGTCGTAGTTGGGCCTTTGGATTAAGGGCCAAACTAATTGCAACATAGGAGAAAGAAACCAAACATTTGGGCAGTCTTGGTGATTAGGTTAGGCCAGCCTTTTAATTACTGACCAAAATTTTATTGGTATTTAAAAAAAAAAATAGTAAATATGTATATTTATTAAAGAAATAATAATAATCACTGCAAAATATGTTTCATATTTTTTTTTATAATTGTAATTATCTTTTTAACAATTATTTGTAATCATTCAATTGAACTTTGTCTTGGATTTGTTCTTAACACGTTTAAATTGCGCAATTTAATAGTCACATATTTAACTATAGGTGCAAAATTTCAGAATTTTCTATTTGGTAAGATTCAAAAATCTCGTCAGTCAATATTCTGCCCACCGAATTTCACAATCATATACCTTACTATTAGAATCTACGTGGTGGGCAGTCATCTTATAAAGATTTTAATAAATTTCTTTTATTTGGCGTATATTGAAATGTGTGAAAAATGATATTAAATTGGGAAAAAATCAATTTACACCCCTGACCTTTATATGTTGTGACAATTTAAACTCTAAACTTTCAATTATATCAATTTGCATCTTGAACTTTTTTAAGTGAATCAATTTAAACCCACATAATACTAAAACTATAAAATTAATCAAAATTCAATTACCAAATCACCGAAAGATAAAAATAACAAAACGTCTATGAGCTCATCATAAAAATGCTCAACCTCAACTATGAAAAAACTCAAATTCTAGTTACAATTTAAAGCGGTACAAAAATATTCAAACCCGGCACCAAAGCGGTCAAATTTAACCATAAAAATATTTAACATAAACTTAAAATTAATTTTCAAAAAATTAACTTTATTTCGATATAAAAACGCATGTCTAATTAAAAAATTTCAAAAATAATAGTAAGTTTATTAACAATGGGTGTAAATTGATTCATTTATTAAAGTTCATGGTGTAAATTGATTCAATTGAAAGTTTAGGGTTTAAATTGACACATCATGTAAAGTTCAGGGATGTAAATTGATTTTTTCCCTATTAAATTACAACTTGAAATCTTTGGGTAGAACCGTAGAAGCCACTAGAACTATTTCTACTCAAATTACACCCCTATTTAATCATAGTTTTATATTTATTATATCTATCTACCCTACTAGATTAAATATATCGATATATTATTATTATTTTACCCATTATATTTCAAGTCTATTTTCCGACCTTTAGAGTCTTGTTTTCTCTTTTTTTCTTTCTTTTTATCAAATAATATCTAGCATGGGTGAGAAATCACCAACCAACTACTTTTCGGTATTTAATTGAAGTTGAGAATGACTCGTTCTCAGGTTTATTTTCCATTTATTTTCACATGACAATGATTCACACTCACATCATTTTTCGTTATTCATTCTTAAACATCACATTCTTATATACGTATTATTAGTTTCACAATCCCGGACACTACATTTTCAAACCCCAACCAAACATTTCATCTCATTTGCGAAGTGTTGGATAGCATACGACTTGAGTAGATGCGTTTAACAAGTCCAATAATGTAGGAATTTCCTATGATGATGTGATGTTTAATCCAAATCCTATCTGACAACGAAATCACCCAATGTTCTACCTAAGTCAAACCTAATATCAAAATAGTCTAGGAAAGTTTTTTAAGCAGTTAAGAATGCTTATTCAATAAAAAATACAACAGGATACAAATTATTATTCTTGGTTGATGCGATATGTTTTAATTAGCTTGAATGATTCTTATAATATGTGACATGACACAATTGATATAGAAGAAAATGATGACAACCTCATTACGAAGTGTCAATTCCCAATTAACCACATTTGGGGTCCTTACTTTACTTATGACATAGACAACCTCAAAAAAACACCTATAATATTTGGCATTAATTATTTTACAACTATTATTAACAAAAAGAGTTAACACGTTTAAATATTATCAAATTTTAATCGTTATTAATTTTAGTACGAGACTTTTCAAATGTTACATTTTAAGAAAGAATACATATAGACTAAGATTTATCAATCTAGTGTTAGTTATGAAATATTTCAAAACATTTATTATTTATGAAATTATTCATAAAAATAATCTCTTACGTGTGGGTAATAGGAAAACGTGGAATGGATAAGGAGAAAGTGAGTTGGAAGTTGGGCAGTGGGCAGAGCGGGCAGGTCTCTTTTGTCAGATCAACCGAGAAACCTTCCAGCGATGATCCAGCAAGCAAGACGCACCTGTTTTTTATGGCTTTATTCAATTAAAATTTAAAGTCATCCTTTGCCTTTTGGAGGATTTTTTAAATTCAAAAAAATTTCTCTTAGTTTCATTTTCAGCCCTATGTTAAAATGATCCCACACAAGATTGAGACAAGATCTAGGAACACGTGTCAACAATATTGACCCATTTTTTTTTATGTTTTCTCTTGGACAGAACATACCGTCTGATTGGTTTGATCCATTGAGTGAGACGCGGTGGAAAGAGAAGATGGATAATTGCGTTTGTTGTGGCGTGGCTGTGAGAAATGAGAAAAACGAAACCATTTCCAAAGTTTTGATTTTTAAACACTCAGAATAATAATAATCCCTACCTAAATCTGTCAAAAAACGTTAAATCAAATAAAGAATTTTGATTTTGTACGTTTTATAGAAAAAGGAAAAAGAAAAAGAAAGAGATTCTTCTATTCTTTTCTCGAACCCCAAATTGTAATTCCTCCTATAATTTCCTACCTGTTTTTTTTTTTTGTTTTTGGTCATTGATATTGGAGGAGGAGAAAACTTGAAGCGTCTGTTTGGAAAAGAGCCTTCTTTATTTTCCCTTCTTTGGGTTGAAGAAGGCTCTGATTTTGAGAACCGTTTTTTCGGCTTAAATCTCTGGGAAAAATGATTAGATTATGGATAAATGGATTGCAATTAACGGAACTTTTTGTGAGCTCTATGGTTCATATGGTATATGCCTTTTATATTTTCAGCTCAGCCGTTGCCGGAGATCTCTCTCAAGCTTTCTATGATTGGGTTTTCTCCCCTTCACGCAGAGATGAGCTCAATCAAAATTTGGTTCTCACAACTAATTCTAATGTTCATAATCTGCCTCCCATTGTATTAGTTCATGGAATTTTTGGTTTTGGCAAAGGGGTAAGGCATCATTTCCTTTAATTTTTGCAATTTGGTTTTCTTTTTAGTCATCATTTCATTAATTTTTTTGTTTGTTTTGGTTTCGGATATTCTTTTTTTTTTTTTTTTCCAGAGATTAGGAGGTTTATCGTATTTTGCTGGGGCGGAGAACAAAGACGATAGGGTGCTTGTGCCGGATTTGGGATCTTTAACCAGCATTTATGATAGGTGAATCCTTGGGGAAAAATCGAATCTTTCCTCTCATTCCATTTGTTGCTTTTGGTCTCTTATTCCTTGAGTGTTTTGGGTTATCAGGGCAAGGGAATTGTTCTATTATTTGAAAGGGGGACAAGTTGATTATGGTGAAGAACACAGCAAGGCCTGTGGCCACTCCCAATTTGGGCGGGTTTATGAACAAGGTTTGCTTTCTTTTCTATACGGTTTACTCCATTCTGAAATATAAATCTTTTAATGAATGAATCGAAAACTGCCCAGATTGTAAAATTGATGTTTTAAATGAAATTGTTATCTACAGGACACTATCCTGAATGGGATGAAGATCATCCTATTCACTTTGTTGGGCACTCGGCTGGAGCTCAGGTTGTTCGGCTTCTCCAGCAAATGCTCGCCGATAAGGTCAGTGAAATATTGTGTGTTGAGATATATTATTAAATTTACCTTTACCCATTGGCTTTAACTTTTGGGTCAATTGGTGATTTAACATATTTAATATTGTGTTTAATCGTTGTAGCTGTTGATGAGAAGTATTTGTCCGGTTGAGATGCTCACATGTTTTTATTTGGTTCAGGCATTCAAGGGGTATGAGAATACCACAGAAAACTGGGTATTAAGCATCACATCCTTATCAGGAGCATTTAATGGGACGACGAGAACGTACTTGGATGGGATGCAGTAAGTTTCTTTCTCTTGATTATAGTTTAGCCAAACCGGTTCAATGCTTGAATTATATATTGTCATTTTTGGTCAAAAAAATGATGAGATAACTCGCACCTTTCTTAATTTTGTTCATTGTACATTACCTTCTCAATATTATTGAATTCATGGAGTGGATGCCCATAACTTCTTATGGCCATTTGAATTCATTTTGATCAAATATTTCATTTTTGTCAAGAATCCAATGATAAAAAAATGGATAGTTGTTCATATTGTGGCATTTTAGTTTTATGAAAATATAATTTGTTGGGTGATTTCATTGGCTAAACTAAATCAGTGCCGTGGTTCTCAACTTGTTCCAGGCCAGAAGATGGGAAATCCATGAAGCCTATATCCCTGCTACAGTTGTGCCGCTTAGGTGTTATAGTGTATGATTGGCTTGACATTCCATGGTTGAAAGCCTATTATAACTTTGGCTTTGATCACTTCAACCTGTCATGGAAGAATATTGGCATTTGGGGTCTTCTTAATTGCCTCATAGGAAACAAAGGTCCGTTTGCGTCAGGAGACTGGATTCTCCCGGATCTTACAATACAGGGCTCCATCAGTCTTAACAGCAACTTACAGACCTTTCCCAATACATACTATTTTAGCTATGCAACCAAACGTACTAGGAAGATTTTGGGTATCACAGTTCCATCAAGCATACGAATCCATCCCTTGCTTTTTATCCGTGTTCTGCAGATGAGTCAATGGCGTCATCCTTCCGATGCCACTCCACCTTACAAAGGCTACAGGTGCGTGAATTAGTAATTTGCAAGGAATTACTTCAATTGGAGTTTTGTTTTTTTGAAACAAACAACAGAGAGAGAGAGAGAGATCAACTTATGATTGTAATATTTATTGAATGAAAGAGAGATAACCAACAATTTCATTCACGGTCAAATATGCGGGTTTTAGGACTGAATGCATAAGAGATGTTTTTTTTTTTTTTCATTTTGATAATTGATGGAAGTTTCTTGTTTCTAGTATTACTTGAAAATTATACTGGAGTATGAGACAAAATAAAAGTGTTGATGCTTGTGCAGGGATGAAGATTGGCAGGACAATGATGGAGCGCTTAACACTATATCCATGACACACCCACGTCTTCCAATTGAGCATCCAAGTCGCTTTGTTGTCAAGGATTCAGATTGTCAACCCCTGGAACCTGGCATCTGGTTAGTAGACGTATATAAATTTCTCCTTTAATATATCAAATTGTTTGATATTCCAATGTCCAATCTTGCTATTAACTGATGAGTAAAGTACTTCATCAAGGATTTTGACCGAATCGATTTCTTGAAACACGTCCTTGATTTAGAATTCAAAACCACTTATTCTTCTGTCGCGTAGTTCCAGAACTAGAAGGCTTCATTAAACTTCAAAGTTCAATCTTTCCCGAAGTTTTTTTTTTTTTTTTTTTTTGGGGGGGGGGGATAATGTTTCTCTTGAATAGGCATGTTATACTTTTGGCATGGGAACTCAAATATCTACCACTTTGGAGGCATATTAATATAATGTTTCTCTTAACTCAAATATCTACCACTTTGATAAAAATGGCAGGTACTACAAGATTATTGAAGGTGATCACATAATGTTCATCGTGAATCGGGAGAGAGCCGGGGTTCAATTCGATCTCATATATGATAGCATATTTGAACGTTGCAGAAAGCATGTCTTTAGGAAGAAACCCCCCACCTTGCCAAACCAAGCTAACTTGTAGCTTAGAAATATGTTGCAACTTAAACTAGAGAAATGAAAGAAAAGTTATTACAACTATACACTTGCATGCTTTAGTTTTAGCCCATTCTCCCTCTCTCTCCCTCCTTTTGGTGTAAATATAAAATTTTCTGGATGGTTTCTCGACGTTTTCTTCCCTTTCTCCATCAATTTGTTGTAGTGTTCGAGAACGTTGCCGATTATTATTACATCACACTTGGGACCTTTGTTGGGGTAGACGTTTAACGTGATATTGTTAATTCTCCTGTATCCTGAAGTCGATAAAACCACTGATTTATAATCGTGAAGAATTGATGGAGTGACTGTTGAGATCATATTAATAATTGAACTTGTTAAACACTTCTTTCCTTTAGGTTTCGAATCCCGCAATTCTAAATTTGATGTAATATCTAAAAGAAAACGTAATTATTTAGTGGATAGTTTTATTACTTAAGTGTTGGTAAACTATGTATGTTTTTTTCTTAAAATAGAATAAAGTGTGTTTATTAAATAACGTATTTATAATATTATTTTAAAATGTGATAATAATAAAATAGAATATTTTAAAAATTTATTAGCCACTCATTAGTCAATGGTTTTGATAAATAAAAAATATCAAAAATCATTTATATATGATGTTTTTTTGGTCGTTACGGTTATAATTTCTTTTATAGAGAAATTACCGTCAATATTACTATTTTTATATTAACCCTTTACTTAAAATTAAAGTCAAGACTTTAAGAAAATGGGGTTTTCAAAAATAACATTTTAAGAATTGATATTTTTAGAAATAACAAAAGTTTTAAAAAAAATTAAATGACTTTTCTTCTAGATCCCTCAATTAAGATTGAGATTGGTTTAATCTCAGATTGAAAATTATGAAATGTCATTATAAAAAATGTCATTTTTTAAATATTTCAAAATACTTAGAAATTATTTATACGAAAAAAATAATACTATCAGTTGAAATTTCTCCCAAGGAAACGAGTCCTCCTAGGGAAAAAAAAAACAAAAAGTGAGAATTGACACATGTAATATAATGGATTTTCGGAGGCAAATGAACATGAGAAATTGGGAGATAGAAGAGGCGGTCAATTCAGACCATAACATATTCAATTCAGTCGTGTTATTTGCCAACAAAACAAAACAAACCACACCCATATATTTATTTATTTCATAACACTATGCTCATTTATAGACTACATTTTCTCCATTGTTGTCGGCAACTTTTTCTATATGAATTTCATGTGCACCAAATTTTTGTTTAAAAAATGTCCTACAACATAAGAACATTTCTTAATAACATATTTATGAATCGATTAATGCTGCATTAGTTGTATGTAATTATCAATTCTTAATGGTAAAATAGTAACTTCATTTACTCTCATATAGTTTTCATTGGCTCGATCTATTACTATATAATTTCAACATTTTCCCAAATATGTGTTTTGAGTAAAGAATCCAAATTTCAAATAGGTTTGATTAAGTTGATAAAAAGTAGTTGTTAATTATTGTTGAGAGATATTTTCAAAACTCTCTTATAATTTAGAGTTACAATGGGAAAAAAAATAAAAAAAAATAATAATCTCCCAAGTGTGGCAAATTATAAGTGTTAGCGTGGTGATTTGCGTATTTTGAGGAATAGTAAACTTAATCTAAATTATAAGAGTGAGAATAAAACGAGTCACCCACTTATTTTGATACTAAAATTATTATAATATTAATTTTTTTTTCTTTTAATATTTTACAGAGCTGATTATCATTCATCGACAAAATCCTGACTCGTGGCCATGACACTTTTGTCTGTCGAGAAAATACTTCTAATTATATGGTGTTTCTTCAAAATAATTAAGGTTCATTTGGATACAGTTTTGATTAAAAAAAAGTTTTCTATTCTTGTTTCTAAAACAATTTTTAGATATTTATATTCTGGAGTTAATATTCAAAAACCTATGATTTAAAAAAAAAATAGTGGTAATTTATTTAAAAAAAGCCATATTTGAAAAACAAAAGAAAATAACTTTTAAAAAACAATCATACTTTCATAAAGTTCTTGTTCAAAAAAAGTATAAAACTATTTTTTCAGAACATCCAAACATTCTTAAATTTTTTTCTTTTTTATTCATCAAGAAACATTTGTAATTATACAATATAGTTAGATTTTTGTCCTATTACTCGTCTTTTCATCGGTTGATTCTTTATTATTTTATAAAAAAAAAATTGATTGCTTGAACAATTGAGATTGAAGCACGCGGTCACAGAAAGGTCCACTCTCCATTAATACTTATTCTCGAAATTCTAAAGAAAAGTCATGGTAAAATTGAGGCCCTCGAGTTGTAAATTGAGTTTCAATTTTGAACGAAAATAATCTATTTAATTAATTATTTTTAGAGGTTACTCGAGTAATGAATATAGGGTAGGAGTTGGCCACATTATTTATTTCAAGATAAAGATAAAAGAGAAGAATATGTAACATTATTACATAATTTTTTTGTGATATTCTTTCTAAACCCGTGTTTTATTCGTTGCAATTTAAAACTTCTATCATCATTTGTTGCTTGATTTAATATTTAAAATTATTTAGGGGCGTTTGATTCATGAATTTAAGTTGTTAAGCAAGAGATTATTAAAATTGTGTTTAGATTGTGTAAACAAGTAAATATGTCAAGTCTGAGTTAATATAAATTATGTTGAAATTATAAAAATAAGAGGGTTATTAAATTGAGTAACCCCAACTCCTTGTCCGAACCCTTGAACTAAATGAACCCTTGAACTAAATGAACCCTTGATTGATATATTACTGGAAAATCTTTGTTAGATAAAATATTTATTAGAATTAAATGCAATTTATTTCTTGATTAGTATATTTCCTTTTGATTTTTTTAATTGTATATTATTTATTTACGTGTATAAAAATTAGGGAAAATGCAAATTTTGTCAAATGCATTAACACATAATGTGGATTGAAAATAGCAAATCATACCCTGTAGTTCCAATTATTCTAATGAGACTCCTCCCCTTCAACATCATTAATTTTCTTTTAGCCAAAACTTCTTCGTTTCAACTTCGATTTAAATGAATTAACATGTTTTGGAATCCTCATTTCGTGCTCTACAGTACAGTCAGTTCAAAACTTCTAAATCATCAATAACCAAAAGCATTAATCGTGTAAATCATACATAGTATTTTGATGATAATAAACTCTTATATTTATTAACGATTTTGAAGTTTTGAAGTGACCATGAAGTAGAGCTTAAAACGAGGATTTCAAAATATCTTGAATCATCCAAATCAAAGTTCAAACGAAAAATTTATGACTAAAAGAAAATTTATAGCGTTAAAGGGGAGTGGTCTAATTAGAATAATTTCGAACTATAGAATTATAATTTACCATTTTCAAACTAAAGGGGATATTCATACATTTGGTAAAAACCACACGGACTTATTTAGATTTTATCTTAAAAATTAATAAATTAGTAGTTTTAATAGACCACAATTGATATATTTTAATTGGTCATTAATTATGTACGCCTTATAAGAGAATCATATAAATGATTCAAGGAGGGTTGAGGGTCGAAAATCAAACCAATAATATTTGCGCTAGACATATTTACAGATCAAATATTTGAGAAATTTTAATGGGTTGCAAAATTTTCTATAATGTTAATAAATATGATATTATCTAAAATAATTTGCAAGTATAATATGTACACTAATAAATCATTGATTATTGTAAAATAATAATTTGATGCTATAATAATTGATTTATACATAATAATATTTTGAAATATTTTAAAAAATGACATTTCTCAAATTGAAATTTCACCGATCTTGATCTAAGTGAATCTCAGACCAATCTGATTATGACTTACGAGATTGGTGGATCTCAGTCTTAGAAATGTCATTTTAATTTTTTTTAAATATTTACTATTTTAGAAAATATCAATTCTTAAAATACTATTATTCAAAAAGTCCCAAAAGTTTATTATGTTTACTATACTTCATGATTTTCTTTCTAAACCTGTGTTTTATTCGCTGCGCTTTAAATAAAGGGAAAATGATACTTTTGATTCATGAGTTTTCTTTATGTTTTCTATTTAGTTCCCAAGTTTTAAAACATAACATTTTAACCCGTGAGTTTTCATTTAGCAATCACTTCGATCCATAAGTCAAACTTTGGTTAAATGCTTAACAGAAATATTAATTTTATTAATTTAAAGGTTGACGTGGCATATGACATGTTTACTATTTTTAATTAATTTTTTTTTTAATTATCTCTCTTCTTGTTTTTCTCCCCTCCTTTTCCCACCAAATTGCACAGGAACCACGAACTTCATCTCTAATATGATCACATGAAACTCACTCCCCCTAAACTAACACAACAACCAGAAGCATAGAGATCAAAACTACCATATATTGCCTGATATAAAAATCGAAAAATTGAATCACCTCTTTCTCCACCTAGTATGAAAATTAAAAATCAAAACACCACCCTCTTCGTCTGGTATGAAATGGTTATGTGAGAGATTGGACGAGATCAGGTTCATATTCAGCTTCACTCTATTGCGTCGTCGGAGATGGAGAAAGAGAGAAATGAAACATAAGTTTAAAAAGAATGATAAATATGCCACCTCATTTTAAAAACATACACATAAGCAATTTAATAATCGTAAAATTAATATTTCAAAATCACATCTGCTTAAAATAAAATAAAATTATGCCTGTCAGATATTTAACAGAAATTTAATTCTGCAAACCAACCTGATAGCTAAATGAAAATTCAAAGATTAAAATGTCATATTTTAAAATTTGGAGACTAAATAAAAAACAAAATGAAACTCAGGAAAAAAATTGTCTTTTTCCAAATAGTTGATATCAATAATCTGAATATTTAAATAAATCAAGCAATAAACTGAATGACCAATAATGATGTTTTTTTTTTTTATATCAACTATTTGGAATCTTTGTTAGTTGAAAATATTTATTAGAATTTAATGCCATTTATTTCTTGATTGATGTATTGTCATTTTGACTTTTCAATTGTATACATTTTCGTGTAAAAAATTAAAAAATTAGTATTTATTGGCCACAATTGAAATCAATAATTAATTATAGATGTATTTTATAAAATTATATATTTTTTAATAGTAAAATTTTAAAAATATTCATTTTAAAAAAATCCAATTTTTTACCCTTCCTTAATTTACTACTAATTTAATGAAAGCGAGGCATGAAATTAATGATTATTTTTAAAGTATATGAATTTATTTAAATAATTAAAATTTAATAAAACTTAAAAAGCATCCCAAAATAATCATAAAAAAAAACCAATAAGATTTGTTATTTTATAACACATAAGAAAAAATTGAATGAAAAAATTCATAAATTTAATAAAAGAAAATTGTTATTTAAAAAAATATCAAATTTTAACTATATTTAAAATTAAGATAGAAAAAGATACTACTGGATATAATTTCTCTTAATTATATTGGTATACCAGTAATCCAGAGGTCGAAAAATTAAAATCTCACAACACTATTGAGTTTTCCATCCAAAACTCATAAAAAATAATTAATATAATTTTTTTTTGAGTAGTCAAATATTTAGTTTGACTTCACTCAATCTAACCTACCCACAATTTCTCCTTCAAAAGTAAAATAATTAAAAATAGCTGATATTATACATACATATATTTGGAGAAAATTATTGAGCATACTAGATAATTTTTATAAATTTGGATTGATATAATATAATTAAATCACTCATTAATCTTTTTATTTTAATAAAATCTGCTAGTTTTTAACAAATATTTATTCAAAAGACAATATAAATTTACTAGATAGCAGGTTTTAATGTAAATATTTATAAATATATCATCACTTAAAATTATTTTTAAATATAACAATTTTTACTGTGTTGATCACTGATTAACAATGAATAATGTGTTCATTAGTGATTAACTTAGTGTAAAAATATGTAATTCTATGTTATCATGATTCATTAGATCAAAATTTGTAATATTTTTAAATATTTTTAAGAGCTGTTATTTTCATAATTATTATTGGAAAAAAATTTGCTAGAATTTTGTAATGGCTCAAATATAAAAAGAAAAAAATTCCAATTTTTTATATCAAATTGGGGTAAGGGACTCGAATATTCGAGTTCATGAGAATGGAGCAAGGGCATAATCATTTAAGCTATACTCGTATTAGCTTTATTGATTAACACCCTAAAAAATCTATTATATTTTTCAGGGTAAAATGTAAATAAGACCCCGTGGTTTTTGCCAAATACATGAACACCACATGTGGTTTGAAAATGGCAAATCATACCCTATGGTTCTATATTATTCCAATGAGACCCCTCCTCTCCAACACCATTAATTTTTTTCAGCCATAACTTATTTGTTTGAACTCTGATTTGAATGATTCAAAATGTTTTGGAATTCTCATTTCGAGCTATATGTTATGATCACTTCGAAACTTTGAAATCGTTAATAAATAAAAGAGTTTATTATTAATAAAATATGAGGTATGTACCTACCACTATTTTCTCTATAAATACCCAGCCAAAGAAACCCAAAACTCAAATAAAGAAAAAACTTGCAGCCATTTTATTAACCAAATCAGACCCATTTTGGTTTAGAGTTACTCATAAAAATGTGTGGAACAGCAGGAAGATCAACCACAGCCACAGCCACAGCCAATCCCAATGAACAAAATAACACGATGGATAACCTACCACTCATTGATCTTGAGTTGTAAGCTGCTAATTTCTCTTCCCATTTTTCACCTTCTTATTTCCATTTTTGTTATAATTTTTAACTTTTTTTTCTTCTTAATGGTAATTTACAGTGGTGATCCAATGGTGTTCGAGTCATATTGGAAGAGAATGGGAGAAAAGTGTAAAATGGTGATATCAGGATGTGATTTTATGAGCTATTTAAGTGATGAGAGTAAAGTTTGCTGGTTTTTGTTGCCAGAATTGGAGGATGCGATTGGAAGATTGCATGGTTTAGTAGGAAATGTAGTGTTGGAAAATAGACATATTGTTGTGGGAAATGGATCAACACAGCTGTTTCAGGCAGCTCTTTATGCTCTTGCTTCTACTTGGGCCACACCTGCTCCTCATACCATTAATGTTGTCTCAGCTGCTCCTTTCTACTCAGTCAGTAACTTTTTTTTCTATAATGAATTAACCATATTTTCATCAATAATAAAAAGTTGTAAATATAATCATTTATTATATTTTTTTGTGACATAAAAATCAATCAGAAGTCAATTTATGTTATATTATATCAGGCAGTTATTTCCTTGCACTGGGAGATCAGAAATGTTTTGCGAACATTTGGGAAACAATAAAGCTAAATAGGCATTATTAAATAGAGAAAACATAATGCATGGCTTCTCTGCTCTTTTTAGATTCTTTTCAATTTTGGCTGAACATGGTCATGGTGGGTAACATGCTAGGCTGACAAAGTCATGGTGGGGTAACATGCTATATTTACATATCATATGAACATATAACATTAAATTATCCATTACATAAAATAATTTAGCTTGTCTAATTCCCAACCTCCTTCACCAGTGAGCGGCTCAGATCTTGTCACTTTATTAAATGATTATTTATCAACAAATAATAAGATCTGACAAAAAAAAAACAGGAATTCAAGAATTCCAGTTGCTTTCAGTAGAATCCAGGTAAATTGATGGGATGTTGTTTTGTGCAGGCTTATCCAGAAGAAACAGACTATTTGTGCTCAAGGCTTTACAAATGGGGAGGGGATGCAAATGAATTTGATGGTAAAAGTGGACCTTTCATAGAGGTCGTGAACTCACCAAACAACCCAGATGGCAGTGTGCGTGAGGCAGTGGTTAAGGGCTATGGCGATGGCCAAGGAAAGCTCATCCATGACTTGGCCTATTACTGGCCACAATATACACCCATCACTCGTCCTGCTGATCATGATATTATGTATTTCACCTTTTCCAAATGCACAGGACATGCTGGTTCCCGTATTGGGTGAGTTGCGTTTTAATGAAAAAAGTATTATAAATTTCAATTAAAAGTTCATTTAAATTGTTGAATATATAATCCATTCCGATTTGGATTTGGATTTTGATTGGACATTGATTATATGATGTTTTGATTGAAGATGGGCGCTTGTTAAGGACATAGAAGTGGCAAGGAAAATGACCAGATGTATAGAGCTCAACTCGCTTGGGGTATCAAAAGATTCACAGCTCAGAGCAGCAAAAATAATGGAAGTGATATGCGATGACTACCAAAAGTTTGGGTCTAATTACTCTCACAACTTTTTCGACTACGGACAACGTCTCATGGCCAAAAGATGGAAGAGTTTAAGAGATGTAACTGAATGCAGTGATGTTCTCAGTCTTCCCGCATTCCCAGAGCAACACTGCTGCTTCTTTCGACAGATCTCGCAATCATATCCTGGTATATCTGAGATTCAAAACTCAATTCTTTCTCCGCAAAACATGAAATTTTTTTACTTTAAAAAAATAAAATTTGAGCTTTTTTTTTTTTTTGGAACAGCTTTTGCTTGGTTGAAGTGCAGGGAGGAGATAGAGGACTATGAGAGCTTTTTGAGAGGGTATAAGATACAGGGACGACATGGGAGGCGTTTTGGAGCTGATGCAAAGTATGTTAGAATCAGCATGCTAAGTAGCGATGATGTTTTTAACCAATTGTTGGAGAGGTTATCCACCATCAAGAGCCATTAAGTATTAACAATGAAAACTTGAGATACAATGCGCATCTGGTAGAGTGGTAAAAACTCACACCTATATTGTGAGGGTTGAGGTTCAAACCTCACCCTCGTCAGAATCTCCTCCCCTCTAATAATAAAACAATGCAACTTTTTTTTAAAGAATAAAAACATTGCAACCTTGAGATAGCTAGCTTAATTTGTGAGTTTTATGTGCTGAGCTGAAATTGTAACCCCGAGGATGATAGGGCGGTGAAAGCCTTCGTCCATTTTTGGTGGTTTGGTTTATCATGCTTGTAATGCCTTCTTTGGCATAGAAGAGTCCAAAGTTATGGAGAATAGGTCTCCTCTGCTCTTATTCCTATGCTTTCTTAATATGGTTGATTTAAGACTGTAATACAATGGCTTCTGCTAAATTAATCAGTCTGCATTTCAATTGTATTGGATATATAAGACTATATAGATTTCAGGACTTCCAAACATTTAAACACTAAAAAAGTTAAAACATCAGTATCGCCCGTTCGGATCAGTGGTTCGACAATGATTGATTGAAATTACTGCAATACTCACTTGAATCTAATGGGGCTAGAATTTTCCGAGTCAGTGGTGATCCAATATTGAAATCCTGCCACTTTGAGATAGTGCCAGTAGTTTGGTGGTCAATGGTGAATACTCGTGGTTGTCTGTCAAAATGCTAGAGCATCAAGAGCATATATGGCAAGAAGAAAATCAAACAAATCACATAATGTTATGTACCATTAAATTGATAATTATAGCGCCAAATCCCCTCCCATTTCATTGACAATGTTCTCAACTCTGTTCAACATATCTGGCAACCACCAAAAATTTAAACCAATAGATCAGTATCTAAACTCACGGTTATGAGCATAAAATAATTTAATTGTTGGCATACAAATAAATAATTTGAAACTATAAGTCACAAAAAGTAGGCACATATGAAGATATTGATATAATCCACAGCATTGGCTGGGTTCCAACATAAAGCATCTAACAAAGTCACCGTGCCTTTAAAAAAAACTATTGCTAGTTGTTAAATTGAAGTTACAGTTTCAAAAGGAAGTGCATCATTTGCTCATATCTGGTTAATATTGTCATGAGAGAGAAGGGAAGAGAGACCAGACAAAATTTCAGTGTAAAAAGCATACCATTTAAAAGTTGGCAGCAAAAATATAAATTCTATTTGGTAACAACGGGCATACCATGATTTGAGATTTTAGGTCATTATCCATTGTGCAGATGGCTCAGCTGCAGTTTCCCCTTTTTAAGAGAAAATTTGGTCAATAGTTTGAAGAATGTTCTCCTAAACATGTCATTTTTTTACTTTTTTTAGCCTTTGAACGTTTGATAGATATATGTGAACTGGGAGTAGGCTCGATTATTAACTATAAAGTTACTTTTTTTGAGATAAAACGTCTCTCTTTAGATTTCAAGCTAAAGGCATTTGAGAAGTTTAATGGGCAATTGAATTGCCCAATTCCTAAAAATGCGAAAACCTAAATTATATCAGCATTTCTCCATACTTGATTTATGTTATTTCCTTTATTAATGACTTTAAGACTGAAGAAAATGATATATTAGGTATAGATTTTTATCACCTATGATGACTTATTGTAGACAACAACTAGGTGCGTTGAAATCTCGGATCCGAAATCCTGCTTATTGGTTGAATATTCGCATCCTTCAATGTTTCTGAAACAGGAAAAATTATAAAATGAGCATTAAAATTTTAGAAAAAAAATTCATTACGTTCTGAGTTATTTTAAAACACCTTGAGAATGTTCACAAACTGACCGGTTTCGTAAGTTGTCAAAAATCTCATAGCAAACTTTTGGATCTGCCAGAAGACTACTTGGAGGGAAAAAGCTAATCATAACACTAAATGACTTAAAATCGTAAAAACATCAAAGAAATTGATAGAAACCAGAGATACAGAGGCCATGAGAAATGCAGCTTCGATAGGTAGTGCTCTTCCTACATTAGAATGCAAGTATTCCATGTTTTTGTCCATTGAGATCAATAAGAATAGAAATGATTTATTAGATTTATGAAACGACTGAAAATTCAGTATAAGTGAATTGTTCACAAATTGCGTAATCATCATCTTGAAACATAGAATCTACCACAAGATTTTGTAAGGTGAAATCAATCAATTAACAGCTCAACTCAAAATGTATCAAATCAACGCCAACACCAGTAGTCCTGAAGATAATCATTTACTTATATCAAATGATAGATCGCTAGGCAGGCAGGAATCAAGAAAACTTCAATAGCGAAAGCAAGTAAAAGTAAAGTAGAACTGGAGTGTAATGAATTCACAAGCTGAAGGTAAAGAGACTAACTCACTGATATGAATCATCAATACAAATTTAAACCGATACCTAAATCCATCGAATGCATATGAATAACACAATTCGATCAAAAAAACATTTGATATACTACAAATTGAATCGTTATCGTAGAGAAGGAAAAGGTAGAGAAAGAATAACTTACAAGGATCTGATCTTGAAAACGTAATGGAAAGAATGAAATCAGAGGTGGATGAATGGTGAAGGAGTTGAAGAAAAGCGGTGGAATGGACGACAGAATTCAATTTTCCACTACTCTCTAATGGCAGTAATCGACATTTCCAATTGCTTTTCCTCTTCGCTCGGCTTCGGCATTACAGCATTAACGTTTTTCAAATGACGTTCCATTTCCCATGATATATATTCATATGGGTTTTGGTTTAATTAATTAAACAAATTTCATAATATTCATGAAAGAAATTACTTTCAGTTAATCATTTTTAGCAAAAATTTTATATCATTATTTAAAACTATTTATATAGATTAAGTGAATAGAATCTAAAGTTTTTAAATTGTTCATTTTAATTTACTTTTTATAAAAAGTAAATTGGTGTAACTTTAGCTTTCTATAATAAGTAAAATGATTTTTTTTTTAATTTCACAAAAAAATTCAGAAAGATCGATAAGAGATAATTTAAGTAAAACTATTTAATATGTTGTATAATTTTTAAATCTAATTACAAATAGTACACAAATTTAGTGAAAAAAGAAACTTTAATTTAAAATAAATCTCCAATTAAAATTTATAAGTTGAAAAATGGAAACATAATTATTTATAGGGACATTTAAAAAAAGGGATTTTTATAAAAGTAAATTTCAAATACAGTAAAAACTTTCAAAGATAAAAAAACAATAATTTTAATTTAATAAAGATTATTAATAAATAAAAAATAAAAAAAAACAACTTTTAAAAAGTTAACAATTTTCAATTCAAATATCCCAATAATGATAATAAAACAACAATAAGGTTTGTCATTATCAATATAAAGGAAAAGAACTAATAAAAATATTTTTTTATTTTTTTATTCAAGAAACTCATTAATTTAATGAAAGGAAAAATATAATTTAATTAAAAGTTTAATATAGTTAAATTAAATTAGAAAAAAAACCAGGTGTAATATATTTTATTTTTAAATTTTTATAATTTAAAAATAGAGAAATATTATTATAATAAATATTGAAAGAATAAAATTGAAAATTAATTTTCAAAATATTAAAATAAAACAAAGAAGTCTCATTTTAGTCATAATTATATCTTGCATGGCTTTGAAGTCATAGAAAACCCGACTGATCCATCATTGTTTCAAATCGAAACAACTGGATCGGTTAAATGATGAATTGACTTAAATGAGGGACACATGGCGGGCAGAGGGACAACAACCTTACTATGCCCACCACCAGCTTGGATAGTTTGTAGCGACCGATCTCGAAAACTCAGGCAAGATCTCGAGTGCTCTCAGCGAAAGCGTAAACATCCAAAACTCATTCTCTATTTTGTCTTTTCGAAAGATGCATTTACTATCTAAACAAACAATACATAACAATTCCATACATTTCCGAGCACCTGATAGACAATTCTGGCCTAAGCCATATGTACGACGTCAGAGGTGCGTATCCCATCACACAAACCTATGAAAGTGAATGCAATCATAGGGCACATCACCTCATTTCAAAAACTAGGCAATAATAGAAACAAAAGAATAAAGGAGTTTTGTAAACAAATCTTATTTATAAACATTCATAAACCAAACATAACAAGTTCATGCGTTCACACGTCCCATCATACACATCGAGGCAAGCCTAGCCTATAATTATAACCTTAGCAAAAAGTTTTATCTAGTGCATACATTTACAATAACCAACTACTAAGTATTGGCTAAGCCTCCAAAAGTCCCGTCTCCGAGCATAGTCAACGAGTACCAGCTCCTCATCCACATCCACGCCTTGGAATGAAACCTGAAAGTTTGAGTTGTAGTATCTTGAGTATAGCGACTCAGTGAGAAAGATAAGAAAATTAAGTAAAGTTGTGATAATGTATAACATATAATTTGTTCTTCCCGGCTATGAACAACTTTGATTCTAACCACCGATCACAAAGATTATATAAATAGATTTCATAAACACTACATCACTGGAAATCCAGATATCGCACACGGAGTCATGGATGCCTAACACCTCACCATCCTGGTATTGCATTTAGAGCCATGGAGGTGTAACATCTCACTGTCCGGGTATCACATTCAGAGCCACAGAGGTGTAACCATGTCATTCTAATATTAACCGTATGCAATGCACCTTTATCATGCTAAAGTTTGAAACATTCAAGAACCTATAAACCCTTATTGTAAAGAAAGCAAATGCATAAATAAGAGCATAACCCAAAATAAATACGGGATCAATTACAATTAAACAGAAGTAAGGTAGTTTAAACATCTTTTACCGTTAACCGTAAACCTTATCTTATATGTCTTGTCATCCTTACCAAGAGCACTAACTACTTTGCTAAGAAAAACTCTATGTCGTACAATGAGTTAACACAGGCAAGACCATAAAGTGAATCAAGGTATTTTGGAATGATAAAGATTAAATGACGTAGCTATATAAGTCATGACACAATGCACTAATTAAGTTGTCTATGTTTTGGTCTTGCTCCCTAAGCTTACCTAGAATCATTTCCAAAGAAAATCCTTGTTAAATAACCATTATCCATGCATTAAACTTTATTCCTTTTACTAAACCAATACCCAACCTAAGCTTTCTTACCCTTTTACTAACCTTTAGATTCTTACTTAATATTAATATGTCCAAGCTCAATGGGAATATAACTTTTATAACACAACATACAATTTTATATGGCAAATAAGAACTATATTTTAAAATATAAATTTATACTTTAGCCTTAATTAACTCTAACCAATCAATAACATCTTAACCTTAATCATCAAATTCTAGTCATAAACTTACCCAACATTAACAAACCTCATTTTCATTCTCACCTTAAGTAATGAATTAAAAGATGAATCTCGAGCAAACGCACTACCTACAAACAAAAACATTTAACATACTCAACAACAAACAACAGACAAAACAAACATCATCCCGAGCCCCGAAAAACCCCTCAAATCCAGAAACACCCTAACCTTAAAAGACAAGAGGTTTTCGAATTTAGCAAGAAAATCAACAAAATTGTGATTTTGTGACTTTTTCAATTCATTTAGATTCAAAACGAAGCTTTAACAAGTTTAGAAAAGAAAATAATCGGAAATAATTCACGGTTTTTAAACTAGTTTATTTGAGGTGCTAGTTTATTCATCAATGGAGGTACTTGCTTGTTTATCAATGGAAAATTTGCAAACCTAACTTTTAAATATCTGATTTTGTACTAAAACACTTCCAAGTTCTATGATTTTCAAAGATTTTGAGTAAAATGTAAGCTACGAAGAAGAACACGTCAAATAACATCAAAACCCCCAAACTTTTGAAAATAAACTTAAACCAAAATGTATTAAATCCTCTTGATACGTTGTCGTTTGATGCGTAAATAAACTTCAGTTAAGGGGCTAAGTGGGGTCATGCCCCCAAAAAAAAAATCCATAAAATATTGTTTGTATATATTTGCTCAAGTTAGTTACAAAGTACAACTAGTATAAATCTATTGTCTATAAAGACATGCACATTATTCACTCTTTATAAATAATATGTCTCATTTTATTTTCTGAAGTAATTCTTTCTCATCGTTCATTTAGGTATTACTACACTTGTTAGCTTGCTTTTTGTATGACTTTCTCTATTTTTCATTCTCAAATTATTAAAAATTACTTTTAAAAAAAAATTATGTTATTTAATAATTTTTTATTTTCTTATTGTTACATATACTATCGCAGCTAAAGACAAAGTAAAGGGATGCCGTATCAGATAAACATATAGAATTTTTGCATCAACAGTATATGAAACATGGAATACATGCCGCTTTTGATTTGAATATTTTGACATACTTCAAATTTGGTTTAAGAAACTATGATGGTTGGAATATCTTGGAAGCTTTGGAGTATGTTGGCATTCTTCCCAACGGAGACTAATACGAAAAATCAGATATTAAGAAAGCCATTGCAAAATTTACTGGAAAAATTTCTTCTATTACCTATATAAAAATCAAAAGACCATACCAAGATGATCCAAATGTTGTTGGTTATTATTTGCATGAGATAAAGAATTGATATGAAAAGGATATCATTATCCTAGCTAACTGCCCAACCGGTGACAGATATGGTAAACCTTTTCAAACACCGATAATATTGCTAGTAAAGATGTATTCGCTAAAATTGATAGGAATGATCTACGTAAGTGACACGTAGAGATCTTTATCTTTTAATAACTGTAATAAACGATGATAATGCATATTTCGGCTCGAACTCCCTAAGGATCTCGGGGAAGGATTTCGGGCCGAAATTTATGACTGTTTTTTTTCTTATTTCTTTTTATCTTTTCTTGTTTATTTTTAGTTAAACATAAACAAGAATGCTAATTTTATGGTGTTAATGCTAAAATAATGTTATTATGATTTTTTTATTTCTAAATAAACCTCAATGATTAATGGTCTTATTACAATCAAATAATTATTATCTATCATTTCATTCTCTAAAGTTCACTCCTGAACACTATGTTTCCTCCCGAACACTATTCTCTCTCATTTCATTCTCTAAAGTTCACTCACAAACACTATTAAACCTCATTTCATTCTCTTAATTTCACTCCCAAAACATAGTGTCTATAAATACATGCATACTCTTCACTCTTTATAAAAATCAAAAACCAAACCAAGATATCCAAAGGTAACAAAAAGATTGAAGGAAAAGTACTGCAACACATACATTTCTGCTCCCAATTAAACTTCTCTCTCTTTCTTTTCTCTCTCTCGTACGTAAGTATTCGTATGGTATAGTAGTAAAGTGGAGTTGCAATATATTTGTGTTTATCCAATTCATTTTCTTAAAACATTTTTTATAACATTTTCTTTTCTTTCTTGCTTTCTTTGATTTCTAATTTTTTTTCCATCTAAGTCATTTCGGTTTTCCCTTTCAATTAAACTCCTCCTTCTCTCTCTCTCATCAATTAAACTGCTCTCTCGTACGTGAGTATTCGTATGCTACAGCTCCTCACAAAAAGAAAAACCCACAGTGGGTAGTTTTCCAACCCAATAAAAAGAAGAAATGGGAGAGAAAAAAGGGGAGATAGAGAAGAAAAGGAAAGACAAAACTAGGGCTCAGGCAAAGGTACCAAAAAGAAGGAAGAAAAAATATTTTGAAAATATTTTCTTTCTTTTTTGCTTTCTTGATTTCTATTTTTTTTTTCTATCTAAGTCTTTTCTCAAAATCCAATTTCGGTTTCCTCTTTCCAGTTTACGTAATTGATCTCTAAAACGCTTCTCCAAAGTTTCCAATATCAAAAATTCATCCTAAAATCATTCAAGATTGGTAAGTGCCTTTAATATTCAAAGTTTTATTAGGGTTTTTCATTTCCTACTTTTGCAGTTCCTTCATTTTTTCTTAATGTTGACTGTTATTTCCTAATGATACCATTTCAATACTATCTTCAATCGAGCTTCGGGTTCCAAGTCAGAGAATAGGATCTGGAACAATGGGATTGGAAAGATCATTATCAAAAAAATTCTGTAGTATTCGATACACTTGGCACAACGGGTAATTATATTTTCATGAATCTATTATTATTTTCTTCTTACTTATTTCGGCACACTTGGCACGGTTGAAACTGTTTACTATTTTAAGGCGAAATTCGATTTATATGCAGCAATCTAACAATGGCAACTGACAACTGTTTTTAAACATAAAGATTCGGTGTGTGAACCCGAAGATATATTATCAATACATGAAATCTGATTGAATAAGATAAATAACAGCCCCAATGTTCAAACAATTTCTATAGCAGCATTTGATATGAATGAGGTAAATACGGATTTATCTCCTTAAGGATCTCGAGGAAGGATTTCAGGCCGAAATTTATGGCTGTTTCTTTTTTCTTATTTCTTTTTATCTTTTCTTGTTTATTTTTAGTTAAACATAAACAAGAATGCTAATTTTATGGTGTTAATGCTAAAATAATGTTATTATGATCTTATTATTTCTAAATAAACCTCATTGATTGATTATTGGTCTTATTACAATCAAATAATTATTATCTCTCATTTCATTCTCTAAAGTTCACTCATGAACACTATGTTTCCTCCCAAACACTATTCTCTCTCTCATTTCATTCTCTAAAGTTCACTCACAAACACTATTAAACCTCATTTCATTCTCTTAAGTTCATTCCCAAAACATACCCATAGGAAGACCTATTAAGGGACTAAGGGGGCTATGCCCCCCCAAAGTTATTCATAAAATATTGTATGTAAGTTAGTTACAAAGTACAACTAGTACATTTCTATTGTCTATAAATATATGCATACTCTTCACTCTTTATAGATAACATCTCTCATTATATTTTCCAAAGTAATTCTCTCTTAAACACCATTCTCTGAAATTCTTGAAAATGTATTGCTTATTTTCTTTACATATTACCACACTTATTAGCTTGCTTTTTGTATGATTTTTCTCTGTTTTTCATTCTCAAATTATTAAAAAATTTATGTTATTTAATAATTTTTTCTTTTCTTGTTGTTATCTATATTGTCGCAGCTAGAGAAAAGTGGAAGGATGTTGTATCAGATAAACATATAGATTTTTTGTATATGAAACATGGAATACATGTCGCGTTTGATTTGGATATTTTGACATACTTCAAATTTGGTTTAAGAGACTACGATGATTAGAACATCTTGGAAGCTTTCGAGTATGTTGGTTTTCTTCCCAACAGAGACTCATACAAAAAATCATAGATTAAGAAAGTCATTGCAAAATTATAGGAAAAACTTCTTTTATTACATGTATAAAAATCAAAAACCAAACCAAGATGATCCAAATGTTGTTGATTATTATTTACACGAGATAGAAAATTGGTATGAAAATGATACAATTGTCCTACCTAACTGCCCGATCGGTGACAGATGTGGTAAACCTTCCCAAACATCAATAATATCAAATATATTTTCATGACAAAGAGATGAGAAAGAGATGGATGAGTGATAAAGTTTTTGTGGCTAGATATTTTTCAAATTTATGTTATTTAATAATTTTTTTCTTTTCTTGTTGTTACATATAATGCCGTAGTTAAAGACAAAATGGAGGGATGTTGTATCAGATAAACATATAATTTTTTTGCATCAACAGTGTATATGAAACATGGAATACATGCCGCTTTTGATTTGGATATTTTGACGTACTTCAAATTTGGTTTGAGAGACTATGATGATTGGAACATCTTGAAAGGTTGCATAAAATTTATTGGAAAAACTTCTTTTATTACCTATATAAAAATCAAAAGACCACACCAAGATGATCCAAATGAATTGATATGAAAAGGATACCATTATCCTAGCTAACTGCCCGACCGGTGATAGATATGGTAAACCTTCTCAAACACCGATGATATTTGCTAATAAAGATATATTCGCTAAAATTGATAGGAATGATCTACGTAATTGACATGTAGAGATATTTATCTTTTAATAATTGTAATAAACGATGATAATGCATATTGCAGCTTGAACTCCTTAAGGATCTTGAGGAAGGATTTCGGGCTGAAATTAATGGCAGTTTTTTTTCTTATTTCTTTTTATCTTTTCTAGTTTTTTTTAGTTAAACATAAACAAGAATGCTAATTTTATGGTGTTAATGCTAAAATAATGTTTTTATGATCTTATTATTTCTAAATAAACCTCATTGATTAATTAGTGGTCTTATTACAATCAAATAATTATTATCTCTCATTCCATTCTCTAAAGTTCACTCCCGAACACTATGTTTCCTCCTGAACACTATTCTTTCTCATTTCATTTTCTAAAGTTCACTCACAAACACTATTCAACCTCATTTCATATTCTTAAATTCACTCCCAACATACCCATGGGAAGACCTATTAAAGGACTATGGGGCTATGCCCCCCCAAAATTTTTCATAAAATATTGTATGTATATATGTGCTCAAGTTAGTTACAAAGTACAACTAGTACATTTATATTGTCGATAAGTACATGCATACTCTCCACTCTTTATAGATAATATCTCTCATTTTATTTTCTGAAGTAATTCTCTCTCAAACACCATTCTCTAAAATTCTTGAAAAGGTATTGCTTATTTACTTTAGATATTACTACACTTGTTAGCTTGCTTTTTGTATGATTTTTCTGTGTTTTTCATTCTCAAATTATTAAAAATTATTTTTAAAAAATTTACGTTATTTAATTTTTTTTTTCTTTTCTTGTTGTTATCTATACTGCCGCAGTTAGAGACAAAGTGGAGGGATGTTGTATCAGATAAACATATAGATTTTGTACGCGTTTGATTTGGATACTTTGACATACTTCAAATTTGGTTTAAGAGACTACGATGATTAGAACATCTTGGAAGCTTTGGAGTATGTTGGTATTCTTCCCAACGCAGACTCATACGAAAAATCAGATATTGAGAAAGTCATTGCAAATTATAGGAAAAACTTCGTTTGTTACATGATAAAAATAAAAAACCAAACCAAGATGATCCAAATGTTGTTGATTATTATTTGCATAAGATAGAGAATTGGTGTGAAAAGGATACAATTGTCCTACCTAACTGCCCGGCTGGTGACAGATATGGTAAACCTTCCCAAACACCGATAATATCAAATATATTTTTATGACAGAGAGATGAAAAAGAGATGGATGAGTGATAAATTTTTTGTGGATAGATATTTTTAAAATTTAGGGTAAATTTTACGATTATGTTGGATTTATAAATGATAAAACATTTGAAACTAAATGATGAATTCTATTACCTTATAGTAAGAATCAAAAGCTAGGGCGATCACTTGAAGTTATGTGAAAGAAAACCTTATAGAAGATTAGAGAGTTTAGAGAATGTTGAGGTTTTTAAAAGGATGAAAATACAAATGAGATATGATGGGTATGTTGATGGTATTCAAAATATCAAAGTTTAAGGGTAAAAAAGTACTTTCAAGGCTAAATGACATGATCATAAAGTCAATAAATGTTTAAATGAGAATGGAGGTAAAAAACCTTTTATGTATATCAAATATATTTTCATGACAAAGAGATGAGAAAGAGATGAATGATAAATTTTGTGTGGCTAGATATTTTTAAAATTTAGGGTAAATTTTACGATTATTCATTATCAATATACTTGTACTATTGATTATTTATCAATGATATACATTTTTTAAATTTATTGAAATGTTTTGCCATTATTCATCATCAATATACTCATACTATTGATTATTTTGCAATGATAAACATTTCGATAAATAGAGTGACTAATAAAAGATTTTTAATGCTTTTAATTGATATATATACGTATTGAGAAGTATTTAATTGATATACATTTTTAAATTTGACCACAAAATTTTAATTGAAAATAACATGTTATATTTTTATTTTTGTTAAAAAAATAAAGAATAGTAAAAATTTAAAATTAAAGGAATAAAATAACATCGGGATCCATCATTTATTGAATTAATAAAATACAAATATAAAAAAGGATAGAAAAGTAAAATCGTTTTGGGGCCACTGCATTTTATTAAAAATTATGCCACATAAATGCATATTTAGGTAGTTTTGATATTTTGGAACAGTTTGAATATTTTTGAAAATGGGACTTGACAATTGGGTATGTATGCATAAACATCTTAACAAATTGAGTATATAAACCAAGTTAGCCGATGATATTAATCAAGTATTAGGAGAGGAGCTAACCATTATGATGATGCGATTTTGAGTGTATTGTTCGTAAATCCTGCTCCTACGTTCACGTTCTCAATCTGGTAGCTAGGTACTGTAAGTTTTCGTTCTGGATGGTAGAGGCAGGGCTAGGGAGAGACAGGGCAGACGTAGCCTTAATCCATTACTTTTCATTTCCTTGTTTTTGAATTGATCCTGATCTCTGCCATCTTCATTCCATTTCCAACCAAACATCCCTTCCATCCACCCCTTCAGCTTCCCCCACTCACTTATTTATTACCAAACCAAGTCATCTAAAATTTTCTTCCCCCAATCCATAATTTTTCCGTGTATTATAAGAAGGTACGGTAGGTTTTCCTTCCGGATGGTAGGGCCAGGGCTAGGGAGAGACAGGGCAGACGTAGCCCTAATCCATTACTTTCCATTTCCTTGTTTTTGAATTGATCTTGATCATCTCTGCCATCTTCATTCCATTTCCAACCAAACATCCCTTCCATCCACTCCTTCAGCTTCCCCTACTCACTTATTTATCACCAAACCAAGTCATCTAAAATTTTCTTACCCCCCAATCCACAATTTTTCTTTGACATAAAAAAAAAAAATAATCGAAACGTTTTCATTTCCTCAATACACCCTAAGTCATATGAACAATGAACCAAATATGATATATAACACTCCTTAATTTGATAAGACGAATGAAATATATGTCGTCTGCTTTGCTTTGCAACTTAAGATTAAAAAGGAAATATGTCAACCATGAAGACCATATGTCAATCATTGAAAGAGCTTTGAAATTACAAAAATTATTATGACTGACACATGTGGATAATTGGTAATATTTTTTTTAAAACCCACCTTCGAGATTTCCTTTTTCAATTCTATCATTTTACATTTTCCTACTTGACCATCTTTATAATTTTTCTTTTTCTCTCCGTGTCTAATCATGCTACAGATGATGCCCAAGTGATATAGTTAGCAGACCATATAATAATACTTGTACGTGCAATTTGATGAAAACAAAAAAAAAGGATAGGAAAATTGTGGAGGCGAGGCTCTAAAAAAGTAAAGGTTGTTGTTAGAGTGTCTATTCCATATTGGCAAGCTCATTTTAGAAGCTAATTCACTCCCTTTCTCACCTCTCTCCAATTTTTCTTTCTTTTTTTAGAAGAAAACTCATACCCTATCTATATATATTCATTCCCTTTCTCACCTCTCTCCATTTTTTCTTTCAGAAGAAGAAAACTCATACGCTATCTATAAATATTCATCCCCTTTCTCATCTCTCTCCAGATTTTCTCTCTCACTCCCCTTTTTTTTCCACTTTTGAATCATCCATTAGCTTTTTCTTTTGAATCTCTCCCTCAAGATATTGTTTTACATACTCTCTCTTTCTGTAGTTTTGTAAATTCCTGATTTTACTTCCTCATTCCCTTGGTAATGGTTATCTCTCTCTTTACTTTTTTAACAATTTTTATTTATTTTCATATGGATTTTTGGTTTTTAATGGTTTTTAATTCTGTAATATGATTTTTTTTTTGTCATAATTTATTTTTTTATGTAAAAATGTGTTATCATCCTTTCATAAAACTCACTAAACTAAAATCTTTGAATACATTTTTTTTAACTTCAAAGTTCAAAGTTATGTGGAAAAAGTAAGTTGTTGTTTTCTGGGAAGTTTCTTTTCAACGTCTTTGTAGACGACCTATAAGTCGGTTCCAGGAAATTTGTATTTAGTTTATGAATTGCAGTCTGACATGAATATACTTTTCTTGTTAATATGTTCTTATTTGAATTGCAAGTTCTTGCTTCAATCGACCTTCGGGTTCTAAGCAAGAGGAAGAGTACAAACGTTATTTCGTGAACAATGGGAATTTCAAAATTGATCATGCCGTATTCGAAATACTTGGCACAGAGGGTAATTATGTTTTATGAATCTGGAACGGTTTTTTTTTATTACTAAAAAAAAAAGTTCCAACAAAATTTATTTTTACAAAACATAATTTTTTCACGAGATAGAAAATTGGTATGAAAATGATAAAATTGTCCTACCTAACATCCCGGTCGGTGACAGATGTGGTAATCCATCCCAAACACCGATAATATCAAATATATTATCTCTCTTTACTTTTTTAACAATTTTTATTTATTTTCATATGGATTTTTGGTTTTTAATGGTTTTTAATTCTGTAATATGATTTTTTTTTTGTCATAATTTATTTTTTTATGTAAAAATGTGTTATCATCCTTTCATAAAACTCACTAAACTAAAATCTTTGAATACATTTTTTTTAACTTCAAAGTTCAAAGTTATGTGGAAAAAGTAAGTTGTTGTTTTCTGGGAAGTTTCTTTTCAACGTCTTTGTAGACAGCCTATAAGTCGGTTTCCGGAAATTTGTATTTAGTTTATGAATTGCAGTCTGACATGAATATACTTTTCTTGTTAATATGTTCTTATTTGAATTGCAAGTTCTTGCTTCAATCGACCTTCGGGTTCTAAGCAAGAGGAAGAGTACAAACGTTGTTTCGTGAACAATGGGAATTTCAAAATTGATCATGCCGTATTCGAAATACTTGGCACAGAGGGTAATTATGTTTTATGAATCTGGAACGGTTTTTTTTTATTACTAAAAAAAAAAAGTTCCAACAAAATTTATTTTTACAAAACATAATTTTTTCACGAGGTAGAAAATTGGTATGAAAATGATAAAATTGTCCTACCTAACATCCCGGTCGGTGACAGATGTGGCAATCCATCCCAAACACCGATAATATCAAATATATTATCACTCTTTACTTTTTTAACAATTTTTATTTATTTTCATATGGATTTTTGGTTTTTAATGGTTTTTAATTCTGTAATATGATTTTTTTTTCTGTCATAATTTATTTTTTTATGTAAAAATGTGTTATCATCCTTTCATAAAACTCACTAAACTAAAATCTTTGAATACATTTTTTTTAACTTCAAAGTTCAAAGTTATGTGGAAAAAGTAAGTTGTTGTTTTCTGGGAAGTTTCTTTTCAACGTCTTTGTAGACAGCCTATAAGTCGGTTTCCGGAAATTTGTATTTAGTTTATGAATTGCAGTCTGACATGAATATACTTTTCTTGTTAATATGTTCTTATTTGAATTGCAAGTTCTTGCTTCAATCGACCTTCGGGTTCTAAGCAAGAGGAAGAGTACAAACGTTATTTCGTGAACAATGGGAATTTCAAAATTGATCATGCCGTATTCGAAATACTTGGCACAGAGGGTAATTATGTTTTATGAATCGGAACGGTTTTTTTTATTACTAAAAAAAAGTTCCAACAAAATTTATTTTTACAAAACATAATTTTTTCACGAGATAGAAAATTGGTATGAAAATGATAAAATTGTCCTACCTAACATCCCGGTCGGTGACAGATGTGGTAATCCATCCCAAACACCGATAATATCAAATATATTATCTCTCTTTACTTTTTTAACAATTTTTATTTATTTTCATATGGATTTTGGGTTTTTAATGGTTTTTAATTCTGTAATATGATTTTTTTTTGTGTCATAATTTATTTTTTTATGTAAAAATGTGTTATCATCCTTTCATAAAACACACTAAACTAAAATCTTTGAATACATTTTTTTTAACTTCAAAGTTCAAAGTTATGTGGAAAAAGTAAGTTGTTGTTTTCTAGGAAGTTTCTTTTCAACGTCTTTGTAGAAAGCCTATAAGTCGGTTTCCGGAAATTTGTATTTAGTTTATGAATTGCAGTCTGACATGAATATACTTTTCTTGTTAATATGTTCTTATTTGAATTGCAAGTTCTTGCTTCAATCGACCTTCGGGTTCTAAGCAAGAGGAAGAGTACAAACGTTGTTTCGTGAACAATGGGAATTTCAAAATTGATTATGCCGTATTCGAAATACTTGGCACAGAGGGTAATTATGTTTTATGAATCTGGAACGGTTTTTTTTTATTACTAAAAAAAAAGTTCCAACAAAATTTATTTTTACAAAACATAATTTTTTCACGAGGTAGAAAATTGGTATGAAAATGATACAATTGTCCTACCTAACATCCCGTCGGTTGCCGATGTGGTAAACCATCCCAAACACCGATAATATCAAATATATTATCTCTCTTTACTTTTTTAACAATTTTTATTTATTTTCATATGGATTTTTGGTTTTTAATGGTTTTTAATTCTGTAATATGATTTTTTTTCTGTCATAATTTATTTTTTTATGTAAAAATGTGTTATCATCCTTTCATAAAACTCACTAAACTAAAATCTTTGAATACATTTTTTTTAACTTCAAAGTTCAAAGTTATGTGGAAAAAGTAAGTTGTTGTTTTTCGGGAAGTTTCTTTTCAACGTCTTTGTAGACGACCTATAAGTCGGTTTCTGGAAATTTGTATTTAGTTTATGAATTGCGATCGACATGAATATACTTTTCTTGTTAATATGTTCTTATTTGAATTGCAAGTTCTTGCTTCAATCGACCTTCGGGTTCTAAGCAAGAGGAAGAGTACAAACGTTGTTTCGTGAACAATGGGAATTTCAAAATTGATCATGCCGTATTCGAAATACTTGGCACAGAGGGTAATTATGTTTTATGATTCTGGAACGGTTTTTTTATTAACTAAAAAAAAAGTTCCAACAAAATTTATTTTTACAAAACATAATTTTTTCACGAGGTAGAAAATTGGTATGAAAATGATACAATTGTCCTACCTAACATCCCGGTCGGTGACAGATGTGGTAATCCATCCCAAACACCGATAATATCAAATATATTATCTCTCTTTACTTTTTTAACAATTTTTATTTATTTTCATATGGATTTTTGGTTTTTAATTCTGTAATATGATTTTTTTTTGTGTCATAATTTATTTTTTTATGTAAAAATGTGTTATCATCCTTTCATAAAACTCACTAAACTAAAATCTTTGAATACATTTTTTTTAACTTCAAAGTTCAAAGTTATGTGGAAAAAGTAAGTTGTTGTTTTCTAGGAAGTTTCTTTTCAACGTCTTTGTAGAAAGCCTATAAGTCGGTTTCCGGAAATTTGTATTTAGTTTATGAATTGCAGTCTGACATGAATATACTTTTCTTGTTAATATGTTCTTATTTGAATTGCAAGTTCTTGTTTCAATCGACCTTCGGGTTCTAAGCAAGAGGAAGAGTACAAACGTTGTTTCGTGAACAATGGGAATTTCAAAATTGATCATGCCGTATTCGAAATACTTGGCACAGAGGGTAATTATGTTTTATGATTCTGGAACGGTTTTTTTTTATTACTAAAAAAAAAAGTTCCAACAAAATTTATTTTTACAAAACATAATTTTTTCACGAGATAGAAAATTGGTATGAAAATGATACAATTGTCCTACCTAACTGCCCGGTCAGTGACAGATGTGGTAAACCTTCCCAAACACCGATAATATCAAATATATTTTCATGACATAGAGATGAGAAAGAGATGGATGAGTGATAAAGTTTTTGTGGCTAGATATTTTTCAAATTTATGTTATTTAACAATTTTTTTCTTTTCTTGTTGTTACATATAATGCCACAGTTAAAAACAAAATGGAAGGATGTTGTATCAGATAAACATATAAATTTTTTGCATCAATAGTGTATATGAAACGTGGAATACATGCCGCGTTTGATTTGGATATTTTGACATACTTAAAATTTGGTTTAAGAGACTATGATGATTGGAACATCTTGGAAGGTTGCATTCTTCCCAATAGAGACTCAACACAAAAAATCAGATATTGAAAAGTCATTGCAAAATTTATTGGAAAAACTCCTTCTATTACCTATATAAAAATCAAAAGACCACACCAAGATGATCCAAATGAATTGATATGAAAAGGATACCATTATCCTAACTAACTGCCCGACTGGTGATAGATATGGTAAACCTTCTCAAACACCGATGATATTTTGCTAATAAAGATATATTCGCTAAAGTTGATAGGAATGATCTACGTAATTGACATGTAGAGATATTTATCTTTTAATAATTGTAATAAACGATGATAATGCATATTGTAGCTTGAACTCCTTAAGGATCTCGAGGAAGGATTTCGGGCCGAAATTAATGGCAGTTTTTTTTTCTTATTTCTTTTTATCTTTTCTTGTTTTTTTAGTTAAACATAAACAAGAATGCTAATTTTATGGTGTTAATGCTAAAATAATATTTTTATGATCTTATAATTTCTAAATAAACCTCATTGATTAATTAGTGGTCTTATTACAATCAAATAATTATTATCTCTCATTCCATTCTCTAAAGTTCACTGCCGAACACTATGTTTCCTCTTAACACTATTCTTTCTCATTTCATTTTCTAAAGTTCACTCACAAACACTATTCAGCCTCATTTCATTTTCTTAAATTCACTCCCAACATACCCATGGGAAGACCTATTAAAGGACTATGGGGCTATGCCCCCCAAATTTTTTCATAAAATATTGTATGTATATATGTGCTCAAGTTAGTTACAAAGTACAACTAGTACATTTATATTGTCAATAAATACATGCATACTCTCCACTCTTTATAGATAATATCTCTCATTTTATTTTTTAAAGTAATTCTCTCTCAAACACCATTCTCTAAAATTCTTGAAAAGGTATTGCTTATTTTCTTTAGATATTACTACACTTGTTAGCTTGCTTTTTGTATGATTTTTTTGTGTTTTTCATTCTCAAATTATTAAAAATTATTTTAAAAAAATTTATTTTATTTAAATTTTTTTTTCTTTTCTTGTTGTTATCTATACTGCCGCAGTTAGAGACAAAGTGAAGGGATGTTGTATCAGATAAACATATAGATTTTGTACTCGTTTGATTTGGATACTTTGACATACTTCAAATTTGGTTTAAGAGACTACGATGATTAGAACATCTTGGGTGCTTTGGAGTATGTTGGTATTCTTCCCAACGGAGACTCATATGAAAAATCAGATATTGAGAAAGCCATTGCAAATTATAGGAAAAACTTCTTTTGTTACATGATAAAAATAAAAAACCAAACCAAGATGATCCAAATGTTGTTGATTATTATTTGCATAAGATAGAGAATTGGTGTGAAAAGGATACAATTGTCCTACCTAACTGCCCGGCTGGTGACAGATATGGTAAACCTTCCCAAACACCGATAATATCAAATATATTTTTATGACAGAGAGATGAAAAAGAGATGGATGAGTGATAAATTTTTTGTGGCTAGATATTTTTAAAATTTAGGGTAAATTTTACGATTATGTTGGATTTATAAATGATAAAACATTTGAAACTAAATGATGACTTCTATTACCTTATAGTAAGAATCAAAAGCTAGGGCGATCACTTGAATTAGTTATGTGAAAGAAAATCTTATAGAAGATTAGAGAGTTTAGAGAATGTTGAGGTTTTTAAAAGGATGAAAATACAAATGAGATATGATGGGTAGGTTGAAGGTATTCAAAATATCAAAGTTTAAGGGTAAAAAAGTACTTTCAAGGCTAAATGAAATGATCATAAAGTCAATAAATGTTTAAATGAGAATGGAGGTAAAAAGCCTTTTATGTATATCAAATATATTTTCATGACAGAGAGATAAGAAAGAGATGGATGATAAATTTTTTGTGGCTAGATATTTTTAAAATTTAGGGTAAATTTTACGATTATTCATTATCAATATACTTGTACTATTGATTATTTATCAATGATATACATTTTTTAAATTTATTGAAATGTTTTGTGATTATTCATCATCAATATACTCATACTATTGATTATTTTTCAATGATAAACATTTCGATATATAGAGTGACTAATAAAATATTTTTAATACTTTTAATTGATATACATACGTATTGAGAAGTATTTAATTGATATACATTTTTAAATTTGACCACAAAATTTTAATTGAAAATAACATGTTATATTTTTGTTTTTGTTAAAAAAAATAAAGAATAGTAATAATTTAAAATTAAAAGAATAAAATAACATCGGGAACCATCAAACATTTAAAGTAATCGTTTATTGAATTAATAAAATACAAATATAAAAAAGGATAGAAAAGTAAAATGGGGCCACTGCATTTTATTAAAAATTATGCCACATAAATGCATATTTAGGTAGTTTTGATATTTTGGAACAGTTTGAATATTTTTGAAAATGGGACTTGACAATTGGGTATGTATGCATAAACATCTTAACAAATTGAGTATATAAACCAAGTTAGCCGATGATATTAATCAAGTATTAGGAGAGGAGCTAACCATTATGATGATGCGATTTTGAGTGTATTGTTTGTAAATCCTTCTCCTACGTTCACGTTCTCAATCTGGTAGCTAGGGGCGGTATGGTAACTTGCATTGATAAATTATTACATTGTCCCATTTTGACTTATAAAATATATTATAAAAATCTAAAAATTATATTGATATAATTTTTTTAAATATTTCATTTAAAGTTGTAATATTTTCAACATATTTTTATTTTTATTTTTATTTTTAAATGAGAAACCAAAACAAGAAATAGTTACGAAACACATTTCTTTTTCTCTTTTCTTTCAGAAACAAAAATAAAAACCCTAAGAGTTACCAAACATTTTTTTTCTGTTTCTCTTTTAAAAAAAATAGAAATTAGAAACAAGAAATAAAAAAAAGAAACAAGAAATAAAAAATAAACAATGGAAAGATTACCAAACAGACCCTAAATATTTGGTCCATTCCATTCCATAGTTTGCCTGATCGATTATAAAGGGGATGTGTTCTTGTGTAATCCGGCCACCAAAGAGTGTCACCGACTTCCCCATCCATTATTCAGACACCTAAACCGTGATTGGATTTTTATGACTTGCTATTAGAATCTAACATAAATCTTGTGGGATTATCACAAATCTAAGGATTTTAAAATGTTTAGGATTGTGGAATATGAGGAAGATGGCTCCGTTTTCCTTGTAGAATTGAAATATATGATTTGAGCAAAGATAGATATGTATGGGATATATTGATTTGCTTTGTGATGGATCACTTGGGCTTCTATTAGTGTACGACAAGGCATTCCTGTCCGGTGACCAACGATATCAGGAGTCTGCGTCCTATCATTTGATATGAATGAAGTTTGTAATGGATCGATTGTTGTGTTTATTTACCCAAATAGGTCAGAAATTACTAGTACAACTTTCAACATTTGGGTCATGGAAAAGGATGATGAATCATGGCCAAAGTTGTTGACAATCGTGACACGTGGCAGTTTTCCTTTTTATGTAGCCAAAGAAATAGAGAAAACTGATGTCTAAAGGAGCAGCCTCCTCCAATAATTTCTGTAAGAGTATTTTTTAGGTAATTAAGTTAATTTTATGGTTGAATATAAATGACTCGGTAGTTAGATTTTGACGCTTGTTATGTAACTAAATGTTCGCTGGTTTTAGCGAAAAAAAAGTGTTTGTTGGTTGGGTTTCGGACAATTTATTGATAGGTTTTTTAGATTAATTTTATGGTTCCATTTTGATAAGGTATTAATTACACATTCTATTTAAATTATGAATTCAATTTAATATGATAAAACAAAAACTACCCGATTTAACTAAACTAATTAAATTAATAAATAAAAAAATACCTCCCCTTTGCAAACAACACAATATTTAATTTGTTCAGGAATGTTTAGGAAAATACAACAATTTTTTAAATGAATATAATGTGAATAAATTAAAGAGAAGACTTGACTCTTCTCTATTAGGAGCCAAGCTTCCAATCCCCTACTCACATCAGGATGGAAGGAAAAAAAAACTAAGAAAATGAAAAACCTTTTCGATTTTGGCTTTCTTATAAAGTAGACTCTCCAAAAGACAATAGGGGAAGTTGTGTCCCTAAATTAATACGTCATATTACGTGAAGATGTCTTTTTCCTTTTCAAACAATGCAACATTGTATAAACAGAAATATATAGTTTAATTTATTTATTTTTTTATACAAAGTGTCAATGTGAGAATTGAACCACACTCTTGAGTGTGGAACTACATACCTTAATCAATGAGTTATAATACCCTGGGTGGCAATATAATAGTTTATTTAAGAGGTAAGATGTCATGTTTTTTAATTATGCTTTAACGGTAGATACATGATTTATATAATAGAAACTACATTTTTGTTGACATAACAAATCTTGGTGATACATGTCAAATTATAAACCGTTAATTTCATTTTTACAATCTCCTTAAACAATTTCTCATGAGATAAATTACATTATATGTATTTTAAAAAAAAAAATTACATTATATGTACGTATAGCTTTTGCGAATGAAGATAATATTGAACATATATAAAATCATTCTAAATTATTTTAGTGTTTAAAAAACTAACTATAAATTTTACGATCATAGATTCAAACAACCACGGTTATCTACCTAGGATCACACACTAAATATTCTATAAATTTTCTACCAATAAAATTTTAAGGTAAGATAATTTTCTCGAAAGGATAGTCATAATTTCTTATTAATCTTAATCCATTAACTTCAATGAAAAAACGTTACTACATGTTTATTTTAATGGGATAAAGAAACAAATTTATATAAGGAGTAAAACCTGATATTAAAATTGATAAAAAAAAGTTATATGGTAAGCTATATGAAGATATAATGTGGCCATGGCTGAGAGGTAATGAAAAAATACGTAACATGATCAATTTTCATGTACCATTAGCATTACATTGATAATTATAGCGCCAAATCTCCTCCCATTTCGTTGACAATGTTCTCAACTCTGTTCAATATATCTGGCAACCACCAAAAATTTAAAGCAATATATCAGTATCTAAAAAACTCACAGTTGAGCATATAATGATTTACTTGTTGGCATACAAATAAATAATTTAATATTATATGTCACAAAAAAAGGCACGCACATATGAAGATATTGTTATGTAAGCTAATCAAATCTACTGCATTGGTTGTGTTCCAACATAGGCATCTAACAAAGTTACAGAGCACTTCAAAATCTATTACTAGCTATGAAATTGAAGTTACAGTTTTAAAAGGAAGTGCATCATTTACTCATATCTGGTTAATATTGACATAAGAAAGAAGGGAAGAGAAACTACGGATCAGGCTAAAAAGTTGCAACCATGTATTAAGTATAGATTAGTCATACCTTGAAAGGAAGAATCTTCCATACATTTCTGTGGCCAAACAAATTGAATAAATCAATAACTTAATAATGCTATTGTAAAATTAATGTACAAAACTGAGTTCAGGACAAAATCTCAGTGTTAAAAGCATACCATTTAATAGTTAGCAGCAAAAATATAAATTCTATTTGGTAACAACGGATTATACCATGATTTGAGATTTTAGGTCATTATCCATTGTAGCAGATGGCTCAGCTGCAGTTTCCCCTTCATAAAGAAGGAAAATTGGTCAATAAAAAGATTTGAGAGAAGTTTCATCCTAAACATGTCATGTTGTCTACCTTGTTCAACCTCTGAACAGTTTGACAGCATAGATGTGAAACTGGGAGGTAAGGCTGCAAAGATGCTATCTAACTGATGAAGAGGTATTTTTTCCTGAGAACACGAGTATGTCTCCTCTTTATATTTCAAGCTCAAAGGCATTTGTGGAGTGTAAGGCTTGGCAATAGAATTGCTCAATTCTTCACAAATGCTGAAAACATAAAATACATCAGCAACTCTCTCTATGACTTGAATCATGATTCCTTTAAAAATGTCTCTACAGACTGAAAGAAAATGATATATTAAATGATAAGAGATTTTTCATTCACCTATCAGATGGCCTATTTGTAGACAACAACTCAGAGTGCGTTGAAATCTCGGATCCGAAGTCACTGCTTATTGGTTGAATATCTCCCACGTCCTTCAATGTTTCCTGAAACAGGAGAACAGCATAACATGAGCATTAAAATTTTAGAATGGAAAAACTTCCATTAAAAAATATCTGAGGAGTTCATGTTAAACACCTTGACAATGTTCACAAACAGACTGGTTTCGTAAGTCGTCAAAAATCTCAGAGCAAACTTTTGGGTCTGCCAAAAAAATAGCACCTCATAAGGTTCAAAATCTCGAACTCGTCCTAATCAGAAGACGACTTCATTTAAAATAATGAAACATCAAAGAAATTGATAAAAACCTAATGAACATATAGACTTACCTCACCAGCAGAATCTCTATAACTTCCAAAAATAGTTCTGGTGCCCCTGGCAGGAAAACCAGAGATACAGGAAACCTGTGGCCATGAGAAATGCAGCTTCGAGAGGTAGTGCTCTTCCTACATCAGAATGCAAGCATCCATTGAGATAAATAACAATATAAATGAATTCTTAGATAGATTCTTCAGCAGAATACTGAGTTAAACGAATGAATTCAATAAAACGGACTGCATTTGAATTCTTCACAAATGCCTAATCATCTTTTAACATAGGATTTAGAACAAATCATTCACTTCTATCAAACGATAGATCAGTCGCTGAAGGTAAAGAGACCAACGCAATGAGCAAGGAACTAGCATATGCATATGCGATGGTCAATTTTTCAGATCATTGATACGGATCAATATAAATTAAAACGAATGGCTAAACTAAATTCATCAAAAGAGTGAACAACACAATTTGATGATTCCGTTTATGATAATCAGCATTAACAGAACTTTCATATCATACAAATTGAATCGGAGAAAGAGTAACTTACAAGAATGTGATCTTGAAAACGTACGGAAAGAATGAAATCAGAGGTAGAGGAATGATGGAGGAGTTGGAGAAAAGCAGTGGAAGAAGTAGAGAGCCAAGTGCCTTGAGGGCGACGATTGCGAGTGTAGGAACAGAGAGGACGGAGAGTACTGGAATCGGTGGAATTGATAGTTGGATTTGGAAAGCGAATGAGACGAGAGAATTCAATTTCCCACTGCTCTCTAATAGCAGTGATCGACATTTCCGATGCTTTTCCTCTTGGCTCGGCCCCGGCATTACAGCATTAAACCCCGCCATTTTTCTTCTCTCAAAATGCTTCTTTCTCTCCACTTTCTCTAGAGCATCTTCAATTGACGTTTCCTATTCTATATATAATATATTCATGTTTTGTATTCAACGGGTTTTGTTTAATTATTATTATTTTGATGGTATTTGAATATTGATTATTTTCGAACGAAACAACTACTTCATTTTATTTTATTTTTTATTTTTTAAATTGGGGGAGAGACTTTCACCCTCATGAGATGAGAAGAGTAAATGACTAACCACCTAAATTATATTGATAGCTTTTGTTTTTTGTTTTATTGAAATATCCATGTATAAGAACTTTATAAGACATGATTATATTATTTATTTTAATTCTTTTTTTAGTGAAAATATTTATTTTAATTCTATTAACATATTTTCGATACATTTTAATATAATATTTTATGATAAAGATAAAGGGTTCTTACTTATGCATGTCATAACTGATTTCGCGCATGAAATTATTGATTTTTTTTCTATGTAACCGCTTATTTTATTGATTCATACTATTAATTGATAAATCATTTATTCACCATAAACCGGAATCACTGATATTACACATTCACGTGGTTAGAGTTTTTTTTTTTTTTTTAACAAACTATGTTTACAAATAAATTTTGAATTGATATAATTATAAATATTAGATAAAATTATACTATCCATTGAAGATAATATGTGGTGGGGGACTCAGATTTTGAGAAAATAATCTAACAACACAAGAGCGCTGTCTATTATCATTAATCATGTAAATGTATTTTTCAATTTAAATTAAAAAAAAAAAACTAACTTTATCTATTTTGACCATTTTTATTTGAAAGCATAACATAATGATTTTCAACATTATTTATTTAATAACCTGTTGATATATATATTAAATTGAAATAGAAATCCATTTAAAATATAATATAACAAAATGGCAACAAAGATTTTGGCAGGTGTTGAATGAAATATGGAACATTTTTCTGCACTACAAAGAGCTATACCAGAATTTGTCTCTAAGCTAACAACACAAATATACATTTATAGGAAAATTCTACCAAAAAAAAACGAGGAAGATGACAAACTTTTCATTTCCTTTCCTCTGGTCCTATAAATACAAAGAAGGAGTGGAGGGAAAAGAAAATTGCAGTAGCTGACAAATAATAAAAAATGAGAGCTGGAAAGCTTGGCCACATTTCCAGCAGAAAACTTTATCATATCTTTTAAATATTAAAAAAAAAAAAAAAAGAGACGATAAGAATTAAGTATAAACCATTCAAAGCTGCTGCCACTTAGCATTGTTCGGCACGCTTATCAATATCAGTTTGAGACTCTGGAACCTATTTCTTCCGTCTCTGTAATAATCTTTCTTTACTTGTTGTGATTTTGTTTTAATAAAAATGGCTCCTACTCCTAAAGCATTAGACTATGAAACCATAAATGAAAACGTGAAGAAGGTTCAGTATGCTGTTAGAGGTGAATTGTATCTTCGAGCCTCTGAGCTTCAGAATGAAGGCAAAAAGGTTTTGTTATTTTTGCTTTTGCTTTTGCATCTGCTCTAATTAACCATATCTTTTTTTCTTCAGCGAGCTTATGAAATTGTGATTTATCACTTTATTTCCAGATTATCTTTACTAATGTTGGGAATCCTCACGCTCTTGGACAGAAGCCATTGACCTTTCCTCGTCAGGTTATTATAAAGTTTTGTGTATTAAAAATGAGTCTATTTTAGTTTAGTTTTAGTTTATGAGCCAATTCTTTTTCAGGTAGTTGCTCTTTGTCAAGCTCCATTTCTTCTAGAGGATCCTAATGTAGGATTATTATTTCCTGCTGATGCCATTTCAAGGGCTAAACATTATCTTTCCATGATTTCCGGTGGTTTAGGTATATATGCACTTTCCTGTTAAACCACACCAATTTGAGGACCTTAATTAAGAATTTTACCTTACATTTTTTTTTTTTTAATTTTTTTTTATATTTTCCCAAGTTTGTATATTTATGTTATGTGAGAACTGTTTGTTGCTCACATTGTTCTTTCTTATCGCCACCACTTGAGACGCCGTTGAATTTGAGGGTGTCAAAAGTACATACAACCCAATGATTGACTAACATTATCCATCCCTGAGCTACTTCTTCAGGTGCTTATAGTGATTCACGAGGAATTCCCGGAGTTCGGAAGGAGGTGGCAGAGTTCATTCATAGACGCGATGGCTATCCCAGGTAAATAAATCTAGATATCAGTATCCAATTAATTGGATGGTATGCTCATTGCTGCTTGTTTGAACTTTGAATGACAGTGATCCAGAACTGATATATCTCACAGATGGGGCTAGCAAAGGTGTGATGCAGATACTCAATACTATAATTCGTGGTGAAGGCGATGGGGTATTATATCTTCCTTCATGATTCATTCATTATGGTTTTACATTTAATAGTATTTCTGGAATGTCAACATTTTTCTTTATTTCTGTCTGCTGTCATTTATTAATGATTTCTTTTTGTTGCCAGATTCTTGTTCCTGTCCCTCAATATCCACTTTACTCTGCTACAATTGCTCTATTTGGTGGCTCTCTGGTTCCCTATTATCTAGACGAGACTTCAAATTGGGGTCTTGATGTTAACGACCTTCGCGATTCAGTTGCACGGGCACGATCTCAAGGAATCACAGTGAGTACCGCCTTTTCATATTTGAGAATTGGATTTCATGTCAAAGTGATGGTGCCTGAATGTGAAGACTGTACTAATATCTGGTTTTGTAATCTCTCTAAAATTCTGTCAAATGTTCAGGTAAGAGCAATGGTAATCATAAACCCTGGTAATCCAACCGGTCAATGCCTTAGTGAGGCAAATTTAAGAGCTATTTTGACCTACTGTTATGAAGAAAACTTGGCATTACTTGGAGATGAAGTTTATCAGCAAAACATCTACCAGGATGAACGACCCTTTATTAGTGCTAAAAAGGTATGACGAGAGTGCTATTAGAACGCGGTTAAATTTGTAAATGCTTTCTACTCGTACTAAGTTGTGTTTCCTATGAAACCTGGAAGGTATTGATGGATATGGGACCTCCCATCAGCAAGGAACTCCAGCTTATATCGTTCCACACCGTATCAAAAGGATATTGGGGTGAGTGTGGACAGCGTGGTGGATACTTTGAAATGACAAACATCCCTCCTCAGGTCGATCAGTCTGCTTCTATAATTCAGTTCTTGAATTTTCCATGCTCACATACAATCACTAAAGTCCCCCAATGTCTGCTTTTGTTGTTATCTTAAGGCATATCCTGCTTGCCCGTTTAAATTTTCGCTGCACATTTTATTTGTTGCAGACAGTTGATGAGATCTATAAGGTTGCATCAATATCACTCAGTCCAAATGTTCCTGCACAAGTATTTGTAAGAGTCACATACTTTTTTTTTAGTGCTATTATATTTGAAATGGGACACTCCTCAATTTTAATTAGCACGACGACTTTTCTGGAAAATGACTTCCTTTATATAACGTAGATGGGACTTATGGTCAATCCTCCCAAACCTGGAGATTTATCATATGAGCAATTTCTCCATGAAAGGTATTATGTCTGAACCTGAAAAATATAAGTTAATCTGAGTGTAAATTAAAATATATTATTGATACCTTACCTTAATTTATTTTATTTTTTGCTATTGGTATCCTGCTTCTCTCAACCACGTACAAATTAATAGAGATACTAGTAATTTAAATGTGGCTTGGAATTTCAACCTGTAAATTTCGAAATGGGATGAAGATAAAAAGTTGATATCTAAACTGTATCTCCGATCATATCGTAAAAGGGCTTGCGCTAAAAGTAGTTGATTAATAATGAAATTGGGATTTGTGGAATGCAGCAAAGGGATCCTAGAGTCACTGAGGAGAAGGGCAAGGATAATGACAGATGGTTTTAACAGCTGCAAAAATGTAGTTTGCAACTTCACTGAAGGTAAAACTTCAGTTTCTTGGTTTAAGAAAACTAATTAGCAGCTGCCTATTGAATCATAATGGGGAGTTTTGTGTTTTAGGTGCAATGTATTCATTCCCACAAGTACAACTGCCTCCTAGAGCAATTGAGGTTGCTAAAAATGCTGGAAAAGTACCTGATGTTTTTTACTGTCTTAAACTTTTGGAAGCCACTGGAATTTCCACCGTCCCGGGTTCAGGATTTGGACAGAAAGAAGGGTAACTGCCTTATTTCTCCTTCTATTTCTTTTTGTAGTCTCCACAATCTCTACATTGGTATGCTATTAATGTTTTCCCTGATATCAATGAAAAGTTTGGAGAAAACACTTATTTAACTGTTTGAATGAAACTTCATTCTCCCAAAACATCATATTTAGGATCCGGCATTTCTTCATGTGTCTGAATGAAGTTTAATGATATGTCAAGAAGATTGGAAGTAGTTCTTTTACAACGTTGTAATTCCATTTCATTCTTGTGTTACAGGGTTTTTCATTTGAGGACAACGATCTTGCCAGCAGAGGAAGAAATGCCGGCGATCATGGCTAGTTTTAAAAAGTTCAATGATGAGTTCATGGAACAATATTCCTAGAGGGGTTACTCCACACCAAGCTGTGGATCCGTTTTCTTCCTTAAAAAAGATTTGCTTTCTGTAATATTAAGATGTGTGTTTGTATTAAGATCATGAATGATTGAACTCCCATCTGGTGCCTTATGAAATCACTCCAATAGTTAAATTAGTGATTTATATTGAGAGGGCTTTAGATTTTATGGGAGCAAAAAGATTAGAAGTTTGAAAGACATAATTTTGGTGTTACAATGAGCCTAACTTCTATGAGATTATAGTCTTATAATTTAATTTTATAGAAACATAGACAATTAAATAGTAACAAGTGAAGTGAGCAAAATCAATTTTACAGACCATGAGCAAATTCAATTTTAATCTCAAGTTATTGTAGGTAGTAATTGTTTATGCCTAAAGATCTATTTAGCTATTAAAATTGAAAACAAGAGTTAACTTGCTGAATATTCTCAATAGTGTACTTCTAGCTAACCATAACTAATTCATCTAAATCATATCTAACAATAATAACATACTCTTGTTTACTTTAATAATATTGAATTTATAACTTAATTTCATTAAGAGGAGCTAGTGTTGCTTCAAAAAAAAAACTACTGGGAGGGATGTGATTTTTTAGTACAACTATAAGGAAACTAATAATAAATAAAAATAAAAAAGGGAATTACTAAAATAGTACATATATATAATTATTTAAATAGTACCAGTTTAAAAAAAAAAAAACTATCGAAAAATATAAATGCTTCTAAATTATTGAAAATAATTATACAATCGACTTTAGTATTAGTTATTATAACTTTTGTTTGGGACCAAATAACTGTTATCTTGAATTTTTAGGAATTAAACCTCTCATTTCATCATAAGTTTATTGTTAATTTAATTTTGATATTATATTTATAGTTTTAATAATTTATGGGGTAGTTGTAAATATATTATAATTTTAAAAGTATTTGTAGCTAGGGTAAAATGCAAAATGAAACACTGTGGTTTTTGCCAAATGTATGAACACTCCTATGGTTTGAAAATGACATATCATAGTTATGTAGTTCAAATTATGTTAATGAGACTCATCCGTTCTAACGTCATTAACTTTATTTTAATCATAAATTTTTTGTTTGAACTCTGATTTAGATGATTCAAAATATTTTAAAATCTTCATTTCGAGCTCTATGTCACCGAAGCTTTGAAATCGTCAATAAAGATTTTATTATCATCAAAATGCTAGATACATGTGGATTTTTTTTAGGTATAAAGGAGGGGAAAAATCAAGGATAAATATCTAAAATCTCAAAGAGATTAAATCGAAGAAAGTAATCTCATATTACGCTAAGTTATCCTTAAACAAGAGATTTATCGTTGTATTTTTTGTTCTGATAAAGTGATTTATTGTATTACAAAGACTAAAAATTGTATTTGATATTCACACGATTTTTACATATGAAAACGCGCAAAGATTAGAAAGAAGTATTTATCTTTTCTGAATTTTAAAGTTACACGGGTATTAAATAATGAAATTTCTGTTCGTACGAAATCTATGTGACGAGTTTTTAAATTTTTTTTTTTTTTTTTTAATCCGTTCTTATTTATGATTTTTCAAACATTTGATCTTAATTTTAATCTCCAAACATTTTATCTGAATCTCTGAATCTAAAGATTTATTAAATTAAAAAAAAAAAATTCACGTTTGTGTCAATCATTATTTTCTTTGAAACATTAAATAGAAATTGATTGTGAATTGTATTTGATCAGAAGTTGATAAACAATTTTCGTTAAATGATTTATGAAAAATTAAATACATAAATTTTCAATAATTAATTATTATTTTTATATAAAATAAAAGGAAAATATTTAAAATTTAAAACCAAAAGAAGATTAGTATAAAAATTAAGAGATCAAAACAGATAAATATATATATATTATAGTGAGGTGATAAGTAAAAAGTAGAAAGAGAGGATTGGTGGAAATTTGATCCTCATCAAATATTTATGATCCATGTCCATCGATCCATATCCCTTTTGTTGTTTACTTGTTTGGGGATGCATCGAATTTAAAATGGGGAAACAATAATTAATTGAATTAATATCCTCAATAATTACCAAACCATTAATCCTTGGCGCCAAAAACCATTCCATTCTATCGTCCTTATTATGCTGCCGTTGGAGATTAAATTAAATATTTTTTCTTTTTCATTCCTTAAATAAACCGTATCTCACTCTGACTCTCTCTCTTCTCTCTACAAAATTCTCTTTTTTTGTTATAAATTTACATGGCGATGATGTTGGAGGAGAAACATGATTTGTTTACGAAATCAAACATGAAGCAGCTTCAGGTTGAGGTTAATGACGACAACAAGGATAATGAAGAAAAAGAAGAAGAGCCAAGAACCCCAACTGGAGCACAATTCAGAATTCCGACGTCTCTCACATGCCCGCCACCTCCGACGAGGCCTAAATCTTCGACCATTTCTGGGATTTTACTCAATTACAAGAACAATGACGTGAACGAAGACAAGGTCACTCGTGCTGAAATTGATGCCTTCTTTGCTTCCCAATATTCCACTCAGACTTAAGACCGGATAACTCTTAAACACTTCGGAAAATTATCATAATTAATGTTGAGAATCCCACATCGGATAGATGAAGAGAATTCACAATGTTTATAAGATTTAAAAGCTTTTTTCTTTATGCTTTATTTCCTAATTTCCCTTTACTTTTACTACTTAGTTATTATTATTTTTTATTTTTTTTGTATAGGGCCTTCTTTCCTTCTAGATTAGTATGATTCTATCCATGAATATTATTAATAGCATGCGTTATTTTTATGTTACTTTGAGTTTAGTTGGTTTTTTTTTGCCATCTTTTGGGATGAGATAGATAATATTGGAGGATGTTAAAATTGTGTTGATCTTATTGGAATGATCTAGTATTGTCCATGTCAATGTTAATTTTTTTTTTTTTTTTTTTTTAAAATATGAAAAGAAAACAGCATCCCTTTTGGCTCCCGAAAATATTACTGTGTAGTACAGTGTGTATCGGCCGTAGTTTTGGACTTTTGATTTTTGAGTTTTTTGTTTTTTATTTACTGTTCAATGTCCATGCGAATGATTTGAAAGCACATAAAAAAAATGTCATTTTCCCTCAAATTATCTAACAAGTAACAACATAGAGAAAAGGTTAAACTCCTTTCCCGTTGAGCAAGAAATTTATGATTCATGGTTCACGTACTGTACAGCTGTTTTACTTCACTTAATTTTGTTCTGTTTAATTACAGATTTAACCCTCATGTGTCAATGTAGACTACATCATTTAAATTTTTAATTTAAAATCTCTCTCATTGATGTCGGTTTAATCTTTTCTGGGAAATATCATTGGGTAACAGAATTTTCAATATTTTTAAAAATATTTATAAATATAGCAGTTTTTTAAAAACAAATCAGTGATTACTATTGTAATTCTTGAAAATATCATGATGATTATGTGCGAAATCAGTGATTCTTGAGAAATGACAATTTTATAATATTTTATACGCGAATTTGAGTTTTTTGCTATTTTTACAAATAAGTTTTTTATAGTTATTTTTACAAATATTTGACCCAATTTTGCTTATTTTGCAACAACCCCATCTTTTCTTATCATTTTAAAAGATTTTATTTAATCCCCTACAGTACTTATCATTTTAAGATGACAGACATCTGATTTGAATTGTAATACTTTCAAGTTGAGTTCACATGAAAATATTCATCAATTTAGTAAAAAGTGAGACAAATTATGCATATATTAGAGTTTGTGATTTTGGAATAAATTTAATAAATCATGGCTTTTTATATAATGACATATGACAAAATAGAACATTTAAAGATATTGATAAGAGATTTGCGATATGAAAAGGGATTGAGATGACAGTATATTCTCGATTGTGATTATATCATACCATCTTTTTATCCTTTCTGATAAACCCAATTTCATTAATATTTTCATTTAAATCCAACTTAAAAATCTTAGGTTGTGGTAAAATATTTATATATATCTCTCTCCCCCCACATATTTAAAAGTTTAGGGGTTGGGGTAATTGAGTGGTAGAGATGAGACCACAACCATTTTAGAACCGTCAACACCCTCGGACGCTTGTGAAAGAAAGATGTGTGGGAGCTTCTTCCGTAATGGATATTGGAAATGGACAAACCACATGTGGATATGATGGATCAGGATTAGAATCCTATGCTACTTTTAATTCAATGCTTCTTTCAAACCCCTTCATATCTTTTAATTCCAATAATTCACTCCTTCAAATAAAATAAAAATCATTCTAAATTATCTAACTTCCAATGTCTTTTCTTTGGATAAGAGAATCTGAATTTATTTATAACTTGACAAATAAAATTATAAATTCTCTTGCCCCCTTTAATTTGTTGTAATCTAAGATTTTTTTAAGGGCATGTAATTACATTATTTGTTTGAGGGTTATTTAAATTTCTTTACCCGAAATCTATATTTTTCCATATATGAGGGTATTTGATTACCTTCAAATTCGGGTGTTTTCTATTATTTCCATAAGAAAATAATCTTCATTTTTACAATTTTAACCCCTATTTAATTAGGAAAAGTTGCTAAATATATATATACTCACGTTTCCACAACTCTACTTTCTCTAGTATCACGTTTACACAACATGATTATAGATTTACTTCCAAATTAAAAAGAATTGGGTATAAATTGAATTTTTTTCATCATTTGATGATTATTCGTTCTTTAATTTTTTTTCATTTTTTTTTGTTGGTTTCTCAATTCCCAATGTTTTTTTTTTTGAAATTTAATATGAATATATTTTAATTATTTTTTTAAATTAATGTATAAGTTATAAATTAGGGAATTTTAGCCGAAAAAAAAGGGTATTTTAGAGAAAGAGTAGAAAAAGTATCATATTTCCTATACAATTCTTATCAAACAAACACGGTAATTTACAAATTATCAGACATCCTCATATTATTATTGAGTTAAACAAACACATTAATCTAAGATTCCTAATAAATCAAATACACTGTCATCAAATTCCTAGGTACGGTGAATTAAACGGTGGCTTAGAAAATAGACAATTATTCAAATTAAAAGTTTAAGGAGGTAAATATTACATCTCCTATAATTCAAAGGTAGTTTCTACATTTTTCCCGATTTTAAACTATCTTATTATGTGAGGGTATTTATTCTTTTGTTGTTTATTAATGACAAAAGATCTTCTTATAAAATAGTTTAAGTGATAATAAATTGGTTAGAGGTACTTAATAGTTTGAAATCCCCATTCCCGTCTCTCCTTGTTTGTGAAGTTTTGCGCTAAACAAAAATCACTGTTGTTCAAAGGATAATATCTAAGGAATAAATAAAATATTATTTTTTATAGAAGAAAAATTTAATATATTATTTTTATGGATAAATTATGTCAAATATAAATATGGGTATCTAAATATTTGAAAGCATCTTCATAAAACTCTTACCAATAAATCTTATTAAAAAAACATAATAATCTTAATTTTTACGCATCAAAATATTTAGATATCTAAATTTTTAAACACCTAACGATGTTAGACATCTAAATTCTAAACCCATGAACGACTCTAGACTAAATCGGATCGCATGGTGCCTTCCATTTCGTCATTCCCATTGCTAAGAATGAAACCTCGGAATGGGCTTCGGTTATTGGAAATAACGTTAGCCCCGTTTTTCCAATGGGTTTGAAAGTGAGAGCCCATTGCTTTATCCAATAAAATTATATGAAACATTTCTCATCATTATGCAAAACTAGTAAGTTTACGTGACAATTGAACTGTAATACAATAGTGTACATTTCTTAGAGAACAAACTGAAGAAAGACTAAACGATAACTATAAGTATTGGTATTATGATATCTATAATATTTTAAAGTATAAATTAAAATCAGAACTCAAATAACATAGGGGGAAAAATCATAATAGCCACTTTTGGCATCAAAAATATTAAAATAGCCACATTTTTTTAAAAATATCCATACTAGCCACTTTTACTATTTGATTTTTCAAAATACCTATTTTGCCCTTTTCGTATGGCAGGTACGGCCTGACAGTTCTGACATTTTTCTTTCCCAATGCATTCTTTCTTTCCCAGATTTTAGTATAGTTCGTATAGCGTCCATATTGTTTCATGTATTTAGTATTTGTTTTATATTTTTATTATTTTTGCATTTTGATTTCATATTACATTTTCGATTTTTAATTCAATTTTATAGATTCATTTTAGTATATTATTTTGGTATAGTTCGTATAGCGTTCATAGTATTCGTATAGCGTCCGTAGTGTTTCATTTGTGCCTGCTATACGTAATATACATGTCATATAACCTGCAAATGAAAACAAAAGGAGTGCTAATTCAATAATACTAAATGTACAAAAAAGATACTTAATATGCAAACAAAACAAAAAGAAATATATATTATATTACGTATATTATAGAACGAACATAAAAGAAAGTGGGTGTGCATCAAGAAAAACTCATAGGTGTGTATAGTACGAATATTTCGTATATTGCGTGTAGCATGATCGTATATCAAGAAAAACACATAGTTATGTCTAGCACGTATATTACAAAAATATATATACTTAAACAGACCAGAAAAAAATTATATTACGTATTGTATAGTAAACATATTACGTATATTACAAAACGAACATAAAAGAAAGTGGGTGTGCATCAAGAAAAACTCATAGGTGTGTATAGTACGTATATATCGTATATTACGTGTAGTACAGTTGTGTACATCAAGAAGAACTCGTATGTGTGTATAGTACGTATATATCATATATTACGTGTGATATAGACTGTATATCAAGAAAGACACATAGTTATGTATAACATGTGTATTACAAAAGATATATATTTAAACAGGACCAGAAAAAAGTATATTACGTATATTACATCTCGTATAGCAAACACAAAGAATGTAACGAGAGACCACAAAATATATATTTAAACAGACTACGAAAAAAATGTATAATGCATATAGTACGTATAGTACGGACATTACGAAAGCAAAAGCATGACGGGCAAAATATGTATAGTACGTATATTCCAAAAAAACGTATATTGCATGCATTACATGTATAGCAGAAAACCAAAAATTAAGAATTTATGTATAGTACATAAAACAACGAAAGGACATAAATCAAACAACATATGTATATTACCTTTTATCAAATCCATGCTTATTTTGGTTTGGATCTTCGAGATTCGGAACCAAAAACGTTAAAATATATTTATGAAAAAACGAGACCAAGAAGAAATTAAATAGAGATGTAAGTAAATAAAAAAAAAAGTGTAGGAAATTTATGAGATTAACATTTGTAAAAGAAAAAAAATGTAGATTTTTGAAAAACAAATAGAAAAAAGTGAGAGAATCAATGGATTTGGGATAGAAAATTATAGAACAATGATAAAAAAAATGAGAGAGATGGAAGAAGAAATGAGAGAAAATGAAAAAAAATGATAGAGAAAGAGAGAAATTATAATATATAAAAGGAAAAGAGGGGGAAAATGGGAGGGAAAATATTTTAAATTAAATATAAAAAGTAGAGAGAGAGATGGGAGAGAGATGTTAATATTAAAAAATATAAAGGAAATGGAAGAGAGGAGAGAGAGTGTAAAAATAAAAAAAATAAAAAGGAAAAAGAATGGACCGGGAGGAAGGAAAGGGAAGGGGAGAGAGAGAGAGAGGGTTTTGATTTGACATAAGGGTTCTTTAGTCTTTTTACCTTTGGAGGTGGCTAAAAAACAAAGAAAAAAAAATAATGGCTATTAGGGAAAAGGAGAGGCAAAAAATGGCTAGTTAGGCATTTTTACTCAATAACATATTTCTTATGCGAGTGAGCGAAGCCTTCAATTTAGAGAATTTCCCTCTTATCCCTCACTCTACCCTTTCATTTCCGCTTAAGCTTTAAAGTCGAGAATTATAATCTTTCCTACGAACAACTTATATGACAATCGATAGGGGAAGTTTTTAAAAATTACCTAAATGGGCAATTTCATTATGTTATTTTTTTTATAATATTTAAAAATTTGTTGAGAAATTTTTTTTTACAAAAATGTTAGAATTTAAAAGATTCATATATCAGATATACATCACTGATATACTATTAGTTATTGACTGATATATTAATAGTGATTAACTGATATACTCGCCTTTTGAAATTATAACATTTTTTTAAATATTTCTTTCTAACAAATTTGTAAATATTTAACCAAATTATAACATTCACGTAAATTTCCCCTTATTAAACTACTTTTATTTTTAAAAAAATATATTTTTTTACCATTTTTTAGTTCATTAAATCATTGTCAATAATTTATTAAAATATTTTTTTATTTTTCCATATTTTTTTTTATCTTTTCAATTCAATAACTTATTGAGGTATAATTCAATAATTTATTGAATTGCTATTTAGGTTTTTTTTTAAATCTGGTATTTTAATAATGGTGATGTAGGTTTCACCGTACTTATAATCCATAGGGATGGCAACGGGGCGGCGCGGGTCGGGGATGCACTTCTCATCCCCTAATTCGCGAGGATTTTTAATACCCATACCCTGCCCTATCCCCTAATAAAAAATTTGGGGTCGGGGTCGGGGTTCTCCATTCGGGGATCGAGTTCCCCACGGGGAAAATTTCTCGTTTTACATTTTAATTCTTATTTAAAAAGAAATATAAAAATGAAATATACATTTTTAAGTAAAAAAAAAACATAATACTAAATATTTTATATTGTATTAGTTAATATAATCATATTTTACATATATTTTTCAATAAATAAAGATATAAGTAAACAAAATACATAAAATATTCTTAAAAAATCGGGTTCGGGTTTGGGGGTGGGGGATGCATTCCCATACCCTTACCCTATAACAAACCGGTGGGAAATTTCTCACCCTAACCCTATAAAATGGGGATTCCGGTGACCCCCGGGCCCCTAACCCGCGGAGAATTTTATCATCCCTAATAATCCATCTTTCATTATATGCTAATTCTTTTAGCCTCATCTTCGCGGATGGAAGCAATCGGCAATTGGGGTTGCTAGTTTAATCTCAATTTAAAATAGACTACGTTGGTCTATTACCAATGATATATAAGTAGAAGAATCTATCACTTCCGTATCCTTTATTATCAATGAGAGTAATAGATTCTAAAGGGAATATAAGTTTTTCCCCCTTGAATAGAGGATTGAAATGGAAAGGAAATAATGAGAGGGGGTACGTGAGAAAAAAAACAAGAGACAACAAAATCAACATCAAACAACGATAATATATTTAAAAAAAATAAAATAAACGATGAAATCAAAATGCTGTGTCTTTGACTTGGACTCAGCTTCGGCCACAAAAAGCAAACACCACCGGTGCCGCCGGTTTTCCAGTCAAATTCCATTTCTATCACCAAACCAAAACCAAAACCAAAACCAACATTTTGTCTTTTGGTTCTCTTCCTTTTCTCTTCCTTTCTGCTTCCAATTCTCTAAATTATGATGCAAAAAACTTGGCCAAATCGTTCTGATGCTTCTCGTTTCTCTTCCTTTCCTTTATCCAAACCCAAACCCACCATCATGGATTTGGAATTGAATGATCATTTCACTTCTTCTCCTCACACTAACCCCACTGAAGACAAATTCCGAGCTTCTTCATCCTCCACTCAAATGGGTTCTTCCTCTTTAACCGGAGCAACAAGATTTCTCTTCCTTACCTTACGATGTTCTTATCAAAATCTCTGCTTCTTTTAACCTTCCCAATTTGCGAGCTGCCTCTTTTGTTTGCAAGTCTTGGTTCGAAGCACTCAGACCTTTAAGGGAAGCTATGGTTTTTCTTAGATGGGGAAAACGCTTCAAGCATGGCCGATGTGGGATTCGACCCAATTTAGAAAAAGCTCTTCACTCCTTTCTCAAGGGTGCCGCTCTTGGTTCTACCCTTTCCATGGTTGATGCTGGTCTTCTTTACTGGGAGATTGGTAAGAAAGGAAAAGCTATTTCCTTTTATAGAAAGGCTGCTGATCTTGGTGATCCTGCTGGTCAGTGTAATTTAGGAATTTCCTATTTCCAAGGTATTGTCTTTATATAAATAGGTCGTTATTGATCTTTCTTTATGTATTAAAAGTGAAATGCTATAAATGAAGTTTCTTTTTCAGTATGTCATTGTTTTTGGTAGGTGCTTCCTATAAATGAAATTTTGGTTGGTGTGTTGCCAGATTTTTTGACTAATTTTTCATGGGGTTTATTTAGAGAATCTGTTAAATCTAATGATTTTAAGTAGGTTGTTGATTGAATGGTAATGCTGCATTAGTTCAAATTCAGCTCTTTCAGTTATTTTATGGGTTTGTATTGTATTTGGAATACTGTAGCGGAACCTCCCAATCCGACCGAAGCCGTGAAATGGTTGAAAAAAGCTTCCATGGCTGGCCATATTCGAGCTCAATACCAACTTGGTCTATGTCTACATCAGGGTCATGGGGTGGATCGCAATGGACAGGATGCTGTATGTTATTTTCCTTTCTTATTCCTCTTGCTGAAGTTCTTGGGGAGGGGTTTGTTTCTAGGGGTAATAATTGTAAAAATATATATATATTTTTTTTTGGTCTTGTAATGCTTTGTACTCTATTGCTCTAGCCAATTTATGCAGACATTGTAACTATTGAATGAAGGTCATTTAGGGACTTTGTAATACTTCAGCGGTGAAATAAAGGTTTCTATCTCTTTTCTTATATATTTTCCGTATGTGAAAAAGGCTAGATGGTTTTTGAAAGCTGCTCAAGGTGGATATGTGCGTGCTATGTACAATCTTTCTCTGTGCTTCTCTTGTGGGGAAGGCTTGGTACACAACCATCAGCAGGCTAAGAAGTGGATGAAGCGGGCAGCTGATCGTGGCCATAAGAAAGCTCAATTTGAGCATGGACTTCATCTCTTTTCTGTATGTTTCAAATAAACACCTTGTTTTTTTTATGCCACAAACTCAATAATGCATAATGTTTACTCCTTATGAGAACATGAGATAGAAAATGACCGAATGATCTAGGTTGTTTAGGTCGACAAACTCCAAATTCCACCAAAAGAGTGTGAAGATTACTAGAATGATAGAGAGATGCAGAGTTGATACATGTATTGAATTTGTATTTTGGCAGGAAAGGGACATGATGAAAGCTGTAGTCTATCTGGAACTTGCAACCCGTTCTGGTGAAAGAGCGGCCGCTCATGTCAAGAATGTTATTCTCCAGCAACTTTCACAAAGTTCACGTGAACGTGCCATGTTTCTTGCTGATACTTGGAAAGCTTTGCCTTCATCTCATTGACTGCTCTTACACAAAGGTTTAGTGAACTTCCATATTTCCGATTTCTCACTATTGTTGTCATTTTCAATTAGAAATCAATGAACATGAGTATGAAAAATACTCTTGAATAATTGTAGACTTCTGTAGCTCCTTTCATCTTTTTAAATATGAAACAATTTCATTGATGATATGAAATGTACAAAAAAAGCCCTCACACAAATACAAAAAACAAGACCAATTGAGAGCGATTTGAGGACTACAATTACAAAGATCCCTGACAAGGGAGCTCCAAAGGGAAGCATGCCAAACCACCTTATCCCAAACATTAAGCACCGAGGATGGAAAGAAATCGTTACGAAAAACACGGTTGTTTCTTTCCCACCAAATAAGCCAGCAAAGAGCATGGGTCGCGTTTAAGCCACGGGTCGCGTTAAGCTAGATGATCTTTGCTTTCCTTTTTAATTTATGACCGCACAAAAGCCCATGAACGGCATCCGAGGCTGAGTGATGGAGGGCCCATGAACTTTGAAAATACTGAACAGCTTGTTCCAAAGGCCTGAGGTGAAAGGGCAATGCACGAAAATATGACTCGCACTTTCACTATCCGAGAGAGAGAACGTGAATCGTTTTCAAGTTTCATTGGTTCAGTGGCTGCTGAACGTGAATCGTTTATCTTGTAATACCAATGTTCAAACATATAAGTTTAACATTACCAACTCCTATGAGGTTAGTCTCATACCTCTTTGACTGTATGATTAGTTTAAAATCGATCTCGTCTTCTGCTGATTATCATTTTTATTGTTAACTTTTTGCCAGGATGTGATTTTTGCTGTTTTCTAAAATTATAGAAGGAAGCTTTATGAAGGTTTTTAGTTTGAGAATAAAAATGTATTCCGAATTGTATCAATCAATATAATTGACACGCATTCCAGAATGGAATACAGACACAGCTATTTAGATAAAGATGATTTTTGAATGGTGGATGTAAGATGTATATTGGAAATGAAAGATGTTTTCTTCAACACAGGTGAAGATTTTCTTGATGCGACTATTGTGTTTGAATTTTAATTTCACAAACGTTTGATTAAATGATGAAATCCTGCATGTCAGATTAATACCTATCTCGTTTCAAAAAACACTGCCCCAACAATGGCAGAAATAGAAAGGCCCCACGAAGCTTTGCCAAAGAAAGAGCAATGAAGGAAGGTACATTCCAAGGAACATTGCCAACCTTAAGCTTTCTTTATCCCAAGTGCCCACTTTAAGTTTTGTGGCGGTTATGCCCAAAAAGGACCATACCCTTATATTTGACACCTAAAAAGCTTTCATATAATTCTCTCAAACCAAAAGCCAATAACATCTAGTGCCTACTGTCAAACAATATGAACAGCATGCAGAAAGGGAAAAACGGTATATATATCATGTAAATTAGTAAATATTCATATCAACTACAAATGATTTGAACGATTAGAAGCTAACAATAAATCATGCTTTACAGAACTTTATTCAACATTTTTTTACAGAAAAAACCGGTTGAAAAGTTTATTGAATACTGTAATCTTCTAACCAAAATCACCAGTTAGCTTAAACTGGAAGCATAACAATACCCCAATTAAAATATTGGGTGCACCAGGTCACCAGTAAAGGAATAAGAAATTTAAGGCGTCAACTCGAAGAGCCTTTTAGAATGGATTCCTGCTCCTGCATGATATATATTGAGGTGAACAATTGCCTTTGCTATCAATTCTTTTAAATCTGAACGTTGAGCAACAAGGGTGCGATCAGCCCCCTCAAGGACTGTCAAAACTCGAGCTTGATCAATAGCCTCACTCTTACCCGCGTTAAGGGCGAGATAACACAATAGAATCAGCCCATGAATCTGAGTCTTGTCGTTGCCCCTAAGTATCTTTATTAGATGACTGATGCCATTGAACTCGATTACTGTCCTTGAATGCTCCATACAAAGGAAATTGTCTGGACCAACAAACTTCCCAAGTGAGATGGTGGCTTCTGCAGCCACGTCTAGACGTATACTGCTAAGCTGCATAACAAGCGGACCAATGACACGGGTTTCTCGAGCAGGAAATGTCCTGGCCAACGATCCTATTGATCTTATGGCAGGAATTTGTAATGTCGGATTGTCCGAGTCATTAATCAACCTCAACATCTGCTCAATCACAGCCTTGGGGGCAGGAGAATTAGTCTTGAATGCTGCACGTCTAAGGTCCGCGTTAAATTCTGCTGCAGCTGTGATCTCCATTATCGTCATCAAGCAATTAAGCTGCAATTCTCCCTGTTCCTTCTCAACCATCTTTGCCATACAAAGCAATCCCTTTGTCTCTGTAATTCTCTTACTATTTGACACACTTCCTCTAGCCAGTATCCACAGAGCCTCAGCACAAGTAATTTTGAGTTGAAGCTTTACTTCGGCCTTCTCATTTTCCCTCTCTTTCCGATGCTGCCCCGCCCTACTACCAACGTCCACATAACTTGAACAATTCGACTTTGAATGCAAATTTCTGTTGATCTGAAAAATGGAATGAATACTTTGTTTACCCACTTCATTCTTAGGATCATCCATAGCAGTTTCAAAAGACAAGAGAGTCACAAGGGGTCTAATGGCATTCTCTCTGGAGAAATCATCTTGAGCAACAAAATCACGCTCCGCCATTCTCGACACCAAACTGGCCGCTTGAATCTGAACCAACATGGTCGAGTTTCCAAGAACCTGCACTATAATCGGAACCCCAAGTTCATCAACAACCACCCTCACTCTATCTTGATCATTAGCAAGAATGAAAAGCGCTTTAAGGGCTGCGATTTGAGCTTCCGGAGAAGAAGCAGCCTCCTTCAAAAGCTTAAGTAAAGGAGGAATTCCCCCTTCTTCAACAATAATCTTTTTGTTCCTCTCATTATCTTGAGCAAGTGAAGCAAGTTCATTAGTGGCTTCAATCCGATGAAGAAACAACTGAGCCATCTGAATAGAAGCAATAGAAGACCAAACCCAAGCGATAATGGGGTCATTACTGGCAATGGGAGGAAGGGAAAGAACAATATCACCATCAACGCCTTCAAAAATGGTAAGAAGCCATTTCATATCACCAATAGAAGCGTCAAGAAGGATAAGAAGTTTACGAAAATCAGTAATGGTAGTGATTTTTATAACACGGCGAAGAGTACTTCGATGCTTACATTTACGAATTAGGGTTAGGGAACCATCTAGATTCTTGGAAACTTCAGTAAGAACACGACGGATAGGACGTCCGTAGAGAGAGGGAGCTGTGGCGGAGAATCGAACACAAGTTCTGAGCATCTGGGAGAGACGATCAACTTTCTTGCCCACTTCTAAACATTCAATTTTGAAGGATCGGGCTTCGTCGACGGCTAAGTGAAGTCGTTCCGATAGGAGAATTAGGTAAGATAGTTCCTCTTCGATTCGTTTCTCGTCTGAATCCATCATCACAGAAACCAAACAAACAAACAAAAAAAAATCTCTTTTTTTATTGTTGACGGCGAGTCAGAAAGTGAGAGTGGAGTTTCCGTTTCCGTTTCCGTTTCAGTAGTATAATAAATTATAATAAACAAGAAAAAAAGAACGAAAAAGAATTTTGGTCGTCGGTAGATATTTCTTTTTTGGGTGTGTTTTTCTTTCTGGTTTTGAATGGTTTGTCTTTGTCGTGTAGGAGTGGCGTGTAATGGTATGATTGGGCAAGTGTGCGTGGTTGTGACTGCATTTGGAAGCGCGTGGAGCTGTTGACTAATGAAGATTGAGTTGTAAGAGAATTTTTATTCTATTCCGTAACTGCAGTTATGGTTTGCGTTACTGGAGGAAGGAAGATAAGAATTGGAGTTCAGAATAAATTGGACAGTGAACGCCGGATTCTTCAAGGAAATTTTACATTGATTGGTTTGTGTAGTGTAAGCTTGAGGAGATTTCAAATGTAATTACTTTGAAACAATTTTTTACTACTTTGGGGTGATTACAAGACATATTAGTCAATCTGAGCACGTACTCGCTTCCCATGAGTCTCTCCTTCTTAATTGATGTAATATCTATAAAAAAAAAAGTTAATAAAAAAATTATTGAATACATTAAAAAATGATAAATGATAAATTTAATTGACGTGCAGATTTACTTTCACAAATTTGGATGTCATTTATTACAATCTTTCAATAACTATTTTTTTCAAATATGTTTTTTTTAGTTTAATGAAAAGTGCACCCTTACATTTTATATTATTATTAAATCATACTTCTATATTTTAAAAATGATTTCAAACATCTCTATACATTTGTAAAATTGTTAAATCACTCATTTGTATCAATTAATTTTAAAAAAACTAGGAGATATACAAATTTTGACCCATGCCACGTGTTTCAATTTTGCTAAAAGATAACATAAAATATTGAAAGATTAGTTTAATTTGTTGAGTTATCTGTTATGTTCAAATTTTTCTGATATTTTTAAGTGTATTGGAGCTTGTGGTATGCCTAGAATATGATGTGTCTCAATTTTATTAAAATTATCTAATATAATGATGTGATTTACAATTTTACAAAAATATAGGCGTCTAATGTATGTTGCGTTTAACTCTTTAGTTATTTAATTTATTTATAATTTTATGGGCCAGCCAACCACGATTCTGTGGGTTAAAGATGACTAACGGTTTGCTCGTATTGGATTGGAGATGAGGTCCACGAAGCTCAATTGAACCTATTTTTGGGCTTAAAATTTGTTATTTTGAGATTTTCTGTCATGAGGTGCTTTGCGTTATTGACGATAAATTTGGGTGAAAATTTAGTGAGGATGCATTTCTTCAGTAATATTTTTATAACATCTTTAATAAAGATAGACGGAATATGATCTACAGCAATTGAAAGTAAATCACTTATATATACTCACCTCGACTAATCTTATAAGATAATCACACGACTACTTCACAATATTTAGGTGAAAAAAATGGTGAATTGATCATATAAAATTTGAACCCATGACCTCAAAACTTTTAAAAAAGGTATTCAACCCCTAAACAACCTATGGCTATAAGTTCATATGGACGTTATACTTGGTATTTTTGAAGGTTTTTGCAATTTAAACGGAAACGGAAATATTCAAATTATTGGTATATCTATCATTTGGAGTTTATGATTCTTTTTTTTATAAACATACAAATGAAGTGGGTGGATTCGAATAGTGAATAAATATATTAAAGCAGTTAGATTTGATTTGGTGAATTTTTATTCACTATATATATATTTTAAATAAGAAGATATATGTCTCTTGACTGGTCAGGAGGAACTTCTCTTAAGTGTCTGTTTAAGACACGTAGTCCAGTTTTCTGATAAGTGAGGAAATAAGTATTTTCTTTTTAAATATGAAGAAGAGAATGATAAAAATATCTCATTCCAAAAACAGAAAACACAAAAAAGGAGAGATTTCATAATTGGAGATGCAGAAAGAAAGAGGAAGTGGTCCCTCCCTTTTGAAGGATTCCAGATGACAACAAAGATTTTGCATGGATTTTTGAGGAATGACATATCATCTTCATCATGTGAACTTCGTCTGTAAAAAGTCAAAAAAAAAATATTAATTGAATTTCAAGTGCTCTGCTCGCAAAAAGAGTGGTCAGTACTCTTTTGCAATTCATGATGTTGTAAAACTTAAGCACTTTTGTAGAGAGGAAAGAGATTCGATTATTGGAAGCCCCTTCTTCACTTCACATGATCTTATGGCATGCCCACTTTATAAGAAATGTCATATTTTTTAGCTAGGGAAGAAAAAAACATGATTGGATAAGTACTTTAAATTAATTAGTAAATACTGTGGTCCTATGATATTTGGATGTAAAAAATATAGAGATGAATACAAATATAATATAGTTTAAAAAGTATTAGTAAACATAATAATTTTTTTTTTATTAATGTATGATTCACATGAAAAAAGTTATTAAAAACTTTTTAAATGTGTTACTCATCAAGTAATATTTTGTCTCAAAAATTTTAAAAAATATTACAATATCATAACATTTTTTTTAAACTTTTCATATATACAAATCAATTAAAGGATAAATTTTTTTTGGGAAATAAAGAAAAATGAGTTTCTCATCATTAATTAGTTTTTTTTTCTTTAAATTATTATTGAAATTAAGAGATGTAGTTATGAGCTGAAGTGTGAGTAGTTTGTTATAGAAAATAATAGGGGTAATTATAAGTAGGGGTGTAAATCAATACCCAAAAACCGACTAAAAACCGATCGATTTACACCCCTAATTATAAGATGAGATATATTTAGTTTAGGGAATTTAGAGGTGTAATAAGAAAAAGATGATTCCCTTTCATGCTTTCATATATATATATATTTTTTCTATTGGATTATATTTTTATTTTTTTAGAAGCTCCTCTAAATATGGTGTAGTTACTAGTTTTTAGTTTTTTTTCCCTTAAAATTATTGGAAAATGACTCGGCCTAAACTACTCTAGCGATAGCCCGTCTGACCACCTCCACTCCAGTCCATCTCCTTCTCCAATAAATTTTTCTTTCATTTTGAGTTTCCATTATAATTGTGATCTTTTTATAGTTATGTCCAACTTTTTGTTTAAATCTTTTTGTATACTCACGGGTAATTAAATTAAGGAATAATTATTGAAATAGCATATTTTGAATATTAATCATTGAAATATAAAAAAAAATTAAAAAATATTCAAATAGTATAACTATATTGAACTAAAAAAGTAAAAAAAAAAAAGAAACTAACAAATTCATTGAAAATATTAATAAAAAATAATCAAATATTTCGATAAATTATTGAACTTGAACTTAAAAAAAAAGTAAAAAACAAACAAATTCATTTGAAAAAAAACTCATGAAAAATAGATATATTGAAGGGAAATTTCATTGGGTAGCAGAATTTTTAGCAATATTTATAAATATAATATAGTAGATTTTTAAAAACCCACATTCATGTGATCAAAGAAATCAGTGATAACTTATAAAATAATCAGTGATTACTGTGATTCCTGCACAAAATATCAGAATATCAGTAAATCAGTGATTACTGTGAAGATATCCCTGATTATTAGTGGCAATTTTGTAATATTTTAGGTGCGAATTTAATTTTTCTGCTATTTTTGCAAATATGTTTTTTTACTGCTATTTTTATAAATATTGGACCTATTTTTGCTATTTTCACCAGAGCCTCTATATTGAACTATAAATATAATTATATTATTTGAGTAATTTTTAAAAATTTATGATATTTTAGTAATTAGTATGGAAATTTATAACCATAAATAGTTTATAATAATAATTTTTTTTAATTAATTACAAGTAACAAAGTCTATCTGAATCGACTTTGTCGTCTGGCTCTATCTAATCATCTATATTCTACAATTTCGTCTTAATTATTCACACTTTTAACGTTCGACAATTTAAGAAGCAAATATTTGGTGTCTGTCTTCAAACTTTAAAGAAAACAGACACCTCAATTCTCTCGCTCTCTCTCTCTCATGGATGTGGTTAAACAACCATTGCTGATTTCCAGAGAGGATGAAGAAAACGAGGTGGTGGTTCTGTTTCAATCTGATTCTTCACCTTCCGCTTTCCTCCCAGATGCTAACGATATCCCTCCCATCAATAACATTGCGGACTTTTCCAAACAGTTTCTTTTACAAGTTAAGAAGCTATGGTATCTTGCCGGACCCGCCATCTTCACCACAATTTGTCAATACTCACTCGGCGCCATCACCCAAGTCTTCGCTGGTCAAGTTGGCACTCTTGCCCTCGCTGCCGTCTCCGTCGAAAACTCCGTTATTGCCGGATTCTCCTTCGGCCTCATGGTTTAACTTTACTTTAACTTCTTTATAATCTAACTTACTATTCTAAATCTTATAAAAATGTGTTTAGAGAATATACAAATATTATATTTGTCTTAGTTCAACAACTTAAAATTTTGAGTCTATTCGTGATTTAATATTGATTAAAGCACAAGATTTTGAGTTAGATCCCATACATTATCATTTTCTCCCCATTAAAAAAAATTGTATTTAGGTCTTGTACAAATATCTGAGATATTAAAAAAATAATATTTATTTACATACTCACCGATAAGTATAAGTTCATACTCATTTTCATACATATTGGTTCAACATGAAATTGAATATAAGATCATAGTCACCGTTGAGTATGCAAATATTATCCTATTAAGAATATATAAATATGTCTTAACTCAACCGTTTAAGTTTGTCTCATAATCAGGTTGGGATGGGAAGTGCGCTAGAAACACTGTGTGGGCAAGCTTATGGGGCAGGAAAGATAGACATGTTAGGAGTTTACATGCAAAGATCATGGGTCATACTTTCAACAACAGCTCTCATTTTGAGCTTTTTGTATATCTTTGCGGAGCCAATTCTGAAAGTGATGGGCCAGACAAGTTCGATATCTGAAACGGCTGGAGTTTTCTCCATTTGGATGATCCCTCAACTCTTTGCTTATGCTTTAAACTTTCCCATCGCCAAGTTCCTACAGGCACAGAGCAAGATGATGGTGATGGCTTTGATTTCTTTGATCGCTCTCATTCTTCACACATTCTTCAGTTGGCTGTTTATGTTGAAATGGGGTTGGGGTCTCGTCGGAGCCGCCGTTGTCTTAAACGCTTCGTGGTGGTTCATAGTGGTGGCTCAGTTGGTTTATATATTTAGTGGAACGTGTGGAAGAGCTTGGTCTGGATTCTCATGGATGGCTTTTCATAACCTTTGGAGTTTCGTTAGCTTATCTTTGGCATCGGCTGTCATGCTTTGGTGAGTCCTCCAATATTCAATTGATCAAGAATTCAAGACTTTTTTTATTTATTTAATATTCTGAAAACAATAATATTTGTGTTTGGTTGGATAACGATTTTAGATATATATTTCTATTTATATCTTTTATTTTTTATTTAAATAGTAGATTTATTTTTTTAATAATCTATTGAAATTAAAAAAAATAAATTATTAAAAATATTAATAGATCATCAAAATTATAATTTTTTTAAATTAAACTAAAACAAGAATTTAAATAGCAAAAATTGAAAGTCAACTGTTCAATTATTTATTGAAATTAAAGAAATATGTTTTAAATTTTTTAAAGTTACACCTATATAAGTAATTACATTTTTTTTTATAAAGAAGTCATGTTAAGAATTTGGTGAGATTTTAGAAACTAGTTTAAAAAAAATATTGCTTAACATTTAAAAGGAGTATAAATTTTTTCAAATAAAAAATATATATATATTAAAGGAGATTATAAATGTATAATTAAAAATGGGAAAGTAAAGAAAAAAAATGAAAGTTGCAGTTTGGAAGTGTGGTACTTCATGGCACTAATACTTTTCGCGGGATATTTGAAGAACGCAGAAGTCTCCGTTGACGGCTTGTCTATATGGTTAGTCTTTCCTTTCCCAATTATTTTTCTCTTTTATATAATTTATTTGATTTGAATGAGAAAATTATATAATAATTATCTTAGGGCACAAAACACAGCGAAAATAATTAATATTTAAACTAATGAAGTGGTTGATTACTAAATTAATCTTAAATTATACACGCTTCTTTTAGACATTTCCAATCATTTTGCAATTAAAATTAAATACATTGTATACTATTTAAACTTGATTGTGATGTGATTCCCCTCCAATAACATTAAATATAGATCACATTCACAATTTTGACTGTTTAGGTTTTCTTTACTTGTAATTTTGATATTTCTTTAATCATAGGGATAAAAATTATAATAGCCATTCGAAAAACAAAGTTAATCTACACAAATTTTATATTCTTGAGCAACTCTTTTAGAATATTGTACCAGAAATGCGACATGTTATTGTCACCGTTCTCTCTCTCTTGAAATTAATAATGAATACCTTCTAACATTTGATTTATTTTTAAAAATGAAAGTTTTTTTTATCACAAAATAGAGATTATTATTTTTATTTTTATTTTTTATGGTAGTTATTGAGATATTTTAAATTATAATTTAATAGTTTTTTTAAAATTTGTCTGTATTTACTTTCTTGATAGATTCAATAATTTATTAATTTTTTTAATTATTTAATAAAGTTTAAAAATGAATTATTTTTTAAAACTCCTGAATTATTTTTTATTAAATTTAAAATTTATTATTTTGAAAATGTTATCTTTGAAGACATCCCTTGTACATTTTTTATTGTTGTGTGCATAAAAATAGAGAGCTACCCAAATGTTTAGACAATGTACCTAGGCACTGTGCTCAGTCACTGTGCTTGTGATTAGACAATGTTGCGCTCAGGCACTCCGCTTAGGCAATGCGCATAGATATTTTGCCAACTTTATAAAATTTTACCCACAACATTTATTATTATTATTATTATTTTAAAATAGTGAAACTCTAAATTAATCATATTTATCCTAGGTAGCCTAGATGTATAATAAATTAAAAATAAAGACTATTAAAGTTGAATTAGTTTATGATTAATATACATATATAAAAAAACAAAAAGTTTGGGTAGGGTGGCACGTCTATTTTTGATGATGCAGAATCGCATTTAGGCAAACGAAAAAAGTAGACTGCGTGGACTCTCGTTCGTAGTTGTTGGGCAATTAATCTTTCTATTTTATGCTTCTTTTTTACTTTTTTTAATTAAATGTTAAATTTTCACAAGAAAATTCAAATTTCCCATGTTTAAAAGAGTATTGCAAATTACGTAATTGAGTTGGTCACTGGGTTTGAATTAAATCATAGATTATCTTTAATATCTATGCTTAAAAAGGCCTTTATTTTAATATTTGAGTTTTGGGGTATGTATGATTATGTAAAGGTTTAACCACTTCCATAAAAGATTAGAGAGCAAAATACGTTTTTATGACTGGCATTAATTATAAGAGCTGGTAACATTTCAAATCTCATCTACTTTTTTTTTTAAAAAAAAAACCTATTTCAAATCTCATCTTAAATTATGCTTCATATTTTATATATTTTACTAATATAAGCATATCTCAACCTGGTTAATTTACTTACTCTAGTTCAATTATACTAATTGAGTAATTTTTTAAAAGTTATGATATTTTAATAATTAGTATTCAAAATATGTTATTTCAATAATTATTCTTTAATTTTTTTTTTTTGAGCTCGAAGGTTTGAGTCCCCGACTTCAAATTTTTAATTAATTTATATTTAAATTTTTAAAGATAGCTTTTTTTTTTAATTATTATTACAGCATGAATATAGTGGGATGGGCAGTAATGGCAGCTCTTGGAATGAATGCAGCTATCAGGTTAATTAAATTTTGACACATTTATTTATTTATTTATTTCTTTTAAATTAAAAAAAAAAAAAAACATTGATATGCAGTGTGAGAGTATCAAATGAATTAGGGGCAGGTCATCCAAGAACAGCAAAGTTATCATTAGTGGTGGCAGTGATAACTTCATCTCTAATTGGTCTCTTACTGGCTTTGTTTCTCATCATTGAAAGAAACAATTATCCTTCATTCTTCACTAATGACATTCAAGTTAAGTCCCTTGTCAATCAACTCACTCCCATTCTAGCTCTTTGCATTGTCATTAACAATATTCAGCCAGTTCTCTCAGGTAATTTTATTTATTTTTATTATATGTTACATTAAAATATAAAACAACCTGATAATTTTTGATACCCCGTTTTGTTCTATAAAAAAATTTCATACTTCTCCTATTTGATAATATGCCATATGTATTTATTATTAATAATAAATAAATTGTGAGATTCATCACGGTCAATTATGAATAAGAGAAGTAGTTAAAACGGGAATACTAACTAACTAGGATTTGCTTTATGCATGAATTGAAGGGGTTGCAATTGGAGCCGGATGGCAAGCTGCCGTAGCTTATGTGAATGTTGGATGTTACTATGTATTGGGCATTCCAATGGGTCTTCTATTGGGTTACAAACTTGACCTTGGTGTTAGAGTAAGTATCTCTCCTTTCCATTTTTTTTTATCATATTGAAATTAAAATTAAGTATTTGAATTAGATTCTAAGGCCAATTTTTTTTTTTTGTAATTGTGTACTTTAAAAAAAATACTAATGGTTTAATGATGTTTTTGTTCAGGGAATTTGGTATGGTATGCTGTTAGGGACGGTTGTACAAACTTTTGTCTTATTTTTTATGGTTTACCGAACCAACTGGAATCAAGAGGTCCGTTTTGCATAGCTATCCCTCTTTCTAAATATTAAAATATAAATATATAAAATGAAATGGGAATGTAATTGAATTATAACGAAAGTATTTTCCTTTCTATAAATTAAAACATAGGAATTAGAGCTAATCTAAACATTAAATATTAATTTTGATGGCAGGCTTCTGTTGCTGAAGACAGGATAAAGAAGTGGGGAGGCCACTCTGATTCGAATAAAAACGATGTTGAGATTGAGAACTAAACCTAAACTCACGGCCACCGATTTTTCCAACATTTGGTAGAGAATTTCTCACTAATGGAAAGGAGACCCAAACAAGGACTGATGCATTTATGCAACATCAGTTTGAACAAATTAAATATATATATATATATATATATATATATATATTTAATTTGAATAATTTTTAATGTTAGAACATGGTTTTATCTCTATTTTAATTTGGAAGTAAAATGATGAGATTTATAATTATACTATTATTGAAGATTTTCATGAAAAATATTCGTACAAAACTAAACACAAATATATCGATTTTAAACATCTCATTTCTATATAAATCTTGAAACAAATGTCGCTCCTATAAGTATTTCATTGATATGTGAGTAACACCAATCACCCTAAAATAATGTTTAAAAATTTGGAAAATAACATGTAGCATGCTACTAAGCGACCTATACAATCTCAAAGTGTTAAATCTTTCTTCATTCTAAACCATGACTTGTCATAAAAAAAAATAGTGCCAGAACTTCGACATAAATTTGAGATTGAAAAATGGAAGATCTTTTTCTGTCTTTTTTCCGATTGGATGGAGAAAAGGAAAGTTTTTTTTTTTTTTCATATTAATAATGATCCATTCAAACCACCAATTGGTATGAAAGGGCGTTGTTAGTCTCTTCATCTTTTCCGATGGATTCTAACCTCCTCCGAGCATAATTTTGAGATTGAAAATTGGAAGATCTTTTGGTCTGTCATATTAATAATGGTTTTGCCGATTGGTAATGGAGAAAAGGCCCCTTAGAGTTTATAAACGTTGTTAGGTCCCTCATTTTTCTCTTTTTGGATAAGCAATAGGTTCCCTTTTCAATGTTTAAGAAGTTGTGCTATGAAAGAGATTAAAATGTAAAACAATAATGGAGAAAACAGTTGTTATTTTGTAAGGGGGCCACAAAGAAGTAGAAAAAATTATAATGTATTATATTTTTTTTTCTTTAATATATTATATCAAATTAAAAGAGAGGCTTGAACTTTCAATTTTAAGTAAAGTGATACAAATATCTTACTTATTCAGTTATGTTCATATTGACTGCTAGATTTTTAGATTTTAATTTATAATATTATAATTAAAGGCAATAAAATTTTAAATCTCAAATGAGGGTGTGGTTAAATTATAATCATAAAATATAAGGGTGTCTCTTTTTAGATAAAATTAAGATAATTTAGTAGGAGTAACCTATAGCAGTAATACCTATTTGGGAATACCGGAAATAACTTCAACATCATGACAAAACTATCGTATTGTCCTTATTAGTTTCAAAACCACTCTAAAATTAGGATATCATTACAAACCCACGTTAATATGCCGAAGACTATGGTCCACTTATAATTAATTTTAAGAACATAGATTCTACTCCCTTCACATGGATGGGAAACATGAAGTGATACATCAAATTTAGTCTTTTTTTTTTTTGGAACAAATCAAAATTTGTCATTACAAAGCAAAGATAGCTCTCTTTTAATGGTGATGGATCCACCACTGTCTCATCTGTCTGCCTCTTGAATAGATTATTATAAAACACAGACACCTTTCTCTCACATTGTGAAAAATGAAACAAAAGCATTAATGAACAATAAGGATGAAAAAAAAGAGAGAGAGATTTCACTATATAAATATTTTTTAAATAAGTACTTTTAAAAATAGTAAATAAACTGATATTTTTTAAATGACATTTTTTTAAAGGTATGAGTGGCTTGAGCTTCATGCTTATTTTGAGTTAAGGAGGAAAAAAAATGTTATTCTTAAATTTTTTATAACTTTTACTATTTTGGAAAATTCCCCCAAAAAAAAGTATAATAATGGAGTTTCTCGTTTTTATTTTAATAGTAAACAAAAAAATTACCAACTTTTAGATATCATTTGACTACCGATAAAAATCAGGTGTCCCCTCACCATTATATATCGTATAAAAGTCAAATGGGATTAAATAATGAATAATAATTTGTCATGCATAAACAAATAATGGACCGTTTGTACTCGTTTCGTTTCTATTTATTTTACTAGTTTTTTAAAAAGAAAAAAAATTACCAACTTGTTTTTAGATTTCATTTTTTTCTCATTTAGAAAAAATAAAAATGTTTTGAAAATTTTACAATTTTAAATAATATATTTAAAAATATTATATTAATATAATTTTTGTATAATTTATAAGTCAAAACGGGTCAACGTAATAATTCATCAATGTGTTGAAAACTTTAGAAATAGGAAACAAGAATTTGTTGGTTTATAAAATTTCTACATAATTTTAGAAGTGTTTCTAAAAAAAAAAAACAAGATTAAAAAATGAATAAAAATAATTTAAGAAATGAAATGGAAAACTTCAAACGACGAACGAAATGAGAGGGGAGAGAGAAACCAAATGAGAAATTATTAAAAAATGTCACGCTGTTAAAATCCATGTCTCGGGGATAAGGTAAGCATCCATTTCTATCCTTTATGATAAAAATATAATACTTGGATGTATTCAATTGAAGTAAAAAAAAAAAAACCTTTAATATATTTGATATGACGATGTATATTCGTGTATTTAAAATGTAAAATTTGTATTTTATAATGTCTTCATATCCTACATTATGAGAAGAAGAAATTTATAATTAAGTGAAAACAACAAAATAAAACACACAATAAAATTCAAAATTTTACTTAGAGATTACTATCACTAATATCCAGATTAATTCACCTAATTTCAATATTACCGGTGGTTAGGATTCTATTTCACTTTTACCCAAAAAACACCACGTTTAGCGGATTTTAGGAATAAAATGCTTTTTACCATTATGCCCCTATTTATTTCTCTTTCCATTTATTTCATTTTTTTATCTCATTACCTTTTTTTTGGGATTTTTTCATTAATTACACATATCTATTAATTTTTAAATCTTGAAAATCAAATCAACTTCTTCATTCAAATTCAATCGGGCCCCCCCCCCCCCCCCCCCCCCCCCCCCCCCCCCCCCCCCTCCCTTTCCCCCATTTTCCCCCTTCCATTGATGTGGGTAAGAGAATGTTCTTGACTTCTTCTTCATCAAGAATCTAAAAAATGGGAATAATGGGGGTGTCTCAAACCGCATGTTTCAAAGACGAGTTTGAAGAATTCAAAATGTGGGGATTCTTCATTTTCATGGGGATGGCGAAAAGGGAGAGTAGTGGAGAAAGAAAGAAAGAAAAGAAAGGTGGTGGTGAAGAAAAGGGGAGAAAGAAAAGATGAAGTAAGAATAGTAAGAGAGAATTATGAACCAAAATTGGAAGAAATCACGAAAGTTTATTATCATATCGATGACGCCAAGTAGATCTTGTAAGTTTTTTATTCTTGAAGATGTAGACTTGTAGGTCTTCACGGTCCCTTTTCCAGATCCGAATGAATTTTTAAAAGCTCGATTTATTTTTGTACAACATTTTATTTTTACTTCATATCTATGAAACTTTGATCCCTTTTTCACCTCCCAATTGTTTTTCTTTTCCTCTTTTGCTATTTTCCCCCCCTTTTTCTCCCCATTTTGTTGGAGGAAGCAAGGACATTTGAATTTTCCAAAATAAATGTTTACTAAAAGTAAATCTGTTTTTTAAAAAAATTACATTTTTTAATTGTTTATAAAAATTTGTTTGGCCGGGCCTTCTCCCGTCCACCAAACTTATGATTCTTCTGTTTGGTTTGGTTTTCCGGTCATGATTCAAATTCATCAAATTCATGCGAGATCCGAAAAATAGACGAAGGTGATCATTGTTGTGGCCTTTTTTTTTTCCCAAAAAAAAAAAAAAAAAAAAAAAAAAAAAAAAAAAAAAAAATAATAAAAAAAAAAACCGTTTATAAAAATTTGTACCTTCCAATTCTTTTCATCCGCAATTTTGTTCATTCGCTATCTCAGGAAGGACATTTGAATTTTCAAAATAAATGTTTACTAAAAAGTAAACTGTTTATAAAAAAAATTACATTTTAATTATCGTGAACTTGCTTTCTATGTATTTTATAGATAAGTTACTTTTAGTGAAATGTTTATTTTTTATTCAATGTTTATTTTGAAAGCCTTTTTTACATATGTTTTCAAAATTGTTTCATCAATTTTTGTATCCGAATCAATTTTAAGTGACATTAATAAATCTGTTTACTTTTTTATCTTTGTTTTTTTTAGGATGACGAACAAGAAAGACGTTCGATTTTCTCCATGAAAGAATAAGTCGAAGGTTGAAGAACAAAGTGAGTTTGAAGATTTTTTATTTTATTTTTGTTATAGTTTTTATTTTTATTTAGATTTGATTTTTCCATTAATTTTGTAAAATTTAAGGAATTTTTATAACTTTCCTTAAATTTTACACAAATTAAGGAGAAATTAAATCGGGGCATGTTTGTCCTTTCACAATGTAATTTAATTGGCGGTGGCGGTTGGAGTTCTTTTGATATTTAATAAAAACATCCGGTATATTTGATATATCCATTATTTTTTTGGTTATTAGTGAAAATCACCCTTTTACTTAATTATTTGTGAGGTTGACTGGATCTTGAAGTGGAAATATTGTCATCTAACATGTAACTTAGAAGGCATATTTATTTTTTTGATCTAAATTATGTCTATAAATATAAGAAAAACAATTATAACACAAATTCAAATATTCATAAAATATAATTTATTACGTTTTGTTTTGTTCAATTATCGTTTTGTGGAAAGGGAATTGAAGAAATTTCTCCATGAAATGATCACGAAATAATTTTTTATGCAATCACTTTGTCATTTAATTGTCTATTTGGAGGCATTAGATTTGGCTTAGTCTGCTTGTTCAAAAGATTGGAGAAGAAAAATAAATAAGTAATCTGAGTATGACCCAATTTGTCAGATATTTATTCATTTATTTTGAGATGGAAAAGTTCGACTCTCTTCCCTTCCCAATTTAATCCAATATAATAAAATAAGAGCCCAGTCAAATTTTAAAAATTAATGTTTCTATTATTAAAAATTAAAGTTGAGATTTTGAATACTCACATATCTTTAATTACTTTCCCAATAAATCTAAATTTTACATTCTCTTTTAAAATCTTCCATACCTGCTCCAAAAAAAAAATCATGTCCTTTAATCAATCGCATCTGTCTTCTCACAATTTAGCATTTATAAAATTTGTTTTTTTAAGAAATTATTCAACAAATTGGTATTATTACGATGTCTAATTTCAATGAGAAAAGAAATAACAATAATTAGATTGTAAAAACTTAACGGGATCACACATTTATTAAATAATAGACTTTTACTACGTGCGTTGCACGTGTTCTTCTTTTCAATATTTAAATAATTTATTATTAGATTTATATAAAAATTTAAATTACAATATAACTTATTAAGTGAAGAAGTAAATATTTTGTCTAACTATTTATATTTTTACCCTTTTGATGAATTCAAGTATATGTGTGTTTTCGGCCTTTAGGGTTTTTTTCCGTTTGATTTTAAAACTTTCAAAAATTATAATTTAGATTTATATAAATAATATAAATACCAAATCTTACTAATTCAACTTTAAATAGTCATATTTTATATTTGTTTTGCGCCTTTAAGTTTTTTTTTAGAAATATTAGATCACACACACACACACACACACACACATATATATATAATATCATTTTAATCATTTACATCTCATCTAAAAAGAATAATCTCACATTGTAAAAAAAAAGAGAGAATAATTTCACATTTTTAAGCGAACTCTTCTATATGGATAATTGATAACATTAATAGGTTTTTTACACTCAACAACCTTGATAATAATTGAAAATTAGTAGAACAAAACTTAAATTCTAAAAAAAACATATTTTCAAACAAGTTATCACTAAAAACTTTAGTTGAAGCCATGCCATTATTAATTGAATTAAAATCAACAAAAATATTAATTTGCTTGTAAAACGCCACTTCTCTAAATTATTTGATTGCGCACTTTTCATCCATGTTTGATATCTCCATTTCACCTGCAATGATAATACATTTTTCTTTTCTAATGTCATTGATTTTTTTTAAATGATTAAATAAGGTTAATTGAATCTCTTACTCTTGGCAAAATACAGAAACAAAGTTATCTGTGGAAAAAAAAAGCAATAATTTATTTCAATATTTAAATATCAAAACAAAGAATTGCTACCTATTCATCCATGATAATTAGTTCTAGCACGTAAAAAAGATCTTCTTTCTTGATTTGGTATTTTTTACCATACTTACAATATAAACCAAAGCATAATATTGTATTGAGGAGAAATTTAAATTTTATGTAAATTTAAGGTACAAAATATAACTTGAATTCACCTTGTATCAATCAACAAATGATCTACATAAAATAATTTTTATAAAAAGAAAAAGAAAAAACTATGAATCTCATAAGCATAATCGTAGTGAAGAGAATTTTAAATTCAGGTAAATTAAAGTACTAAAATAAAAGGCAACCTACTATCAATTAGGTAATTTCGTATAAAAAAACCCAACAAAAAACCAAATTATTGGATAGATTATATTAAATTGAAATAAAAATAATTATACATATACAAAAATAAAAGATTTACCTTATAAAACATTAGAAACTCATCTCATCGATCTTATCTTAGAACCAAAACCATATAGAGAAAGTTAAGAATTCTTAGCTTTCTTTTTAACTATTTAAAGGATCAATTTTGAAAGTTATGGATTGTGAGAATGTGAATAGTTTTATTGTCTTATTTTAAACTGTATTAATTACAGATTATTACTACTTAAGGTTCGGTTATAAGAAGCAAAAAAAATTTGTGTTCCCTACGTGGATTTCTCAATATTTATTTAATAAAATAAAAAAAGTTGGAAAGTTATGGATTATGAGAATGTAATAAATCTCTAATCTTGTTTGTGATTAGCTTTTACTCTTATTTTAATTTTTATTAAGTGTATTAATTGTTAATTATTATTACTTAATGGGAGGTTATTGTAAGCATTTTTGTTTTGTTAATATACATAAGTTTATAATTATGGAGGTTGTTAATATTATGAGAATATGTGATTAGTCTCTAATATTATTTTAATGTGTACCATTTACAAAATTTTGATTATATCAAGGGAAATTTATTATTATATTGAAGATAGGATGAATCAGTTTTATTAACATAATAAGTATTTAAATATATTATATTAGTTACATTGATTTTATATTATCAAAGAAAATTATGTTATATCATGCTACGGTCTTTAATAATAAACATTGAGTAAGTAGATAACAGTTTATCTAATATCATATTCAATAAGATATAAACCATTTTTCTATTAAAAAAATTTATGATATAAACCTTTTTTAAGATTTTTAAATAAATTGATAATAGTAATTAATTGTAGACAATGACACATTTTGTAAATTTAGAGAATGATAAAAGGGTATAAGAGTTTAAAAATGATTCTCCATCATTCCCACTTTTAAGATATTAAAGATAATATAATATTATAAATGTACTAATGAAAATAAATAGAAATAACATTTCTTACAACTGTTTTTCGGATCAAATTAGAAAGAAAAGACTCGAATTTTCAACCTTATAATAATAGAGCATACCTAAATCATTTAAGTTGCACAAACCGAAGATTCTTTATATGTATTATCTTAAATTCAATGAATTGCGAATGAAAAAAATCACATTGAATAATTTCACAATTATGAGTTGACGACCTCCTACAAAATTCAAAGTTAAAAGAAAGCAGACACACTAAAATCTCTCTGTCATGGATAAGGCCAAGCAACCATTTCTAACCTCTAGAGAGGAGGATGAATTAGTTCCTTCTCAATACATAAGTCTTGAAGAACATGAACAACCTCCATCTGATTCTATATCTTCCGCTTTTGTCCCTGATTCCAATGACATCCCTCCCATCAATAACATCCGTGACTTTTTCACACAGTTTCTTTTAGAAGTGAAGAAGCTTTGGTACCTTGCTGGACCCGCCATCTTCACTTCTTTATGTCAATACTCTCTCGGTGCCATCACCCAAGTCTTTGCTGGTCAAGTTGGCACTCTTGCCCTTGCTGCCGTCTCCGTTGAGAACTCCGTTATCGCCGGATTCTCCTTCGGCGTTATGGTAATAAACTTTACTGCTTTATTATTGTGAATCTATAATCTGAGAATAGATCATTCCAACCGACTATCTATAACGTACATCTCGAAATCAATTCACAATTAAAAGAATAAATCGATAAACTTTGTTAGGTCTTTTCATATACCTGTATATATAATGAATATTGAATCAGCTTGGAATGGGGAGCGCGCTGGAAACGCTGTGTGGGCAAGCGTATGGAGCAGGAAAGCTAGACATGTTAGGAGTTTACATGCAAAGATCATGGGTCATCCTTTTTATAACAGCTCTCATTTTGAGCTTTTTGTATATCTTCGCTGAGCCACTTCTGAAACTGATTGGCCAGACAAGTTCCATATCTGAAATGGCTGGAGTTTTCTCCATTTGGATGATCCCTCAACTCTTTGCTTATGCTTTCAACTTTCCCATAGCCAAATTCTTACAGGCACAGAGCAAGATGATGGTGATGGCTTTGATATCATTCATGGCTTTGATTCTTCATACTCTCTTCAGTTGGTTGTTTGTGTTGAAATGGGGTTGGGGTCTTGTCGGCGCCGCCGTTGTTTTGAACGCTTCGTGGTGGTTCATAGTGGTGGCTCAGTTGGTTTATATATTCAGTGGAACGTGTGGTAGAGCTTGGTCAGGTTTTTCATGGAAGGCCTTTCATAACCTTTGGAGTTTTGTTAGCTTATCTTTAGCATCAGCCGTCATGCTCTGGTGGGTTCAATATTCAAGATTTTGGCATATTTTATATTTATAATATTTTGAAAATGATAAATATTAATTATTATAAAAAATTATAAAGTGAGAAATTATTAAATGTGGCTCCCTATAATTTCTGTATTTATTTTTCGCTCTCCTATTAAAATTATATGGTTTATGACTTGCAAGTTATGAGACTTATTATGGAAACATGATTCTATAATTTGTTGATTTGGAAATTTGTAGTTTGGAATTTTGGTACTTTAGTGCACTGATACTTTTCGCCGGGTATTTAAAGAATGTAGAGATCTCCGTTGACGGCTTGTCTATATGGTAATTGGTCTTTCCTTCTCTATTTTATATGATTTACAAAAATCGTCAGAAATTATTGAATGTGAATGTCACAAAAATATATCTCCTCTATAATTATTGGAAAAGTGATTTTAATAAAAGTAAGCAATAACACACCTCAAATGAAAAGGCAGGATGTTATTCTATTAATTTTATCTTCAATATACCTGCTCCTTTATGCATTTCCAATCATAGCAATAAGTAGTTCACCTTTTTCTTAAAAAAAATGATAATTTCTAAACCCTTTACGATAAATTATACTTTTAGTCCATAAATTCTAGTTTAATTTCAAATAGTCTCCAGTTTCAAATCTTTACAATTTCTCTGAGAGTTTTGTGAAAAATGTCTTTTTTTGGTTGACTAATCAATTAGAAATAAAAATAACTTCTTCTTTTTTTTTTTATTAATGTTGCAGCACGAACATATTGGGATGGGCAGTAATGGCCGCGTTTGGAATGAATGCAGCTATCAGGTTAAATAAGTTTGGACACATTTATTCATTTCAAATTAATTAGTAATATATCAATATAAATAGCATGGAGAAAATTAAAATTTCGAAATAATAATAATAATAATAATAAAATAACGATATGCAGTGTGAGAGTGTCGAATGAATTAGGGGCAGCTCATCCAAGAACGGCAAAACTATCATTAGTGGTGGCATTGATAACTTCGTCTCTAATTGGTCTCTTACTGGCTTTGTTTCTCATTGTTGAAAGAAACAATTATTTTTCATTATTCACAAATGACAATCAAGTTAAGACACTCGTGATTCAGCTAACTCCCATTCTAGCTCTTTGCATTGTCATTAACAATGTTCAGCCAGTTCTTTCAGGTACTGATTTGATATAAATGAAACCAATCAATTTTCTCTCTTTCTCTAACTAGGATTTGGTTTGTGCATGAAATTGAAGGGGTTGCCATTGGAGCTGGATGGCAAGCCGCTGTTGCTTATGTGAATGTTGGATGTTACTATGTATTTGGCATTCCAATGGGTCTTCTATTGGGTTACAAGCTTGATCTTGGAGTTAGCGTAAGTCTCTCACCTTTCCATTCTTTAATTTATTAGAACAAGTAATTAATCAACTATGGGTCCTAATGGTCAAATGGATTTCCTTAAAACATTGAAGACATGAGTTTAAACTATGTGTGACCATCAACCAACCTATAATATTATTCACCAGTTTCCCAAACACCAAATGTTGTAGGAACGTGTGATTTATTATGTGAGATAAGTCAAGATGCACTCGTCCAAACACTAGCGCATATTAAAAAAACGTATTTGTATGAATTCAAAGGCTTATTTGTTGTATAGAGCATTACTTATAGTGGAATGGTGTGTTGTTCAGGGAATTTGGTACGGTATGCTATCAGGGACATTTGTACAAACTTGTACCTTGTTTTGGATGGTTTATAGAACCAACTGGAACAAAGAGGTCAGTTTTTCTCTCTCTCTTAAAAGCATAGAGATGGGATTAAACTCCATGATATCAGAAATAGAACTACACTGCTTAGCTAAATTAGCAACATTGGAAAACCTAATCTAAATGTGAAATGAATGGCAGGCGTCTGTCGCTGAAGACAGAATAAAGAAATGGGGAGGCCCCTCTGATTCAATTGAAAACGATGAAGAGAAGTAAAACCAAAACCCATGCCCACAGATCATCGCAACATTAGCAAGAGAATTACTCCCTCAATGGAAGTAAGAATGAACACATACAAGGGATGATGCTGTTGTAAAAATTCAATTTATGGGACCACACATGTAATTATTAAATGTAAATGCTATATTTGGTTAGCCAAATAAAGTGATCTACAAAAGTTTTAATATTGGCTTAATAGAGTAATTATGTAATGTCATGGAATTTTTTAATTAAGCATAGATACCATATGCAATTTCTAATTTTATGAGGGGCTAAATTAGAAATAGAAAAATCTTAATAACTGCCTATTCAGTTATTTGGACAGTTTTAAGAGAGGGTTATGATCCCATTTTGCGCTATACAATTTACACAGATATGGTAAAGGCACAAGAGAATTGGAAGATCCAAACTTATTCAGTAATTGTATTGATCATGAAGGTACGCTTCCGTATTCGGTATTTTCGGTATTCGTTTCTCTTGAATTCAGTCATGGGCTAATTTAGAATTCTCCAAACAGATGCAACAAACAGTCAAGGGAGTAGAAAAACATGGGCATATATCATTTCTGATTTTAGATGCATAGTTTTCTTACATTTCTAGTGAATTGAGAGGTTAAGAGATGAGGAGATTCATCAGTGCTAGGATAATTAGAATTTTAATTCGATCGATCAGCCGAATCAATGTTCGTGCTTTCTCGCACCCCATTCACGGTTCTTCCACTCTGTTATATTTTCTTCAAAACATGTTAATTCATCCTCTTCTTAACTCTCATAGTTATTTCCATCAAGAATAATAAAACACAGGCAGCAGAAGTAAACACTAATACTGATAAATATGTGACCATAAAAATCTCAATTGTATCAGAAATGTCAACAATAAATCCATCAAGATCCAGAAATAAAAATCAAAACTTGAAAAACGAGAAATACCCAATCTAAGCAGTCAATACAACAGCGCCACCAGCTTCCTTGATCTTCTTTTCAGCAACCTTCGAAACGAGCTTAGCCTTCACAACAATAGGCTGATTCTCAGGCAAAACACCTTTTCCCAAAACCTTAAAGTATCCGAATTGAGTAACATCAAGCAAAGGAACGTTTTCATGGGAGGCTTTATCCTTAACTTCCTGAGGTATCAAAGACCAAAGCTTGTCGATATTAACGATGGGGCAATAGAATTTGTTGCGAAGCTTATGGAAATAACGCATTCCGACTTTTCCAAAATAACCTGGATGATACTTATCGAACAAGATACGGTGATGGTGCATTCCTCCGGCGTTTCCTCTACCGCTGGGATGCTTACGGTGTTTTCCGACACGGCCATGGCCGGCGCTGACGTGTCCTCTCTTCTTACGATTCTTCTTCAATCGAGTCGTCATTTTCGATCTCCAACTCTAAGGATTTGAGGCTAAGAGAAGAAAGATAGGGTTTCTAGAAATTTAAGCAAATTTGGCCTCAAGGAGTTTTCAGTAATTTGGAGGGTAACTTTATAGTTTAGATAATTTTAGGCCCAGGCCCAAGATGTCCCTCGATTAGATGGGCCGTGGCTGTAAACTGGATTCAATTGACAATGTTGATTTGAATTTTTTTTTTTAAATATTAATACAGGGCTACATTTGACCAAAACTACAAACGTCTTATTCGTAGTTTACCCTTTTTTTTTAATAGGATGCCAATGAAAATTTTTCAAAGTGTTGTTTATCTTTATTTTGAATAAATGTCATTAAGATAGCTAAATTATTCCCAAAATATCCATCTCTCGTTAAGATTTTTTTTTTAATTACTTTTCCAATAGTTTATACATTTCATGTTTCTCAATTACTTATAAAATCATTCCTCTTTAAAAAAAATCATTCAACCATATAATTTAGAGTGAGTGAAGTAGAATTTGTACTTTAAAATGTGCAATATTACAAGTAACATTTATAAGTTGAAAAGAAGCACAGCCTGATCCTTGGTAATACAAGGATGAAAATTAAACAAATGGAAATATCAATGATTATCTTGATCTCTAGCTTCATATTGGTTAATTATGAGTCACAAATTATTTTAATTTTAGATTTGTTGCCGCCCCATAAGGCCTCGTTTTCATCCCCTTAATGTGCCAAAATAGCCGGCCATTAAATTGAGTAAAAGAATTGCTTATATACCCAAAAACAATGCTAGAATTGCTTTACCAATTTTCCCTTCTAGCAAATATAGAATGAAATACAGTCCAATATTTGAAGTACCAATAAAAATCTCTCCATTAATTTTCAGCTATGCTAAGAAGTTGTCTATCATATTTAGGGTCACCCATTTGTTTTGATAATAAGGATTTAAAAAACAGCAGAGAAAGAGATCATCAATTAGAAGCTGGATTTGGTTCAATTTCATTGAATTCAACAAGCTTTCATTCTAAGAAAATGTTTGTGAGAGTTGTTCATGCTGGAGGCAAAGTTGATTACTACCCTAATGCTATTCTCGCATCCAAATTGCTTGAAGAGCTCCCTGCAGGCAAGTGCCTTACTCGCCCTGAAGTTTTCAAGCATCCACACCAATCTTTATTATGCCCTCAAGATTATCTTCTCCCTGGCCATAAATATCTAGTGGTTCCTTTATCAACCGTTGATAAACTCAAGAGGAAGGATAATAATAACGAGACGGTTAAGGGTGGTGACAACAAGCGAGTTGATCGGCGGAGGAAGAGCCGAGAAGTGGAAGCTGCAGCCTCTGCAGATGGTGAATCGTTTTGTTCTGCGAATGATTTTTATGTGAGGAAGGAAAAGTGGTCGAGATGTGATGTTGTAAGAAAAGAAGTGCCGAGGAGGAGGAGTGTTTTGCCACCAATTCCTGTTCTTGTTCCTAAGCCAAAGACTCTTCATGCTTATAATTGGGAGCCTAGACTCACTTCTATACAAGAGGTGTCTCCTTGACTTTTTCCTCTCTTTTTTTTCTTTCTTAATTCCTTCCCCCATTTGCAGAAATTCACACCATAATAAGTTGGAAACACTTTACTACTTTTTGCATGTTTTCTTGAATTCTATATCCATAATTTTAATTTGAAATATTTTTCGTCTCCCCTAATAAGGATTTTTTTTAATAAAAAAAACAGATAAATGGGGACTCATTTTTGGCCGGCTAAGAATGCATGGTTGGATATATGTCAAATTTTGTTAAATAAAACTATAGAGGGAATAGTTAATAGAAGGGCTGATAAATTTTTCTCTAATATTTATAAATATAATAAAATTTTCTTTAATTTTTGCAAATATAATAAATTTTAAACGTGTCAATTATAGTAGTATTAAATTATATACTTTTACGATAAATAAATCATTAATTCACACATTGATCATTGTTAATCACTAATTAACGGAAAAAATAGTTATGTTTATAAATAATTTTAAGTGTTGGTTAATATGATATATTTATAAATATAACATCAAAATCTATTCTTAAATGAAATTTCTCATTAAAATAAAATAACAACGTAAAGAAGTTGTCATAAGAGCATGGGCGTATCCACATTGTTGAGACTTGAGAGGGGGGCAATTTCGCCCTACAATTTTCTCTTTCTTAATATTTTTCGAATTTTCTCTTTCTTAATATTTTTATTTTAAAATATCAAATTCTGCTTCATATATTAATAGATAAGAACGCAAAATCTGATATTTCTAGATAAGGTAACTAACCCAAATATAATGAATTGGTATTGATATCATCTTGAGTGTCAAGTCATCAGTTTTTTTCTTCATTCTTTCTGTTAGCGGAAAGACTACATTGTATTGAATCGATTGTTTGAACATCAGTATTACAATGGTTTATATAAAACGACAGATCTAAACAAATAAGGTAAACGAGCTAATTAAGCAAATCAGGACAATTATGAATGCAAATAAGGAAATGACAAATCATCATAATTACTTGCCTAATATATTCTAACACCCCCTCTCAAACTCAAGTTGGTCAACTTGAGTTTGCTAAATCGACAAACGTGACTTGGAATTTGAATAGAGTCATCGAACAGAACTCTGAGTTGCAAATAGAGATATCGGATGGAACCAATATCGGAACGGAGAGGTTGGACGGAACCAACTGAAACATAATAGAGTACAACAAATGTACTGGCAGAGGCAACTAAGAGAGAGCACAGACAATTCTGAACAGATTCGATGAACGAGATTGATGGATAAGGCTTGAATAAATGATGACTGGCGAACAACAAATGAATAAAGCATAGAAAACTAATTCTTGAAACGATTTAGAGACAAAAAATGAATAAAAGCAGAAGATAAATAGGTTCATTGAGGAAACATGGACGGGTTATTGTAGTAGACAAGTGGCGCAGCAAGGGAGGGGGCAGGGAAATGTGAGAGATCACACAGGATTTAAGATGAGGATTGTGGCTTCTGCAATTTTTTTTTTTTTCATAGCCTTGTTATGGTGGATCTGAGCGGTGATGACTCATTGGCCAGATCTGAACAACGGCGATGGTGGATGTTCAGATTGGGGGGTGATTACAAATCTGGGGCGTGATTACAGATCTGTGGCGTTGTGGTGGTGGTGTTCGGATCTATGACTTGGAGGTTCAGAGTTGTCTATAGGAAGAGGATTTGGTCGGAGGTAAATGGTGCTTGGAGATTGGCGGATTATAGAGGTGACTTCTTGAATCAAAGGCTGGTTGTGGAGTTTGTTTTGGAAGGTCAAAGGTAGGGGATGACAATGAGATTGGATCTGAGGAAGCCATTGTTGATGAAAGGAGATTTAGGTTGGAACAAAGAAAAATGAGGACGACAGCAGAGCTAGGGTTCAGGTAAGAGGCAGATTAGAAAACAACGAGACCAAAAAAAAAAGAACCGGGCTCTGATACCATGTTAGCGGAAAGACTACATTGTATTGAATCGATTGTTTGAACATGAGTATTACAATGGTTTATATAGAACGACAGACCTAAACAAATAAGGTAAACGAGCTAAGTAAGCAAATCAGAGACAATTATGAATGCAAATAAGGAAATGACAAATCATCATAATTACTTGCCTAATATATTCTAACACTTTCAATAAAGTAAAAAAAGATAAAATGTGAGTTTGAACAGTATACAGTATCGTGTTTGCTTATTTATCAAATTAGGTGAATACTCGCCTCTATATATTGTAAAAACTAAAAAAAATTACTATAATTATTCATCTAGTAAAATTAAAGTTGGAATGAGAAAATATTTGTATTATTATAAACATAGACATGCCAAAAGAAAAATTACAATTTTAAAAGTGTTGAAATTAGATGAGAGGGTAAAAGCTAATTATAAAATTTGGTTGCTGCCTGAGGGCTACTTATATAGTCAATGGCCACCAACCACATCTGTAAAATTATTATGGGTAAAGTATATTTTTTATTCTCGAGAGGTTTGTGTTTATTTTATCTCTGAGAAATAGATTAATTTAGTCCATAACGATAATTTTTACTTAATAAACATAAAAAAAATTGTTTCAAATGGTTGAAAAACTAATTTTATAGCCCAAATAGATCTTATTTCTCAAAACCTGAGGATGAAATACACACAAATTGAAAATTTAGACACCAAATAAACATTTTTCTCAAAACTCAGGATGAAATAAACACATTGAAAATTCATGAATTAAATAGACACAAACCTCTCTTTTGATCGATGCTGATTTAGAAAATATTCTTGTTGGCATGGGCTAATTGCTTATCACCCTTTTTTTTTATCTCCCATTGAATTTTAATGAAATTTCCAGTTTCTTATAAAAAAAAAAAACACAAACTTCAAAAACCAAGAATTAAAAAAGTACTTTACACAATTACTATTGTTTTTTAGGTTTTGACTCACATAACTACTTTTATCAACTATAGGCAGTCATGATTATTTTCTTTGAACAACAATCAAATTTTATCCTCCAAGTATTATCAAGAGGGAAAGACTAGTGTCAAAAAGTTATTGGTTAAGCCTTGGAAAATTTTGTATACTTTTTCCATTGAATATATGCCACATGTATTTTTTATTATTAAAAATAAATAATGGGACCTTCAACTTTAATTACTTCCACATATCTTATTATTACTTGAGGGGGTAAGTAGAACAGTATCTCCTTCTCCCTTAAAAAAAAGAGTGAGTTTGAATCCTCAATCTTAATTCTCTAAAACTAAAAATAAATAATTATAATAATAATAATAAAGACTTGAAAATATCCCACTAATAAAATGTTGTAATATTGGTGGATTTTTTCTTTATTTAATAAAAAAAAAAGAGAGATTCTTGGCAGGGCCCCAAAGATGTAGCCAAATTGTGTCCGTTGAGAAACTCCAAAAAAATCAGAATCGGGAAATAGCCGGAATCTTATATTGATCTGACTCTACAGGCCGGGACCCTTCCTAAGCCTATCCTCTAACCAAAACGACAATCCAACCTCTCTCAAACCGATGACCACCTCACTCTACTTTGGATTTTTGCATCGTGGCTTGGTTTTCCAATAGGGTCGAACATATTAGAGTGAAAAAATTGACTTGCAATAAATGAAGCATACTTACAAAGTATTTATATAAACTGAAAATGACTAAAGAAATACTATGCTTCTTGAAGCTTTAAAGATTGCAACTAAATTAAGAAGTGAGGAAAAATCATTAGTTTATAAATTAAGGATAGCATCCCTAATGTATTCAATCCTTTAGGTAAATTAAATAAATTAGTTATTATCCTAACATAAAGCTGTTGGATGACTCACTATCCTAATCTAGCAAAAACATATTATGTTTCCTTTTAAAATTCTCTTAGAGAAAGATTAAAATAAAATACCTTATAATTGGGGATATTGGATTCAAAGTGGAAGGAGGATGGTTACGTTACATTTGGATTTGAACTTTCGGGAGGAAGGATAAGAAGATAGAATGCAAATAACAAGATAGAATTTTTGAAAACTACATTACATCATGTATTGTATATACAGGAATGAGATGGGATGGATTTTTTTCAGCCCTTTTCGGAGAGGATTGGTCCCCAGAGCATATGTTCAATCAACAGAACTATCTGTTTTGAGTTTTTATGTCTTATATTATATATATCAATGTGACTCATATTTTTATTACGCATATATATTTGATTTAATGTGAATCAGATACGAGTAAAAGTAAGGATTAGTTATTATTTACTAATGATTATGAAAGATGTACTATTATATGTCACTCAAAGTAAAAATACTAATAAAATATTCATTATTAGAGCATATTTGAGATGCATATTGGGTTTAAAAAAGAATAATAATAAAATTAAGTTATTTTGAGAAAACAAAACACCTTTAGTAGCCAACATGAGCATAGCTCAATTGATTAGACGTATACTCCCTTTTTTGAAGTTGAAGGTTCGAGTCCCCCCTCCCCACTTTGATGTAATTTAAAAAGAAAAAAACATCTTTAGTAATATAAATAAAACATTTAAAATATATTTTAATTTCAATACCAAGAAAAATATCATCCGACATTCGTTATAAGATTTCTTCCAAAAATAAATTAAAAATGAACACGGATTAATTAAATGATATGAATGGATTGAGGCACAGTATTTATCCGAGGGTGTATCAATCAAATTCATATGAATGCCAAATGACAGCTAACGTGGTTCGTGGGGTCCCTTGGTGGTGCCCTATACAATGTTAAAAGGAATATCCAATCCAATCCCCCTTTTTTTTTCTTTTTCTTTCTTCTCTTTTCAACCAATACCACGTCAATTATATCATACTATTATTTTCTGACATCCAAATTTTTTATGGAAAGAAAACAAATAAAATGAAAAAAATAATGTGGATCACACAATGAGATATCCCAATTGTCTTCTAATTTACTTGGCTTCTCTTCAACCACAAGGTCTACATTGAATGTGGTTATTATATTAATTCACTATTTCAAAATAACATAACCCCCCCCCAAAAAAAAAAAAAAAAAAAAAAAAAAAAAAAAAAAAACGCATATAGTTAATTTCTCCATATACATGAGGTCTATGGGTGTATATGTTATGGAGATCGTTTCTCTTCTAATTTCAGCTAAGCAACACATAAAGATTAAATTATAAATAACATATGTTAAAAAAAAATATGTATATATAAATAACATCTTTTAATGCACCAAATTAAATATGACGGTGACGTGGAATAGTAAAATAAAGAGTATATAAATAAGGGGAAAGGGTGAAGCATGGATTGGGTTGAAGAAGCTAACCTAAAGCATCTTCCCCTTCTCAAACCCTTTTATAGAAAAGAAAGTCATGGTAAGACCTCCCCTCCACCGAAATTCTCTCACCAATATCAAATTCCTTTGCAGCTATGGAGGCAAAATCCTCCCTCGTTATCCCGACGGCAAACTCCGTTATCTCGGTGGTGAAACACGTGTCCTCGCCGTACATCGCTCCATTTCCTTTTCTGGTAATTCTTTTTTTTTTTAATCCTCTCTAACCGATTGTCAATAAGACTAAGAAGACTGACACTTAAATTTTATAAACAATGTCAAAATTTCTTTATACTTCTGATGTGAGATCCTTGACACGAGTATTTAACTGTGAAAATGAATTTGAATGTACAGAGCTGTTATTGAAGCTTAGAGAGCTGTGTGGAACCCTATCATCTGTGATTCTACGTTGCCAATTGCCTAAAGAAGACCTAGACGCTCTTGTATCCATCACCTCCGATGAAGATCTCACCCATCTTATCGAGGAATATGATCAAGCTGCTTCATTGAAGATGAAAATCAGAGCTTTCCTTTCATTTCCCAAAAAGACCTCATCTCCTTCATCTTCTCTCAATCTCACCAATTTTTCAATTCCAAGGTTTTCGATTCCGAATCCGATTCCGATGCCGGTGGTTCACCATTACTTGGACAGTTATTCATCTCACAGTGCCTATAATAATGTTCATGGAAAATCTAATCAGATGTTCATCCATAACGTTGATCATTGGGATTTATAGCACTCAAAAACGAAATGAAAAGTCAATAAATATTAAATCTTATATTATAAAGCGAAGAAATTAAAGGAAATTTTTTTTATGTAATTTCCTTGTGAATTCATTGTTGCTTTGGGATTCATTACCATTAATGAATATTTCACCATGGCAATCCCAAGTAAATTCTATGGTGAGTTTGTTTTTTTTTCTTCTTCTTCGTCGCAGCTTTAATCTTTTGCTTGAGAAAAGCAACGATAGCTAGCTATTTAATATATCTCTTCTATATGTGTTTTGAATTCTTTATTATTTTATTGCAGGATTTGACGCAACCAAAGATTCAATGGCTCATTAGTATGTTTCTAACACCGTTTTCCCCTTTTTTTTTTTTTTTTATATTAATATCAGACTAGAGAAGGGTAGACTCAAACTTTAGACGTTAAACTATGTTCATATTGACTATTTGATTGCAAGTTAATTCATCATTTATATTTTTATCTTCATTTTCTATGTACACCATTAAATTTAATTCTACTTAAAATCGTATTTTTATATGTTCTCAACACTTCCTCTCCCGAGTTTAGTTATTTTTCTATTTTAATATTAAATTAAATCACAAAAAAAAAGTTAAAGATAAATTTATTTTCAACGTTTATTTTTATAACAGTCCATGTTTTATTTTTATTTGATATTGTGTTATTATATATCTAAAATATTTTCTTATATCAATGATGTTAAGGTGTGTGGAGAAGGATCTGGATACGCGCATTGCCATAGGAAGTTGGGCACCACAGGAGCAAATTCATTAGAACAAATTCATTCGAAAAAAATAAAAATAATAATAAATAATAAATGAGTTGAGGGCGAAATGAAAGAGGAAACAAATAAATGTTCATAAGAGGGGATGAAAATTGACATCACATCCACATGCATTTGGATGGTTGACAGAGATGAAGACCTTCCACACATGTAGCATTCAAATGGAGATTCCATTTTGAATGATACACCAATCGTTTCAAGAGATTTAAAAATCAGATAAATTAAAATCTGAAAATGACCTTATTTAGAGTTTACATTGGAACTTGAACTTATGTAACATTAACGGATTATATAATTATTAAAATAGCATATTTCAACTGGTTAAACATATCTTCTCGATTTGATTCATTCTTCCCAAAATGATTTAAATATCTAAAAAAACAGATTACCTAATTTAAAATTCAAATACAATCCAAATGTTAAAATCGAAACTAAAATGAATTTTACAATCATAAATAATTATACCATTAATTACATTGGATAAAGATTGCACTTTTTTTTTAATTCCACCGGACAAGTCGTACTCGATGTTGATGAGGGTGTTCACTTTTTACAACCATAACACTAATTAATAATTTGGTTTAATTTAATTTAATTTTTTTTAATCCAATCCAAACCAGATATAATATATATATAAATTTTTTAATATCAATTAAAACTTAATAAATTGAAAAAAGAAAAAAGAAAAAATCTTAAACCTTATATTTATTATGTTTTTATAAACATAACAAGATTTTATTAACTATATTAGGTTTGTATTTATAATTTATGTTTAATTTGTTATATTGGACAGAATTGACATATGTCCTACAATTTTTAAATATTTATTTTTATGATTTTGTTGAACTTGTCATATGCAAATTAAGTTTTTAAAAATAACTGAGAAAAAATTAAAAGTGTATGAATTAAACAGAATCAAACTAAATCAGCTTCCTTATGTGGAACGCTTTAGTTTGGTTTGTATAATCTAAAAAAATTCCAATCTAACAAATTTATAAGTAATATTTGTAAAAATATCAATTCCTAAAAATATTCACAAACATAAAAAATCTTGAACGGAATAATCAATGATTCACACATTAATCAATGTTAATCACTAATAAATATAGTGAAAATTACTATATTTATAAATAGTTTTAAGTAATAACATATTTACTAATATAGCATCAAAATCTGTTATCAAAATCTGTTATTCAATAAAATTTGGGTAATTTTCATAACTACCCCTTTTATAGTTTAAGTTCTCAAAAATACCCTAATATCATTAGACTTTTCAAAACTACCCTAAAACTAACAAGTGGTAAAATTGATGGTGAAATCTTATAACCATCTATGTAATACTAAATTAAGGGTAAAAGACTAATTTTTTTATTAGGGTAGTTTTGAAAACCATCCTTAAATAAAGGGCATTTATGATAAAATTTCTTAAAATTTCGGAAAGGTTTAATTTTTTTTTAAGACCAAAATTGGGGGTTCATTTCTTTGAAATTTGGGTTGGCCCATATCTAAATCTCAAAGGCCACAACAGCAAAAGCCCTGGCCCATTTTAAAAAAGGGCAAACCTCTGAAACCCCAAAGAACAAAATGTCTGTCGTTTACTCTTTCTCTGAGGATGCCCTCCCTCCCCCCTCCCATGCCCTAGGCATCCAATTTCACAATCTCTGCAGTCAGCACTGATTCAACAAAAGTGATTTGTTCCAATCTCTTCTCAAATAACCGTTTCCTAAGTTAAATATATAAACCCTAAAAATTCCACTTTTCTGTATAAAGCTTCATCGAGTTTTATATTCCTAATTAGTTGAGTAAAGAATGCAGCACGACGAAGTGATATGGCAGGTTATCAGGCACAATCACTGCAGCTTCATGGCTAAGTCAGTGTTTTTTTTTTTTTTTTTAATTTCAATTTGTAAATATGTTTTTTCTTGTTCTAAATTTTTACTCGTTATATGCTTTGGTAGAATTACGACTGGGAAATTCTGTAGAAACCCGTACAACGTTACTGGGATTTGTAATCGAAGCTCATGTCCTTTAGCCAACAGTCGCTATGCTACCATTCGTGATCATGACGGTATTTCCTGTTTCTTAGTATTATTAGTGGTTTAGGGTTGGTGTTGTAGTCGAGGTTCGTGCAAGCTAACCCGGATACTCAGAGATATGAAAAAAAATAATAGAATTATGAGTGATATCTTTTTATTGTGTTGTTTTATTTTTGAAAAGGGGTCTCTTTGTATTGTTAATGCTCTGGATGTAATATTCGTGCAGGAGTTTTTTATCTTTATATGAAGACAATTGAAAGAGCTCATAAACCGAATGAGTTATGGGAAAGAGTTAAGTTGCCAAGAAATTATGAGAAGGCACTGGAAATTATTGATAAACATCTGGTAGCAATCTTCTGATTCATTTATGCTCTGTAGTTTTGTTTGTCTATTACATTGTGTTTTTCTAAGAGCTAAATGTCCTATTTACCCTGTTGACAGTTGTATTGGCCGAAGATTCTTGTACATAAAACAAAGCAACGATTAACTAAAATGACTCAAATGCGGATACGCATGAGGAAGCTTGCTTTGAAAACAAGGTTTATTATTTTCAGTGATTTTATATTTTTTTTTTTTTGGAATTGTATGAATGTGGTGCTGAGTCTCTGATTCCACTTACGTCAAACCATTCATTGATATATAGCATTCTTCATTATGCATTTCTCATCTGCTCTGCTCTGCTTTGCTGATTATGATTGAAGAAGCATAAAAAAAAGAGACCTCGTTTTTACTCCAAGTTTCCATGCTATTACATTTTTGTCCTATGTTTATTGTCATTCTCATGGTTGTTTCTGGTTATGCACAATGTTTTAAAAGTCTTAAGGCAGCCTCGAGGCGTTTTCTCATGAAGAGGCGAGGCGTAAGCCTCATTTTGTATTTAAAAAAATACCAAAAACTATAAAATATAAGACATTTCAACTTTCATGAATAAAGTGATAACAAAAAAGTCTCAAAACATAATTTGAAGTCTAAATGAACAACAAAAAGGAAATCCACCATCCATCAAAGTATTACCCTATTAGACTATATTTGCCTAAGACTCCAAACTATTAATCAAAAAGCTAAAGCTCATTCTCAATGTCATCTTCACTATCACTAATTGGATCTTCCATAGAATCATCATCATATCTAATAGCTCCTCCTTAATTTTCATTGTCACTATCAAGATCTACCCACTCATCTTCATCCAATGCCATCGACCTCTTCCCTTTTTCTGTTATTACAAAGTAAAATCTATATCTTTGTCCAGTACCCCCACCACCAAATTAAATCCTTCTCAATTCTCAATGTTGCAGCCGTAGATAAGGGCAGGCAAGTGGTGGAGAGGAATATAACATTAGGGTTTTTCTTTTATGAAAGGCTTTCTATTATTTTATTACATTGGGCTTATATTTTAATGTTAACGAGAGCCCAATTGTATTTTAATAGAATTACTTTTCTTTTCTGGCTAAGTAAGGGACCTACAATTTTTAAGTTAAAAAATTTCACTGACTGCAGTGAGGCTTAAGCCTCTTAAGCATCAAGCGTACTGCCTGAGGCGTACGCCTCACACGCTTTTTAAAACACTGGTTATGCATAGCGTATATAAGAATGGTAGTTTCTCTTATGCCATAATTTAAGTTTTATGCGACTAACTATATGCCTTAATAAGCATTGTTTGTAAATTTGATTATTGAATTGGTATTTCATGGTTTATGACAATGTGTTAATTAATCAAATGCCAAACAGGGAGAAGATTATGACAACACCCAGGAAAGAGATTAAAAGAGAAGCCAGAAGGGAGCAAAAGGCTGAGAAAGCAGCATTACTGGAAAAGGTTGTTCTTTTGACATTCATGTTAAACTTTTTGCATTATTCATATCTTAATTAATTGAAATTCTTTTCATTTCTGGAAAAGAAAAGATTGTTCTTTAGTCAAGTACTTGAGACCTGGGGAAATCGTATCTAAGATTTTATATTTTTCTGCAGAGCATTGAAAAGGAACTATTAGAACGCCTTAATAAAGGAGTGTATGGTGAAATATACAACTATCCTGCTGACAAATATAATGAAGTTCTTGAAATGGAGGAACTACAGCTTGCCAGTGAGGATGAAGAGGTGGAGCTGCAAAATACCTATTCGTACACTTTTATCTACCACCTTTCAACTCTTTAATGAAGAGACTGGAACTTGATTAATGATTATAGATAATATTTGATCATTGGATAATTTTTTTAGTGCTTGGAATTTGCAGGAACCTGAGATAGAATATGTTGAAGGATATGACGATTTAGAAGAAGAAGACGATATGGAAGATTTTGGTGGTCTTGCGATCCATAATCACGAAGCAGATGACGATAGTGGTAATGCTGTGTATGGATGGGAAAAAATCACTACCACAAATATTTTCAGTCTATTTGTTGGAGATGCATGATCTTTCTTGCTTGCATTTGGATAATATATTTTAAATTGATGGGGAATCCAAACCATATGTTTATATTCCGGTAAAAGTGAGACCTAGGTTTTGTGAATGTCGAAAGTGAGGTCCTTTTAATCTTGGGAGAGACATGTAGACATGATATAGTATTTGTTTGGTGTTATGAGAATTAAAGATAAATGTTCTGATGATGCAGATGGAATAGATGACGATCATGAAGAGACAGAAGTTCCTCTCCGGAAAGGTAGGAAGGAATCTACTTTTGCTTCAAGAAAGCTTGAGAAAGATGCAACCGGTGCTAAACTGAAGAAGAGAGCAAAGGTTATAGTTGAGGTAATAGTTCTGCCATCACTTTGTTGAATCTCTTCTGTTGTTTGATAGTTATTGTGGAGTTTCCATTTCAACTTATTAGGAATATAAAGTAATGGTTATTGGGGAAATTTTCCTTTCCATTAGATTTTGTTACTGCCTCTTATCGTTCCTATCTTCTGCTGAAAAGAAAGAAACCATCTTTATTCTTTCCCTTGCCTGCCTGTGAGAATTTCACTGAATGATTCATCAGAGCTGTTTGATATGTAGCACCTTTACTATTACTGAATTCTCATCAGGAGTTATGTTTTGTGGACATTTTTATTTTTCAATGTTTTCTTGATGCATCTTGTGCAACTGCAAACTAGTGACACTTTCAAGTAATGGAATAGACGGCCTTTTTGTCAAAATTTTAATTATGGAAGATCGGTCTTTTAACAATTTTAGCACGTTTTTTTGTTTTGTTTTTATTTTGGGAATAGTACTAGGATACATGCTATTTTAATCAAGGGCATTTGTTGTTCATGCTATTCTTTGCTTATTCTTCTTGTTCATTTGAAGTAATGAACACATCCTTATGAAATGATAATTGTTTTCTTAGGTTGAGCATGAAGATGCGGATGAGCGCCAAAAGACAGCTCACTAGAAGTTATGGCCAACGTCCCAAAGAAACTTTTTCCATTTGATGAGACATCACATATAGGATTTTGATCGATGGGCAGCAAGCAACAAACAACATAGATAATTTGGAGAAGCTGTAAAATTTTGTTAATTTAAAATTAAATTATGGCTGTCAAATTTTTTGTCAAATGGATTTCAATTTGCTGTTTCAGTAACCCTCTCAAGATGGGGTAACGATTTTGTTTGTATTTTACTCATTGACGTTTGATTTTCCATATATTACTACCAGATAGAATTTATGAGCTCTTTATATATTAAGCCGATGGCTGCTACCCCAAGCCGAAGGTAATTCTGTATGAACTCTCTCCATGATTCATTTTAATTCATTCATTTTTGTTAGATTTTTTTAGTGATCTTTGTTATTAGTAAATTATATCAATTTTGATGGATAATTGATTTAGATTCGGTAACTTTTATCAAATATATTGCTCATAAAGCAATTTATGAAATCCATTTAGAAACAAATAATATAGATGTTAAAAAATAGTAGCTTACATCGTTTCTTTTCGACATTAAAAATCAGTGCCCAACGTCCACTCTCCATGATTCCAAAAGCTTGCGATTATTTCAGTTGAAAACCAAAGGTATCACGACTCCTTAATTTTTGTCTCGTTTCTTCTTGAAAATGATATTGTCGTCTAGCTATCAGCGACTCACAAAGAGAGAATAAAATTACGGTTTTACTTTAACAATGGAATAAAATTATCTGATAAGAATCCAAAAAGCCAGAAATAGAAATGCACTTAAATCAGAAAAATTGACCTCTACACAATCACAAAGTCGGCTTAAAGGGCCGGTTAGTTTTTTTTTTTTAAACAACCATTATATGTTACTTTTATCATATCAATTAGTTTTGAGATGAAATCTCAATTTAAATAGTTTTTAATTCACATATATATATTTAGAGCCCTTCTGGTCTAGTATAAAAAAAAATATGAAATGGAATCCACGGGTACCTTCCGTAATTTAAATAGTTTTTAATTCATATATATATATATATATATATATTTAGAGTCCTTCTGGTCTGGTATAAAAAAAATATTTTGATAAAACTGTGTAATGGTGTGTATGACATATTTCTACTATCGTAAAATAATAATTTATAAACTAGTTAAAAACACTATTGAATCAATTTGGTTTGGTTTGATATGAATTTTATAGTCGAATTTAAATTGACTAAAAGTCAACTTCTCTATATTCTATGAACTGAGATAATGATTAATGAATGAAAAGGTCAGATTTAAATTTGGGGATAGATTTAAATTTGTGTGTATAAATATCAAAAATTCAATTCACAAATCTTCAACCATGGCAACATCATCCTTCCTTATGGCTGGAGATTCTTCACCCCTTTCCCTTTCTCCCAGTTTTATTCTTCCTAAAGATAAAAGACCAAATCTCCAAGACGTATCTCACAATATTTCTATCCCGGTCATCGACTTAATATCCTCCGATGAATCCCTTGTTGTTCAAAGAATTTCAGAAGCCTGTCAAAACTTTGGCTTCTTTCAAATCATCAACCATGGAGTTCCTCAACATTTATGCACTAAAATATTGGATACTGTTACTGAATTCTTCCAATCCCCTCCTGAAGAAAGAAGTCAGTATTTCACCAAAGATCATTCCAAGAAAGTTAAAATCTTCAATTATATTGTTAAGACTGATGATGGGAAAGAGATCAAGATGTGGGGTGAAACTTTCACTCTTCCATGGAGTCCTATCAAGGAAGAATTCATTCATCTTGTTCCTCAAAATCCACCTCATTATAAGTATGAACAATCTCGATCTCTCATCTCTAACTCTTTCAATTTTGAAATGAAATTAATTAGATTTTGTTGAGAGTATATAAAAGATAAAATTTTCTTTAATACGATATTAGAACAGGAGATCCTGAGTTCAGACTCATGTATTGACATTTTCTTCTTATTTATTAATATTTCACGTGATTGGATATCGTGCAAGTATCTGAGCCCATAAAGGAGAGTGTTGAGAATATATAAACAACTAACGCGATAGCTTAAGCCATTTGATCTATTGATGATATAACATATTTGGTTTTGCAGGGAAGTTTATGGTGAATATGCGAGGGAGATGGGGATATTAATGGATAGATTATTGAGATTGATATCGTTAGGGCTTGGATTGGAAGAAAATGTATTGAAGAAGAAGATCGGAGAGAAACCGGAGATGTATTCGCAAACGAATTACTATCCGGAATGTCCAGAACCAGAATTAACACTTGGATTAGGGATTCATACAGACATAGTAGCACTTGCTGTTCTTTTACAAGGACAAGGAGTTAGTGGTCTTCAAGTTATCAAAGATGACAAATGGGTCTCTGTGGATCCAATTCCCAATTCTTTTGTTGTCAATTTGGCTGATCAAATGCAGGTATGTTTTGTTATGTTTTTTCACTCCCACCATTTATTTTATTTTATTATTTTTTAATTTTCTATGCTTGTGGAATTAATAATATGAATATTGACTTTGAATAGAAATTATAGAATTAAAGACTTTTGACATTAAGTATATAGTTACATTAAGTTATTACTTATATGGGGGACATAATTTATGGTATTGATTTTATACCAAATTTTTTCAATATGCTTCCACTTTTAGTCCCATTAGCTATTATGAATAGGAGTAGCAATAATGAGAGAATTTTAATTAGTCCCATAGAGATTTTTCTTATTATGATGGAATTTTAATTCACTTTGATCCCTTACCTAACCTTTTGATTCAATATTGTAATTGTCAAAGACTATGAGACGGTTGATGAATTCTTTAGCTCGATCATTAAATAGAAAAGAAAACTTAGCATAGGAAATAAATTGAATGACTCTAAATTATATTTTTTCTCTGTTATTAAATAAAATTTGTCCAATCGTGTTGTCTAGTTTTATTATATCACCGACCATAATATACGGAATATGCTACGAATATAGTTAAAGTAGTTAAGCATCAATATTTCATTTTCATAAAGTCAAAATTTTAAGTCTCATCTCCCTTTAATCTAGCATAGTAGGTCTAAAAATAATGTATTTTATGAAATAATATATTATTAAATAGATTTATAAGTCGTACTTTAATTAAGTTATATAAATCAATTATATCACATATATAATAAGTTTGGCTTAGCTTAAGTAACCACGATGAACTTTATCACCATAGTTCACGGACTGATTTCTTAATCATGTGAAGAAGATTTTTTTTCCTCTTCTTTTAATAACAAGATATTCTTAAAAAAAAAAAAAAAAAGATATTCTTAAATAATTTACCATGTATATGTAGAGCTGTAAATCTAACCATTTTTTTTAGTAATATTTATTAAAAAAAATAGCAACTCTATCAAATATATGTAAACATAGAAAATTTTGTTCAGGTGAATCAACGATAAATAATAAATTACATATTTCTACACTAAATTTATCACTGATACACACATTAATCATAGATTAACATAATAAAAATTGCTATACTTATAAATAGTTTTAAGTGATGATCTATTTACAAATATTACATAAAAAAATGTGCTATCAAGTGAAATTTCCCGTGTGTCTAACTCAAGTGCAGTTTATAAATAGCTATTGAAAATTTTAATAGAGTTTTATGAATAAATAATAACAAAAATAAAATCATTTAATTGTGTAGGTTTTAAGCAACGGAAGATATAAGAGTGTGCATCACAGGGCAGTAACCAACAACGTGAAGCCACGTGTATCAGTTGTAATGTTTTATGCACCAAATGACGATACAATAATTGAGCCAATTGAGGAATTGATAGACGAGGAACATCCTCGGATGTATCGAAGCTTCACTTACAGAGAATTCATGCAAGAGTTCCACAGACAAGCTGGAAAGAGAAGGAGAGTCAAGGAAGCTTTTCAAATTCAACCCTAAATTGATCTTCATGCATCAATCCAAAATCTCTCTTTTTTCTTTTATTTCACAAACTTTTCTCTCTCTCTATAAAAATAAAAATTTCGTTTGAGATAACTTTTGAAAGTGTTTAAAAATATTTTTGATAAATATTAAAAAAACACTTTTAAACACATTAAAAACTATCTCAAACAGACATTAAATAAATATTTCTAAGTTTCAATTTTCCTTTTTACTAAAATGAAAGATCCATAAACTTTTGTTGGTTTCGCTCAGTTGAATTTATGTCTAATGGTGAATTTATTTTTCTTGCCTCCATTCTACTTTTAGATTTTGTTTAAGATACTTTTTGTATTGGTTTTCAAAATATAAGATTGTTTTTTTTAAATATATATTTAGAGTCAATATCAGTAAGCTTTTTATTTTTAGAATGAAAAATTAATTTTAATTATTCTAAGAAATGAATCTATCTCTATAAGCCCTAAACTTTTAATCGTTGCAGAGAATATGAAATCGTGATAAAAAATTATAGTATGTTAATATAAATTCTAAACTTTAAATTTATGTAGTTTAGACCCTCAAATTTCAGAAGTGGTCAATTTATACCCAAATCAAAATAAAATTATAAAATTGTATAAGAACAAAAGGAAAAAAAAAAAACTCAATAATAGTCCAAAAATCATACATTAAAAGAAGCATTCAAACCTGACATTTTAAGGGATAAATGCAAAAAACACCCCTGCATTTTAGGTTATTGTTAAATCATACCCCTGCATTATTTTTTTGTCATAAAATACCCCTGCACTTTAATAAAATTGCAAATCACACTCTTCAATAGATGAATTTTCACGAAATTGAGATGTATGTATATTCTACGTATGTCATGTATTATGATTTCATGAAAAATAACAAAAACAAATTGACACATGTGTAGAATTTTAGAATAAACTCGTATACTAATAAGATGTAAAACATATAAATCACACTCAACCGTTCAAATTTTTTGAAATTTTTAATGGTTTTGAAACACGTGGTATACGTATAATATAAATGTGTCTAAATTTTGTTAAAACTAATCGATTGAAGGGTGCAATTTGCAAATTTACTAAAGTGTAGGGGTATTTTATGACAAAAAAATAGTGCAGGGGTATGATTTAACAATAATCCAAAGTGCAGAGGTGTTTTTTGCATTTATCTCTTATTTTAATTGTCAATATTTATATTTTCGGTTCTCTCATTAAACCAAGAAGCGTCAGACCGGTTTTTTTAATGCGTTTTTTTTTGTAAGATTGCAATTTGCAGGGCACCGCCACTACCACCATGTACCATTAGGAGAGATTATTTGAGATGGCGGGCATAATAAGGCTGTCTTCCCTTTGCCCGCCACGTGTCCTTTATTTTAATTGTCAATATTTATACTTTCGGTTCTCTCATTTAAACCAAAAAGCTCCAGACTGGTTTTTTTAATGCGTTTTTTTTTTTTCTTTTTTTTTTTTTGTAAGATTTCAATTTGCAGGGCACCGCCACTACCACCATGTACCATTTTTTTTTAATTATAAGTGAAAGTGTAAGTGGTTGAAAAAAAAAACTGTGCTCTAATTTTTTTAACCTTAATTTTAATTATAGTAATTTATTTATTTATTAAATTAATATTTTTTCTTTTATTAAATTAGTAGATTTAGTTTCACTAATTTTCCCTTTATATTATCTAATAACGAATCCTATTATTATTATTTTTTATAATAGTTATTAAGATATTTTGAATTATTTATTTTTTTGAAATTTTCTACTTTGATCATTTTATTATTTATTTATTAAATTAATATTTTTTATTTTATAAATTAATAGATTTAGTTTCACTAATTTCCCTTTTGTATTACATAATAACGAATCCTATTATTATTTTTTATGTTGGTTATTAAGATATTTTGAATCATTTATTTTTTGAAATTTTGTAATTGTTTACTACTTTGATCATTTTATTATTTATTTATTAAAATTTTGTAATTATTTACTTGCACAATTTTTTCCTTCCAATCACTTCACTGTTTCACTTATAATATCATAAAAAAAAAACTTGAAAAAAATGGTGTAGGGGAGCAGAGCGGTGCCGTGCAATCTAAAAAAAAAAACCACACATTAAAAATAAACCGGTCTGGCGCTTCTTGGTATGAGAGAACCGGAGGTATAAAAGTGATGAAAATAAAGGACACGTGGCGGGCATAGGAAAGACAGCCCTATTGTGCCCGCCATCTCGAATAATCTCTCCTAATGTAACCATAAGAAATGTTCAACACAAAGAATAAAAGTCAATACCATCAAGTTACAATAATGACAAAACCAAACTATAAATCAATCTATACAAATAAAAGGAATTTAACTATTAAATGATATAAATTGCACAAGTTATGAAAGCGTAAGATTTAAATTGACACACCCTACTAAATTCAATATTTTAATAGATAGAATTAAAAGTTCATGATTTAAATTAAGAGTTAAATGTAAAATACACATCTGTGCATTAGATTATTACTAAATTATACTCCTATATTTTTTTTAAAACACCTCTACAATTAAGTAAAATTATAAATCACACCCTTCAATTAGTTAGTTTTAATATGAAATTGAGATACATACATATTCTACGCATATCACATGTTCCAATATCATTAAAAATAATGAAAATTTTGAATATATGAGTGATTTATAGATCCTACATCTCTATAACATTACGATTTATTCTAAAATTTCTATTTCAATTATTTTTATTTCACAAAATTGGAAAATATGGCATGCGTAAAGTATGTATGTGTCTCAATTTCGTTAAAACTAACTAATAGAAGTAGGGATGACAAAATTCCTTGGGGTTAGGGGCCTCGACCCTACAGAGGTGGAGAATCTCTGTTTTATAAGGTTTAGGGTTAGGGTTGGGGGGGAATTTCCCCCCGATTTGTTTTAGGGTACGGGGATGAGAATACATTCCCCACCCCGCCCCCGATCCCGAACCCGATATTTTAATAATATCTATATATTTTGTTTACTTTTATCTTTATTTATTGAAAAAAAAATATGATATGGTTATATTAACTAATAAATTAAAAAAATGTTTAGCATTGTGTTTTCTTTTTGTCTTAAAAATGTATATTTTAAATATAAATTTCATTTTTATATTCATTTTTAAATATTTAATATAAAACGAGGAATTTTCCTCACAAGAAGCCCGATCCCTAAACGGGGAATCCTCGAACCCGCCCCAAATTTTTTTATTAGAGGATATGGTAAGGTATGAGGATTAAAAATCACTACAAAAAAACTGCCAAAATGCGACCAAAAATTTGCGACCAAAAAAAAGTGGTAGCTTTAAAGTGACCAGTTGGTCACTTTATTTGAAGGTTGACTTTAAGTGACCATCTGGTCACTTTTTTTGCGACCAGATTGCGACCAAAAGTAGATGTAGTCATAAAAAAATGGCGCGAAATTATGGGGCAAAAAAAGCGACCACTTGGTCACCTATAAAAACGACCATTTGGTCGCATTTGTGTGACTAAAATATGCCTTGGTAGCAAAAAATGGCGCGTAATTTTGGAGGGAAAAAAGCTACCAAATGGTCACAATTAAAAGTGACCACCTGGTTGCAATTTTTGTGACTAAAATATGTCTTGGTAGCAAAAAATGACGCGTAATTTTGGAGGAAAAAAGCTACCAAGTGGTCACAATTGAAAGTGACCATCCTGGTCGCAATTTTGTGACCTTTTTTGGGGAGTGGTAGCTTAAAATTGGAGGAAAAAAGCTACCAAGTGGTCACAATTAAAAGTGACCACCTGGTACAATTTTGTGACTAAAATATGTCTTGGTAGCGAAAAAATGGCGCGTAATTTTGGAGGGGAAAAAGCTACCAAGTGGTCACAATTGAAAGTGACCATCTGGTCGCAATTTTGTGACCTTTTTTGGGGAGTGGTAGCTTAAAATTGGAGGGAAAAAAGCTACCAATTGGTCACAATTAAAAGTGACCACCTGGTCGCAATTTTTGTGACTAAAATATGTCTTGGTAGCAAAAAATGGCGCGTAATTTTGGAGGGAAAAAAGCTACCGAGTGGTCACAATTGAAAGTGACCATCCTGGTCGCAATTTTGTGACCTTTTTTGGGGAGTGGTAGCTTAAAATTTTTGTGGGGAATTAAGCTACCATATGGTCACATTAGAAAGTGACCGGGATGGTCGCAAATTATATGATTTTATATGACCAATTATTTATAAATAACTATTTTTTAACACGTGCGAGATGCACGTGGAATTTTTTGTCTTATTTTATTTGTTCATAAAATAAAATTACATTATAAGCTTTTAGAAAGAAAAAATAAAAATAAGAATAGATGATTGAAAAAATTACCAATAATTCCAAAATTTCAAGATGTGGTTAATTTTATTGATTACATTTCTTAACAATAATAATAATGTCAATTAAATAAAAATTATTCACTTTCAATTAATATAAAAACTCTTCAAGATCAATAAGCTATCTAAACGCCTTTAGATTGTTCTAAAATTTGTGTAGAGTAAATAATAATATTTAACCTCATCTTGAAAATATCTGAATTTCCATACAAAGAGAGAACAATAATATTGTACAGAGAATAATTATATTTTCCTTAAACCTCTAGTTGAATATAGTCGTGTGACTCTTTTTTGTTCAAGTAAAGCATTTACAATTGTGAATAAAGCAATAGACCAAACTTAAAATCAAAAGATGACGAAATACGATGAAAATGAAATTAACTTTTTTTTTTATTATAAGAAAGATTCCTCTTGATTTCAACTTTGACATGTTTATATCGAATTCTGCAGTTGGAATTGCTTCCAATGAATATGTGGATGCAAATTAATTATATATAAATATGTACATCTTCAATAGTCTATTTGGTTCCCTTCTAGCACTTTCTATCTTGAAAAACAAGAATAAAATTATCTATATCGTATTAAAAAAAACTCTTAATTAGAATCAAATAGTTCCAAATCAAGAATTACAAAAATTTATCTCGAAAATCATGAAGAAACATATCAATGAATATAACAACATGGAAACAAGAGTTCCCGTCATATGTAAATATCAGAAAGTAACCCAATATAAAAAAAAAGTATATAAATATTAATATTTGCGACCACCTGGTCGCAATTTTACAAAAAAGGTGACCACATGGTAGTAATTTAGAAGAGAAATGCGACCATTTGGTCGCATTTTAGGATTTAGGGTTTAGGATTTAGGGTTTAGGGTTTAGGGTTTAGGGTTGTTTAGGGTTTAAGGTTTTGGGAGAAAAGCGACCAAATGGTCGCATTTGTGCAAAAGTATAATAATATTTTTTAAAAAATACAATTGGAATTGCGACCATATAGTCGCAATTATGGGCGGTAACTTTAAATTTTCATGAAATTTATGGCGGTGAATTTAAGTAATGCGACCAGATGGTCGCAATTGTTGACGGGACGCGTGACAAGACAGCTGGTCTTGGTAATGGCAACTGGGCGACCATTTGGTCGCTTTTTCTATAAATGCGACCAAATGGTAGCATTTGTATTTGTAAATGCGACCATATGGTCGCAAATTCCCAAACATGCGTGGATTGTTCATTTCCTGTCATAATTACATATTTCAGACCGGTTGGTCGCAAACTATGATTTAAATTTCATGCCCTTTCCTTTCCCCGTTTCTTTTTCCCTTTTCCCGGTTCTGCTTTCTCTTCTTTTCTTCTTTTCTCCTCTTTTGCCTCTCTCTTTTTCTTCCTCTCTTTTTGTTCGTTTCTCTCTTTCCCCTATCCGTTCCCGTTATTTCTTCCCGTTCCGTTCCCATTCTTCCTCTAAACCGAAAATCCTCAACCACCAATCCCGGTTTCGATTACACGAGGTTAGTTTTCGTAACAAATTGAAGTTTAGTTTATGAATTTAGAGTTTACTTAGTTTTAGTTTTTAAGATAGTTTACTTTAATTAGTTGAGTTTTAGTTTATGTAGTTTAATTTAATTAGTTTAGTTTACATTAACTAATTAATTAGTTTACTTTAATTTTATTACTTTAAGTAATTTTAGTTTAATTAATCTAATGGTTTAATTAATCTAACTTAGTTTACTTTAATTCAATTTAAGTAGTAATTTTAATTACTTAATCTAATTTAGTTTAATTACTTATTTAGTTTATTTAAGATAGTTTACTTTAATTTAATAAAATTAAACTAAATTAATTTATAATTACACTAGAATTGATTAGTTAATTTTAGTTTAATTAATGTAATTTAGATTACTTTAATTAAATCAATTAATTTAAAGTAGGGTAATTCATTCAAATAGTTTAGTTTAATTATTAAATAAAAATTGTTTAATTACTTAATTTTAGTTACATTTGATTAAAGTAAAGTATAATTAGGTTAATTGAACTAAAATTAATTCAATTAAACTTAAGATTAATTAATTCAATTAAACTTAAGATTAATTAATTAAAACTAAAATGAACTAATCAATTAATTTGAATTAAAGTAAATTAAAATTAGCTTAATTGAACTAAAATTAATTCAATTAAACTTAAGATTAATTAATTAAAACTAAAATTAACTAATCAATTACTTGGAATTAAAGTAAATAAAAATTAGCTTAATTGAACTAAAATTAATTCAATTAAACTTAAGATTAATTAATTAAAACTAAAATTAACTAATCAATTACTTGGAATTAAAGTAAATAAAAATTAGCTTAATTGAACTAAAATTAATTCAATTAAACTTAAGATTAATTAATTAAAACTAAAATTAACTAATCAATTACTTGGAATTAAAGTAAATAAAAATTAGCTTAATTGAACTAAAATTAATTCAATTAAACTTAAGATTAATTAATTAAAACTAAAATTAATTAATCAATTACTTTGAATTAAAGTAAATTAAAATTAGATTAATTGAAACTAAGATTAATTGAATTTTAGTTTAATTCAATTAATTTTAGTTCAATTAATCTAATTTTACTTTACTTTATTTCAAACTAAATGATTAGTTTATTTTAGTTTTACTTAATTTTAGTTTAATTAATGTAATTTAGATTACTTTAATTAAATCAATTAATTTAAAGTAGGGTAATTCATTCAAATAGTTTAACTTCAATTATACTTAAGTAGTTTAAATTAATGAGTTACACTAATTTAATTAATTAATTTTAGTTTAATTATTAAATAAAAATTGTTTAATTACTTAATTTTAGTTACATTTGATTAAAGTAAAGTACAATTAGGTTAATTGAACTAAAATTAATTCAATTAAACTTAAGATTAATTAATTAAAACTAAAATTAATTAATTTTAGTTTTAATTAATTAATCTTAAGTTTAATTGAATTAATTTTAGTTTAATTGAATTGATTAGTTATAACTAATCAATTAATTTGAATTAAAGTAAAGTAAAATTAGATTAATTGAAACTAAAATTTAATTCAATTAATTTTAGTTCAATTAATCTAATTTTACTTTACTTTATTTCAAATTAAATGATTAGTTTATTTTAGTTTTACTTAATTAATCTTAAGTTTAATTGAATTACTTTTAGTTCAATTAATCTAATTTTAATTTACTTTTATTCAAATTAATTTGATTAGTTTATTTTAAATTATTTACTTAATTAAATAAACTAATCAATATTTTACTTACGTAATTAGTATTAAATTAGTTTATTTTGGTTGTAGGATTATGACGGGCAGACGACGTCCTCCCCAGTCAGGCGAGCCCGCGACGACGCGGGTGACGAGGGGTCTCCGCAGACGCCTACTGGCGTTGCCCCTGATGCGGACCTGACTACGGAGGAGTTGGACATCTTCTTCAGTTACGACACGCGACTTGCCGCCACGCTCGATGATGGAGTCCCTGAGACCGAGTCTTCGACACCACGACTGCCGCAGAGACTCCCTTGCCACGCCTCGGGCTTAGCATCAGGGTATGCGTCGGGTCGGCGCCGGGTCGGATCCAGGTGGCCCCTCGACTTCATGCACGCACTGTCTCGGCGCGAGACTCCACCCTTCGGATTGAAGGGGATACGTAAAGTAGTTTTGTTTACTATTTTTCAAAAAGTTTTTTATTCTTTTTAACTAATAGTTTCTAATATATAGCACAATAATTTTTTGTGATTTTGCAAGAGTATACCAGATACCGACCGTTTCAAAACGGTTTCGCGAGGTCCTCCAGGAGCATGCCTCTACCAGCGACCCTCCTGGACGAAGATTCCGACGACGGAGAAACGCTTCGGATGTACGACGATTGGAAGGTAAATTTATAATTTATTTTCATAATTAATTAATTTTGAAATTTATAGAAATAAATTTATTACTTTAACAATTTTTTATTTCAATTTTTTCAGGGCAAGTTTCCTGTTATCGATCCCGATATCATCGACGGTAGATTGTTCCCCCTATGGGATAGTCACGTCCGGGATCGATTCAAGGACCTCATGTTCCGGGCACGCAGAAAGCAAGCAGCAAACCGCCCCGTGTGGATGAACCCAGGAGGACCACGCGTCTTCTTCGCGAGCTTGACCACTCCTCAGGGCATGGCAGTGTCAAGCAGGAATAAGGCCAACCGCGAAGAATCCAAAAAAACACACGGCGGGCGCGGACCCACGACGAGCACCATCGTCGATTGGTATGTTTTTTTTTCCTCGTTTTTTTCCTCGTTTTCTTTTTTCTCGTTTTCTTTTTTCAATTACTTATTAATTTATTATGTTTTATTCTTCACTCTTTGATTTTTTAGGAAGCGAAGCACGGGCGCCCCAGGTCCTGCGATGAGTCGCACCTAGTTCTTCACACGAAGAAGGACGGGACGTTCGTCGACGATAAGGCGAAAGAAGTTCAGGTATTTAATATTTTTTTCAATTATTATTTTTTCTTTAAAATTTTTCATACACATTATATATTAACCATTTTATTTTTCTGAATTTTAAATGTTTAGGAACGTTTCACTGAGTCCTTGACTCGGCGTTGCCCACACCGGACTCAGAACCGACTCGGGAGGACCGTATAGAGGCGTTCTTGGAGGTCCTGGAGGGGTTCGGCCTGATGGGTCGAGTCCCTGGGCTCGGCTCGTGACGGCGACGCATTTATGCAGATGTGCCCGGCCTCGGCGGAATGCGAGCGAGCACTAGCTCCGGCCCTTCTCAGGGTGAGAAGCAGCCTACGCGCGGACATGGAGGCTATGCGTGAGGACTTCGTTACTCGAGTCGCTGATATTGAGGCCAGCATGCAGGCACGAGTCGACGCCTAGGTTGCATCCGCTTTGGCCGCGCACTTGGATCTCCAGGCGGCGGCCCTTCGTCATCGACGCCTCCTCCCCCCCCCCCGCCTCCGCGATAGTTATAGGATTCTTTCGATTGTATAAAACGTTTTTTTTAATATTTTATATATATATTTTTTATTTGAATTCCAATTTTTTGTTTTTATGAAATTTTAATATTAATTAAATAAATAATTAATAATTAACTAATTATTGAAATTTAAATTTAAAAAAAAATTCTTAATTGCGACCAGATGGTCACTTTTTAAGCGACCATCTGGTCGCATTTTAACTGAGACTAAAGTGACCATTTGGTTGCATAAAATGCGACCATTTGGTCACTTTTTTATGTGACCAATTGGTCACTTATCTTTCACATAAATTACGACCAGATGGTCGCTTTTTAAGCGACCATCCGGGTCGTATTTTAATCGAGCCAATAAGTGACCATTTGGTCACAAAAATTACGACCATTTGGTCACTTTTTATGTGACCAAATGGTCACTTCTATTGAAGATAAAATGCGACCATATGGTCCTTTTAATGCGACCATTTGGTCGCATTTTAAAAAGTTTGACTTTTTTGCTACCAAAATTTTTTGCGACCATATGGTCGAATTTTTGTGACCATGCGTCGCGACAATTGAAATCCGACCGGCTTTTTAGCAACCACTCTGTTGGTCGCATTTTTGGTCGCATTTTAGGTTAAAAACGACCATTTGGTCGCAATTTACTGGTCGCAATTTGACAGTTTTTTTTGTAGTGAATCCTCGCAGGTTAGGGGATGGGAAGTGCATCCCGACCCCGCCCCGTTGCCATCCCTAAATAGAAGGATTATAATTTTACTAAATTGTAGGTGTGTTTTAAAGAAAAATTAAAATATATAGATATAATTTAGGAATTATATAAAATGCAGGGTGTATTTTACGTTTTAAGTCTTAATCTAATCCTTTTTGATTTGGTATAAATTAAACTTTTCCCTAGGAGTGTTCAAATTCCTCACGGAGACCCGCCTCGACGGGGATGGGGAATCCATGTTTTTAGCAGGGATGAGGACGAGGAATGCATTCCTCGCTTCGATCCCCGAAATTATTCAATTAATTAATGAATTTCTTTACTCATATTATACTATTATTAGTCTTTTAATTTATATAATATTAAAATTTAATTACAATATGTTTTTAAAACTAACAAATATAAAATTAGTAATATAAATAACTAAATTTAATTAATATTAAAAAATTTAATAAGTATTTTTTAAATGGAAAAAATTTCTTGTGGGGAACCCGATCCTCACAAATTCCCCGCGGGGAATCTCCGTCCCTGTCTCTGACTTTTTAAAGCGGGAAATTTAACGGGGATAGGGAATGGTTTAGGAAGCGGGGACAGGAACGGGAACGTAGAATGCATTCCCCGCTCCGTCCCGCCCGTGAACACCCCCTACTTTTCCCTAAAAACCATTCCTCCCTTTATTCATTAGAAGATGAAAAGCGCATTTGTGAATGCCCACTCCTCCCTCCACAATTCCAATCCAAAGCACATCGAATTTTCGCTGAAGCCAAAAGACACCATTCACTATTCCATTTTTTTAATAAAATAAATTATTTATGTTTGTCTCTTCTATAATTAATAAATTATTTATGTGCCTCTGCTATAATTAATAAAAATTGATGACAATATATCAACGATTCAAAATTGATAGGCTTAGGAAGCGGTCAGAGTTTTTTCTTTAATAACCATATCCCATATTTTATGCCCACTTTTCTTTAATAACTATATAGTTGTTTTTTTCAATTGAATAATTGATCAATTTTCAATTTAAACCTTGAATATTTTAATATTCATTCTTTGTGAATCAATATTTTTAATAAAGTCTTTGTCCACTGACGCAGTTAAAAATATTAGATCCATGATGCGTCATTTAAAAAAATATTATTTCTAACAAATAAAATCAAACCTATAATTATACAATTTGTTTTCTTCTAATTTTCAAATAAAATGGATAATTAACTTTTAAAACAAGTAAGCTCAATAAAAATATTTTTTTAGATGCCCCATCACAATTTTGTTATAATATTCCAATTGTGTCATTTAATAAAGGTCTAATTAAAAAATAGTAACAAGTTATGGTTGATAAAAATATTAAAAAAATAAAGATTAAACTTAATTATAGTATATACTTTAAGGACCCTAATAGTATTCATCTTAAATTTAGAGCAACTGTCTTAAGTTTTATTGGGACTAAAGTGCCTCATTACCCATATGATTTTACTTTTATATTTTAATCATACCTAATAAAATATTTAAAGTTATATATAGAGATGTTGATCCTCTCTTTTAAGCTGAAAGCTCCCTTAAAAAAAAAAAAAAAAAAAAGTCTCTTTTAAGCTCTCGATCATCCACCATCCACAATTCTAATATATATAGAAGACTTTTGATCACAACCCCAACAATCTTCCTCAAACAAATGATCATTAAACATCCTCACAATGAGTCACTCATTCATCTACTTTCTCTATGTTATCTCCTTCCATATTTAATTGATTTAGACTTTGATTAATTTCTTCAATTTCTTTTATCAATTATATAATTATATTAAACTTATTTACTTCTTATTAATATTAATTTAACGTTAAAATTAACATTTTCGTATTTAATCAATAAGATTTAATTAAAATACACTAAGCTGATATAAATAATAAATATATATTTGAGCAAATTTCAATTGGTTATGTATTAGTGATTTTTCTATTAAGATTAAATCTTTGAACCTTCCGTCCCTCACCTCCCTCATAGTTTGATATGATATCTCAAAAAATTGATAAAGTAAATAAAAAATTTAATATTAAAAACAAATGTAAATACATAAAACGATTTTTTTCTCTCTACAAATTGTTTTGCTTGCGTTGTATCAAATACCTGTTCATTAAAAAGAAAAAAAATAAGTGTTCATCAAATGATTGAGTGTGGCACCAACCTAGGTTTTTTTTTTTTTTTTTTAAAAAAAAAAAACATCTCGTTCACGTAACTACCAATCAACTACGACTACTTAAAAAAACCAATCAGCTACGAGAAGGATTAGTAAACGTGTATTTTTTTTCTTTGTCCATTAATTTATTTTTTATATTTACAATTTGCTACTTAATTCATCTAATCAGGTTTCATACTATCATTTGACTGTATAATATAAACAATAAATTATAGAGAAACTATAATAAATATAAGAATTTAGTACTACTTAATTATAAAAATAGCAATAATTTTCTTTTCTTTTGAAATACGAAACTTAATAACTATATTACAATTTTTTCAATAAAGTAATAGATAATAATACCACGGGCAGATCTATGTTTAAATTTGAGGGAAGTGTTAAAATATATAATTAAATTTGGTTTTTACCTAATAGCTCTTGATATGTCTATTGGTGACAGGGACGGATCCAGGATATCATGTTTGCGGGGGCCGAACTAATATATATATATTATTTAAGTTTTCGGCATCTTAACTTAAAAAATATATTTGAATTATAATATAGTCAATATTTCATTTGATATTATTATTCTTTTATACGTGTACTAATTAACTATTAAAAATTATTTGAGATATAAAAACATTTCTCTATACATAATAATTAATATGGACATAATTTAAATAAAAAAAATCACAAATTTTTCAATTCATCTAAACTATGAAATTGTAATTATTTATTAAATTATATAAAATTATAACCAATAAAAGAAATTTAAATTATTATTCTTTATTTTTTAGGTCAAATTATACAAAATATCACTAACATATAGTGTTCGCCTTCAATTTTGCCCCTAATCTTTTAAAAGTTTCAATTCTACTCTCAACCTTTTATTTTATTGAGAAAATCACCTTTTTAAAAATATAATTCGTGTGCACTTATAGTTAAATTTAATGAAAATTAAGAGATTAAGGGTATTTTAGAAAGAATTGTTTTAATAAAAAAAAATCCTGAAGATGTGATATTTTGAAAGAGTGGTTTTTCTAACTGAGGATATTTTTTAAACTTAATTAAAAAGTTAGGGGTATAATTGAAACTTTTAAAACGTTTGGGGTAAAATTGAAACAAACCCCATAGTAGAGGGGTGTTTAGTATAATTTAACCTATTTTTGATTAATAAATTATATCATTTAACATCATCTTTTTAAATAATATCATAATTATAAATTAAGATAAAAAAATTAGATCTTAGCACAAGCATTCTTTTAAAATTATGGATATAAAAATAAAAATAATATATATAAATATATATATATATATATATATATATATATATATATATATATATATATATATATATATATATATATATATATATATATATATATATATAAGAAAAAAAAAATGGGGGGGCCATGGCCCCCCTTAGCCCACCCCTAGATCCGTCCCTGATTGGTGATCTCACATAATTGAGTTTTGTGTAAATATCTAAGCCCATATATGAATGGTAGTATTGGGAACACCTAAATAATTAAATTTGTCTTAGCCCAATAATTTAAGCTTTTAAGTTTATTGATGATTTAAAGTCTCAAATTATTAAAAATTAGATATGACCCACGGCGGGTCCTAAGAAAACAGGGATCCAGTGCGAAAATATAATTTCATGCCCTCTGTCATATAATTTTTACTTTAAAAAATCACATATTTTTTTTTATAAAACCTCTAAAATAATATAACTTAAACTCTATTTTTTAGTTTTTAAATAATAGTTTAGATTTAAAATTTTATGAGTGGAAAAATTGAAAAGAAAGAGATGTTAAGCATGTTTAGAATTTAAATATATAGAATAATTAATTTTTAAATGTATTGATTTGATTATTATAATCAAAACAAATTAGAGTTAAATTTTATATAAGAAAAATGTTTGATTTGATAAAAAAAAACATAGTTAAATTTGGTAGATTTTTTTAATTGAAATAATTAATTAAAAGAAAAATAGAAGTAAAATTGATAAATCTTATTTATTGAAATAATTAGAAGGAAAAAAAATAACAAATTAGAGTTAAATATTATATAAAAAAAACAACATAGTTAAATTGGATAGATTTTTTTAATTGAAATAACTAATTAAAAGAAAAAAAATAGAGGTAAAATTGATAAATCTCATTAATTGAAATAATTAAAAAGAAAAAAAAAGAAAGAATGCAATTAGTTCTTACACGGGATTCGAACCCCAGACTGCGTCTTCGATATCACGAATTAGAGAAAATAATCCCACTGAACTACATTCATTAGCCGAAGCCATTGTTGCGACATTATATTGGTATATGTTATTAATCATCGATTTAAAACTTTTACCAATTACTAAAAAATAGGCTGGCCCTGAGTTTATAAAATGAGAACAACATCTCTCATTAATATACGAGATCTGATAGAAAGAATTAAAAACTAAGTCACTTGAGTTTACGTCTAAAATAGATAATATCATACTGGTATAAAAAGATTTTGGAGGACTCAACGACCTAATAATCTGGTTTCATATATTTTAAACTTGAAAAATGTTTCAATCCGTATTTGTTTTAGTCAATTTCAGTTGGTTTGATATCAACTTTTATTTTTTTATGTTTTAACGAAATTGAATTTTAAATTTTATAAACTGATAATGACTGAAAAAGATGGAAAAAATGAGTGGACTTTGGCCAATTAGTTGAATGGAGAAAGGTATAAATATTTGGAAAAAGGATTTAAAAAAAGTATTGAAGCAAAAATTATGAATAGCCAACTATGGTCGTTTAATCCCGTAGTAAAACATTTGTATGAAATTAGAGTTTTGAAGAATCCCTTAATTACTACAAATTATTACATGAAAAAAAGAGCAAAAACTATGGCGGCATCATCCAGCTTTCGAATGGCTGCTGATTCTTCACCTCTTTCCCTCTCTCCCTCCTTTGTTCTTCCTGAGGATAGAAGACCAAATCTCCAAGACGTATCTCACAATTTTACTTCTATCCCGGTGATCGACTTAACATCATCCGATGAATCCTTTATTGTTCAAAGAATATCAGAAGCCTGTGAAAACTATGGCTTCTTTCAAATCATTAACCATGGAGTTCCTGAATATTTGTGCACTAAAATGTTGGAAACTGTTACTGATTTCTTCCAACTCCCACCTGAAGAAAGATGTCATTTTTTTACCAGAGATCACAGAAAGAAAGTTAAAATCTTCAATTATTATACGAATACCGACGATGGGAAAAAAATCAACATGTGGAGTGAAACTTTCACACTTCCATGGAATCCTATCAAGGAAGAATTCATCCATCTTGTACCTCAAAATCCACCGTTGTATAAGTATATAAATTCTCTGAGTGTTCGTTTGGGATATCTTAAAATACTTTTAAAATCTATCTCAAACAGACTCGTATTAATTTTGATTTTGAATTTGAAAATATGAAATTATTAACTGGGGATTGGATTTTGTAGGGAAGTTTATGGTGAATATGCGAGAGAAATGGGGATATTAATGGATAGATTATTGAGATTGATATCGTTAGGGCTTGGATTGGAAGAAAATGTATTGAAGAAGAAGATCGGAGAGAAACCGGAGATGTATTCGCAAACGAATTACTATCCGGAATGTCCAGAACCAGAATTAACACTTGGATTAGGGGTTCATACAGATATAGTAGCACTTGCTGTTCTTTTACAAGGACAAGGAGTTAGTGGTCTTCAAGTTATCAAAGATGACAAATGGATTTCTGTGGATCCAATTCCCAATTCCTTTGTTGTTAATTTGGCTGATCAAATGCAGGTTTTATTCTAAACATTTTTTTAAATTGTTTTATTAAAATAATGATTAACTTAATTAAGTTAATTTATATTGTGTAGATTTTGAGCAATGGGAGATATAAAAGTGTGCATCACAGGGCAGTAACCAACAGCGTGAAGCCACGTGTATCATTAGTAATGTTTTATGCACCAAATGATGATACAATAATTAAGCCGATTGAGGAGTTGATAGATGAGGAACATCCTCGTAAGTATCGAAGCTTCACTTACAGAGAATTCATGCAAGCGTTTTATGGACAAGCAGGACTCAGAAGGAGAGTCAAAGAAGTTTTTCAAATTTAGCATCAAAACACCCCCATATCTACATATGCATCAATTCAAACTCTCTGTTTTGCTTTTATTTCATAAACTCTAATCTAAATCAAGGAAAAAACTTGGGTTGGTGCAGCCAAATGTTAAAAAAAAAAAAAAAAAAAGAAATGAACAGATTTTGTGCAGCCAATGTATTTCTCATAAATAAATACATAAGTAAATATTATTGCCAAGTTTGAAATAAAAAAAGATGTACATATTGATGTGAAAGATCAATAAACTTTTGTGGCTATCATACCGTGTGAAGTTGTGTGGTGATTCCAATTGTTTTTATGTTTAATGATAAAATTATTATGATCTTAATTTATTTTTTTGTGCTCTAATCATACTTAATAGTTATTAAATAGCAGTTAAAATTTTTATTTGTAATTACAGCATAAAACCTAAATTTAAAAGTTTGTTTTTAGTTTTTATTTTTGTATGATTAGAGTCACATTAGTTGATTTTGAAATGAAAATTGATTAGAATTATTTCAAAGTTATATCATTTATGAAAACAAACTAAAAAATCCAGAGAACTATATTCTCAAAAATAATATCTAAACATGAAATTTGTTTCTAAAATTAAGATTTTAATAAATTATTATAATTCGGTGCAAAATTTACTATTATAGTCCGATTATGACCAACTCACCTTATAATATGTTTTCATAAAACATGTGGAATGATTATAAATCTAGCAAGTTTTTAGATAATATTTGTAAAAAAAAAAAAAAAAAAACAATACTTCCATCACACCGATAAGTATGTAGTACATACTTATGACATAAACCTCTATTTTTTTACACGTGAATTTTGATGTATAATAGCAACTAAATTAATTAAAAGAAAATGCACGTGTTAAAAAAGTAAAGGTTCATATATCATTGGTAAGTATATACTACATACTTACCGGTGTGCATGAAAATATTGTGCTTATAAGAATATCAATTCTTAAAATTATTTGTAAATATAGTAAATTTTGAGCGGGTTAATCAATAATTAAAATTGAATAAGTTAATCACTGATTCACACATTAATCAATATCAATTACCTATAAACGTCGTGAAAATTGTTTATAAATAATTAAATAATGTTATATTTACAAATATTACATCAAAACTAAGTAGCTAGTGAAATTTCCCACACATTAATCATAGACTGATATTTTAACGCAATAATTAGTCGGAGACTGTAAAACAATTTATGTCTATACTACACTCAAGATTGTGTTATTGTTAAAAACAAAAAAAAGAAAAAAAAAAAGCAATCACGAAAAGAGCCTGTTGCTCTCCCTAGCTTTCAGCAAGAAAACCACAACATGGGAAGATCACCTTCCTACTACCCATTAAAAACTTCCTTTTAATATATAATTTACAATTCATACAAAACAAAATCAACTTCAAATTTTACAAAACCCAACAATAAACCAATCCATTAAATAAAAGCAGAGTTGATGAGGTTCAATTGAAGATATGGCCATTGCTCCCACGATGAATATGATCAGCACTATGCCAATCGTACAGCTCAACTCATCTACACACAGCCATCGAATGCCCATCATCGGTATGGGCACCGCTGCCGATCCATTCGATGCATTCGCCTTAAAAGCCGCGGTGCCAGAGGCAATCAAGCTCGGTTACCGACATTTCGATACGGCGGCATCTTATGGGTCAGAGCAACCTCTTGGAGAAGCCATAGGTGAAGCCCTGAGAATGAGCTTGTTGAATTCAAGACATGATCTTTTTATAACATCAAAACTGTGGTGTGGTGATGCACATCGTGACAGAGTTGTTCCTGCTCTCCGCAAATCTCTTAGGCAAGAATAACATTAAAAATAAATACTTTTCTTTATTTTATTTGTATAAAACAAACAAACAAAGAAACATGTTAATATTGCAGAAAACTGAAGCTGGATTACTTGGATCTTTATCTAATACACTGGCCAATCAGCATAAAGCCAGAGAAAAACAACTTCCCAATAAATAAAAATGATCTAATTCCAATGGATTTGAAGTCAGTTTGGGAAGCCATGGAAGAATGTCAAAGACTAGGCCTCACTAGATCCATTGGTGTCTGTAACTTCACTTGCAAGAAGCTTCAAAACCTACTCTCCTTCTCAAATATCCCTCCTGCAGTCAACCAAGTGAGGCCGTATACTAATCTATTGCAAAACTCATCATTTCAAAACATGGATTATAAAAACTCTCTAATTTTATCTGCAAAGGATACGTTCTTTTTTCGAACACGGGCGATAAATGGGGTTATGTTAATTTGAATAGGTGGAGATGAGTCCTGTATGGCAGCAGAAGAAGCTAAGAGAATTTTGCAGATCAAATGGCATAATTGTGACAGCTTACTCTCCTTTAGGAGCAAAAGGAGCCTCTTGGGGAACAAATCAGGTTATGGATTGTAATATCCTGAAAAACATTGCAAAGGCTAGACACAAGACAGTGGCTCAGGTTCAATTTTTTTAATCATAATACATAAAATTGATATCATGTTTTTTGTAAGATATAACAAAAATCAGAATGACTTGACAAATGACAGGTATCTTTGAGATGGGTTTATGAACAAGGAGTTAGTTTGCTGGTAAAGAGCACAAACAAGAAGAGAATGGAAGAGAATATGTCAATATTTGATTGGGAATTGACAGAGGATGATCATATTATGATTAATCAAATCAAGCAGCAAAGAGGTCTTTGTAGAGATGATTTTGTCTCCCTTAATGGACCCTATAAATCTATTCAACAACTCTGGGATGGGGAGTTATGAAACCCCCATCTACTTTATTTATCTAACTAAACTATGTTTTGTTTTTTAAGTAATAATTCAACTTTGTTAATTTATTTTGTCAAGCCCTTCTGCTCGATACCATATTAATACAAAAAAAATTTATATGAAACAAAGCCTATTCAGTTTACGAATTCCCCCCCCCCCCCCCCCCCCCCCCCCCCCCCCCCCCCCCCCCCCCCCCCCCCCCCCCCCCTCAACAAACTAAACTATGTTTTGTTTCTTAAGTAATAATTCAACATTGTTAATTTATTTTCAAGTTCTGGTTTATATGAAAAAAGTATTCATTCACAATATCATTTTCATTCATTTATTTGTGTGATTTCTCTCTACTTTTCTTTTCTTTTTACCTTCCTTCTACCTTTTCTATAGGTCTCACTCACACCAACTAATTCAATTTCAATCTTAAAAATGTTAAATTATATGAATGGTAATCTTTCTTCCTTCCAATTTTGATTTTGAAATTAAAAAATATAAAAAGAGAAATAAAAAAACTCAATATTAAAATTTTATATGATTTTCATTTTGATTCTTTGTTATTCTTGATTTCACTGAGTAAAAATTAAAATATAAATGATATCCCTACACTTTTAAATATTGATAAATTATATTTTTATACTATGTTTTAGCATCAAATACCTCTGTTTCTAAAGTATTTATAAATCATATAATTGAAATGGAAATAAGTAAGTCTCCAGAATGCACCCTATTGTAATTTCATACCCCGAAGCTAAAAAAAATCAAGTACACTAAGACTACGTTTGGTTCATTGGTTAGGGTTGTTAACATTGTGTTTGAATTATGAAAAATAGGTGAATTTGTTAAATATGAATTAGTGTAAAATGTATTAAAATTATAAAAATATTTACTCCAACCTGGCTAACCAAACGCACCCTAAAAGTGTAGGGTATGACTTGTATTTTGGTAAGTTCAAATGAACGTTCACGTTAACATAGATGAAGGAGATGGGCTAGTCCATGGGCCCAAGGTCGCTGTGGACAGAAAAATGTGTACGGATGGACTTGTGCCGCCTTTTCTAAGCCCATTGTTACATCGTCAGCCCACAAACCCAACTCATACAAGACAAGACAAGCACATCTTAAAAAATGGACCTCTAAAATCTTTATTAGAAGAATTCATATATAGGGTAACTTTCTTATTTGATATTTTCACCCTTTTTTTTTTGTTGAGAAATTTTGGAATGTTTATTGTTTTCAGGTTTTTAATTGAAAAGGTTCAAATAAGATTTAAATTTAGCTTTAGGATATATATTGCATCTTTTAAGCATGGATAAATAAAGTAATTCTTACTTTGAATAATCATGTAATTTTAAAATTCGACTATTACTTTGTGGAGTAATTAAAATATGCTTACAATTATAGATTTAGAGTAAAGAAAATGGAGACACATAGGAAAAAATAGATGGATTAAGTATTGACGCGTCTTTTCCATCATACAAGCAAAGCCACTTATAAACACCTATTTATTCCACATTTTATTAAACATAAATTTGAGGTAATAAATCTGCAAATAGAAAATTTAAATGTGTAGCAGGGTTTTATTAATTTTCAATGTTCATTCAATATAATAAAATGAATGGAAGAAAAGAATTGAAAGCTTTAGATTAATGGTGGTAGGGCCCTATTATTAATATGCCACAATGTCACGTGCAAAATCCATTACTACTATTTACATTTCCTTTAATTTCTTACCTTTTTTTTTTTTTTTTTTAAACTATGTTATGTACTCTTGCACCCATTTTATAGACAGTCTTCTGTTACACATATTAACATATTTGTATCATGATTACAATTTTTTTTTAAATAATTAATTTCGATATATACCAAATTTCTTTGATAGGGACAATTCATCTGAAATAGATTTATAAATCTAACTTTTTTTTTTTTGGCCAAAGGTCTAATGTACTTATCTTGAATTTTATAAATTCTTCATTTTTATAGTCAAATTAAAAAAAATTGATATAAAATTTTAATTTTAAATCCTAAAAGACACCTTAGCCTGTATAAAAATATCATCAATACATTATATTTTTAAATTATGAGTCTATATATTTTAAAAAAATTACATTTTTAATAGTGAATCCATTATTTTTAAACTTTAAAATTTTAATTTCATCAATTTAAACTTTAATAAATAATACTATTTATATACTCATTGAAACAAAACTATACAATTACTTATAAGTTAGACAATAATCACTAAAAGATCAACATAACAAAACATACAACATCTCATCTCAACCACAAAAACTACTCTTGATCATTCAATCAAATAGTAAAATAAAGTTCAAACTCACCATCATCATCCGACTCGCGGCCTAAAGGCCGGCCCAAGCTCGGCTCGGGTTCGACTCGAGCTCGGCCCGAAAGTCAATATTTGACGGGTCAGCTTAGCTCAGCTAGTTAAATGTTTGGATTGGATACGAGTCTCCCTTTTCTGGAACGAGCCAGCTCGTTTGAGCCTCCGTAGGGCCAATCTAACGAGCCGGCTAGAGCTCGACCCAAATAAAGCTCGCAATATTTATTTATTATTTAAATAGAATTTTATATTATTACCAATTTAAAAATTAAAGATAAAAAATAATAATATACCTCCTTTCTTTTTATATTATATGCCCGAATTACTACAATGTAAGTTCAAACAAATGCATATGATTGACAAATGATCTGGGTGTCAACCTAGTTGGGATGTACTTATATTGTAGTGCTGCACTTTATTCTCAAATATTTATGTATGAAATAATTGATAAAAATATCGATTGTTTAAAGTTGATACTTTTGTGTAATTACTAAATAGGATAAAATAAAATAGTTAAATTATTTAAAGGATAAAATTGAACAATTTTTACTTTCTTGCCGTTCAAAATATTAAGTTTAATATATTGATTTTTTTTCCACGCTTTTTTTCTATTTAAAATAATAAGTTTAATATGTTAATTTTGTTTAACACTTGATTTTTTTTAAAAAGTGATTCGAAAGTTATGCAATCATTGGTTTTTGAGATAATGTAATACAAAAATGAACTCATATGATAGGCCAAATTTGGCTCGTTCCAACAAGCCAGGCCCAAGCGCGGGTTGATGAGCCTAGCTCATGAGCCGAGCCACGAGCCTTAAAATTTTAGATTGGGCCGAGCCGGCCGCTTGACTAAAAGTATTGGCTCGTTTCGCTCAAATCCGAGCCGAGCCTGAGCCTTCTAATATTTGGGCCAAGCCGATTGATTATGGTGAGTTCAAACCCCGTCACAAAAATAACTCAACCTAATTATAATTTCAACACAAACATAAAAAATAAATAAATAACTCCCATATAACTCTAAATCTCCACAAATAATAATAATAATTTAACTAATAGTGTGTAAATTTAACTATGAACTTATTAAAGTTAAAGGTTTAAAATGATAAAATTAAAAACTCACATATCCAACTAACTTCAAAGTTACAATTCAAAATTTTCTCTTAATTTTTTTTTAAAGAAATAGTTGCTTTATGGTAATTATGTGAGTTTGAATTATCTCATCACCCTATAACCTCCTATTATGGAAAGAAAATAATGTAGAGGTAGAGGATACAAATTAATACAAATCACCCTTAATTTAAAAATAAATAAAGCATGCATGCATGGGAGTAATGGATGAGAATTAAATAAAAGTATACTACATTATTAAAGAAAATTTGAGGAAAGATTTTGGAAGCATGGGAACATAATAAGGCATAATATATCAGAAATTAGGGTTTATAATGCCATGCCCATGCAGAAAAAAGGGGCAGAAAAAACGTACGAAACGATCAGAGTTTTGTGTTATATATGAACAGAAGTGGATCGGTGGGAGATGTATAATGCATCTGAAAAAGAAAAAGAAAACGAAAAGCTGTTTTTTGCTGTTTTCTTTTTGGGCTGTATACAAAAATTAGATAGATATAATATAATATAATATGGCAGAAAAGTATAGAGACAGAGAGTTGTGTGACTTGAAATTCAGACAAGACATTGGTTTATATATTTGCTTTTTTTTGGTGTCGTTAATTTGGCACTGATGCCAGCCGCTAGCATTGCAATGCTTTCACACAAAAAGATAGATTATGTATAAATGCCATTGCCTCAATATTTTTTCCCTCCGTCTAACCCCTACCCCAAGCTACTCTTCTAGGGAAATTCCATATATATCACAACTTTATCGCTTAACTGAGTAGCATTTTTAATTATCTCATTTCTTCATCGATCTAAACATAGTTTGAGTGATCAAATATTAATAACTCTCTCTATTCATAATTTAATAGTTAAAAAAGAACTATATTTTTTTTTGTACCATTGAATATAAATATTAAATATCCTCCAAAATTAGCTAGCCTAATTATTATAAATGATAATTTTAATTAAAAAAAGTAAAAGTTTCAAAATAAAAAATTTAAATGATAAACCTAAAACTTGAAATATTTTCGATTTATAATTCAAAACATTACAATAACCATCATTAAAAACAATAAATGAGATGTCAACTTAAGAATAACTCAATTGGTTAGATATCTTCTCTCTTCCCTAACGGTCGAAGGCTAGGATCTCCCCTCCATCAATTTATTGTAATATTTAAAAAAAAAACAATGAGATTAACCATTCTTCAACATAATAGAAAATTCTAATGAAAACAAATTCAATAATTAAATGAAAGTAAATCCATTAATTTAAGGAAAGAAATAATTTTTTTATCGAGTATATATATATCATTTGAACTAAGCTAATATTAGTTAGTTTTTTCAATGCATATAATGGATGTATTTATGTTGGGGTGAAATTGAAAATGTCACAATTGATTACAAGTAAGGAAGATGGAGTATAACTTATAAGAGGTAATAACAATATATGAGGCGAATGATAGCATAGAGATAATATATGGTAATGTAGAGATTTTAAAGAGTTCGTTATCTTAACGAACAATGATAATATATATATAAGATATATATATATTTCAAAATAACCCGAAATACCATAGAAATTTTTATTGGAATCTACTATTATAACATTAATTGTTTTAATTATTATTTTTGAAAAAAAGTTAATCTCGTATTATTATATGTAGTGTAGGAATGATACTATATATTCTGATTTTCAATTAGAACCACAAATTGAACCAAAATTTCTAGTTCTACTAATCGAGAGCTCTCGCCTAGTGATTTCATTAAAGGCCATTAAAGAGATCTAAAAAGTGGTAATTAAATAGGTCATTAGTCAGTGTAATATATTAACTCAAATCGGAAGATAAAGTAGAGAAAAGTTTGTAAAAAGAGATTAACTCAAATTTCATATTTTTTTTTTTTAAAGTGGATAAGATAATATTAATCTTCAACCTAATATATAGTCTCTATTTTTTTAAAATTTCCAGTTTTTTCTAATATTATTTTTAGCAACTTTTTATTATTTTTAATCTCTATCTCTTAGGCTAACAACTTTTCTGGTTGACGATAGAGGATGATTTTTTAAATTTCAACAAAGTCAACGTGTCACCAATAATTTAATTCTTGGGAAAGGAATATGAATTATAATATATGGAAATGAATTATACCAATCAAATATCACTTCTCTCTTTTAAATACTTGTCATAACATCATTTAATTCGAATTTATCTTTACGTATATGGAAAAAACTGGTAATATTTATAAAGAAAAAATCAAGGAAAATACTTATTACATCATTTATATCTAATCAGATCAAATATCACCAAGCTCAATAATTCTAAAATAATAATAATAATTTTTTTTGTTTCCATGAACAAACGATTGCATTATTGAATTAAAGAGACAATAATTTGCAACTGTGAAGATGTTGACAATTTTAATTCCTTATAATGAATTGGGGCCAACTATTGGATGCACTGATCTACAGAAGATATTCACATTATTATTCAATTGAATAGAAAATTAATTAATATTGAAAAGAATAATTTATTTTACAAAAATAAGGTGATTATAGTTTTTTCCCCATCTTTATCTCGTACTACAGCTATTTTTTTTTTCAAATAAATTTTTTATAAAATAATTAATAAGAATTAAAAAGTGATAAAAATTACTGAATCTAAATTTAGTGAAAGAGGGAAAGGAAAAAGTGCATTAAATGGAAATTGATAGAGAGTAAGAGGAGAGAAGGAAGAAGATAATAAATATAATAAATATCATTTAGTAAGATTTTAGTTATATATATTGCAAAGTGGAAAATGCTATCAACTTCTCATTCATTCTATGTATATATTGCATGCTTCTGACAGTATACTCCCCTCTTGTCTCTGTTGCTAATGTCCTTTTTAAGTTTGCCTTCTTCTCACCTTTCTCTTGCTTTCAATCTCTCTCTCTCTCTCTCTCACTTGTCCAACTTGTCAACTTGCCCATTTACAAGACATAAGATTAAGGAAGAAGCAAATTTATCTAATTATACATAAAAACACATTTAAATGCAGGAGTAATCTTAATATTCATGAAGTTTCATCTCAAAAACCGAATAGCCCATTATCTTATATAAGATTATATTTTCTTTTTAGCTCATCATTTATAGACTGAATCCTATTTTAGACTGGATGTTCATCGAATATGATGGATTTTAATATCATCTTAATATTCATGAATCTCTATCTAAAAATCAAATGATAATTAAAAATAGTGATCCATGAATTTATAAGCATTGTTGGTCTCTCAATGTTTTTCAACTTGATCTATATAATTAAGGAAAGATGGTATATAATGGTTATAGCTCATTTCAATATGGGGTAAAGATTGGGAGGGGTTAAGTTTTCTTTTAACCTAATTTTTTTAGGGTTTTTGCATATATAATTTAAAAAAGTCCAATATTTACAAAAAAAAAAGTTATTTGTAAAAATAAAAAATAAATAAATAACTCAAATTTGTGCCTAAAATATTATAACTGATTTTGCTCAGTGGTAATCACTAATTTTATTGATTCACTATATCAAATAATATTTCATGTCTCTGATAAGCCTCCAAGTTATCACTGATTTCTTTGATTCACTTTAATGTGGGTTTTTAAAAAACTATTATATTTGCAAATACTTTTTAAAACTGCTAGGATTTATAAATATTGAAGAAAATTCTGCAACCCAATAAAATTTACCATTTTATAGGGGTTTTTCAAAATTGGCATTTTAAGAATTAATATTTTCAAAAATAGTAAAATTTTAAAAATTGACATTTTTCAGATAGAGATCCACTTTTCTCATATATTAGTATGAGAATTATCATTTTAAAATATTATTAAAAAAATGTCATATGGTGAATTTTTTTTTTTTAACTACTGGTGAAATCTTTCCGAGCATCCAAATTTGCATCTTTTACTAAATGTCTAAGAATGTTCATTTTCGAACCAAGATTTAGGGTTTTGTTTCTAGGTTTATTTTTCATAATAATAAAAAATTAATTGCTATGGAACTTTTACTCCACTTTTATTTTAGTTTTTTACATTCTCATCGTTAAAACTTTATATTGATGTTTTATTAGATATTCAAATCTGCCACTAAATTTTTTAATAGGATTTAATAAATTGATATAAATAAAAGATGCAATAATAATTTAATATATTAAAATCTTCTTGATATCAAATTCATCCATTCACATAGAATCCTTCCAAAAAATAGTGATTTTAATTTTAACATAATCAAAGATAAAGTTTATACTGAAATAATCAAAACCTTAAGTAGTATTATATAAATTAATCACGTCCATATTTTAGGACCAAAACATGAATATTTTAATTTAATTTATTTATTTATTCGTGTGTATATCCTAACTTAAATAGTGCCATCAAGTTTATTAAAATGCAAACAAAATCCCACATTGATTAAGATTTTGAGTGAAACAAAAAGCAAAACTATAGACTTAGGTCTAAATTGAACAATATCATACTAATGTGGAGATTGGATAGACATGATATTCCCTTACAAATTTAAACCCTAAAGTTATATATGTGAATATTAATAAAACCCATTAACTATAATTTAATAATCTATCCTCAACCACAAATACTCCCACTCTCACATTATAAACACTTAAATTTAACTATAATTTTTTTCTTAAAAAATAATATAGTATACTAAAGAAAAATTAAGATTTAAATTGACCCTTGAAGTAAGAACATTTCTTTATATGAAGAGGTAAGCACATTTATTTTCTGGAAAAAAAAAACTATTTATTTGTTTTTGTAGGAATTTTCATGAGCATGATTTAATAAAAGCTAGGACCCCACTCTCCCGCGTTTTGCACTTGTATAAATACACAGTCTTCTTCCTCGGGCCTCATCCCACTACTGCTTCTGCTTCTGCTTCTACTTCTAACTTCTTCCTTCACTTTCTTTCACTTTCAATGGATCAATCTCAAGACTCTTCATCCTTTAGACGTATAAATAACTTGTCTTCTGACTCTTTTCTCGATTTCCAAATCAAATCTAACTCTACCCCTACCATTACCAATACCAACACTCTCAAAAGATCATTCAGAGAAGTACACAACTCTAATGGCAATGGCACAACGATGAGATACCGTGGAGTTCGACGCCGACCGTGGGGACGTTACGCCGCTGAGATTCGAGATCCTCAATCCAAAGAAAGAAGATGGTTAGGCACTTTTGATACTGCTGAGGAAGCTGCTCGTGCTTATGATTCTGCTGCTCGTTCTATGCGTGGTCTTAAAGCTCGTACTAACTTTGTTTATCCTTCTTCTCCTCCTCCTCCTCCTGATTTTCTTCTTCCTCCTTTTCATAAGCCTCCTTCCATGATTAACAATACCTCTCTTCCTCGCCACCTTTCTTCTTTCTCTTCTAATAATAATTGGCCTTTGTTTTCTAATTACCCTCATCAACTTCATGCTGGTGGTGCTGCTGAATTTCTTTGGTCTGGTTCTCAATCTCATAGAATTAATACTGCTTCTCCTACTCTTGATATGCTTCTTCTTCGTGATTTCCTTAATTTCCCTTCTTCTAATAACAACAATTCTTCCAATGCCCATCTCTCAAACACTAAGCTCTCCAATACTACTACCAAACCGACTGAGAAACTGAATACCACCAACGGGGACGGCTGTATCGGTTCCTTCGAGAATACTAAATTAAGTCCTGAATTGGATTGCAGTTCCGAGTTTCTCCCGAAAGACTCGCCGGATTCGGGTTTGTTGGAGGAGATAATCCATGGGTTCTTTCCTAAATCTGAATCAAACAAGTCTGAAAACGGATCATCCGTGTCGTCTGGGTTGAACAATTCTGATCAGTCATCGTTTGAGAATGGGAGAAATTCCGGGTTGTGTTTTGATAACACAGATGGTGGTGACAGTAGTATTCAACAGCAATTGGAGAATTTCAATGGGTTTAATTCCCAGAATTTGATGATGTTTGGTGATAATTTGATGATGGATGATATTTTTCAGTGTCCAGAGCTTTTAAATGCATTTTCAGCTTAGGCTGTTTCAAAATGACGATGATCGTATTCTCGTTTTCTGTAACGGCGGCGGCTGCAATAGATTTTTAATTTCTTTTTTTAATATTATCATCATGCACCTGAATTTTACGTTCTACATTATTCTAAAGATGGATCATTTGTTTTTAGTATAAAAAAAAAAGTTGATGAAAATTTCCTTGCCTCTTTAACGATATTAGATGTTTCTATTTTATTCTATATTTTTCGAGGTTGAATAATAATTCATATATATGATCATTTCATGGGTGTACATTATTTGGCCAAAGACATTCTTTTCTCCTCGTTTGGAAAAAGGTTGTTTTTGTTTTGCTCTCAGAAATCCTATGTTGCCTGTTCGAGGCGGATCTAGAAATTGATGCTATCAAATATTAGGTTTAATTATAAGGTTTGGTGGATATATATTCCTATCGGCTGTCATTATATAATCAAGGATTAGGATAAGCTTATATTCCGAAAACGGGATATCATCTGTTTTGAACCTTAATTTATATAGTTTTAAGTTTGGTTCTCCAACCAAAAACAGATCGTACAATGAAGATGTTATACTCTCTTTATAAACTTGCCAAGTAGTTGACATTCTAAAAAAATTGATTGTTTCAAGAGAAAGATCTCTTATATGTGAATACATAAGTTTTTTTTTTTTTTTTTTTTTTTTTTTTTTCCAAATAAGTTTTATTTTAGTTCAGTTGATGAATAAATACACTTGCCTAATTTACACCAAAATAAGCCTTCTCTAGTTGGAATGAGGGGAAGAATTAGTAATTAGATTTTAAATAGTAATGGTAAATAATATCCAATAAAAATTTGTGACCTTAGTAGTAAAACTAACTAATAATTAGGTTAAAACCAACTAAATATAATAACCAAAATTTGTGACCCCCTTTTCTTTTTGAAATACTACATTCATATTGGTGGGGTATCCATGAAATTTTTTGTCGACAAGTCCTTATTATATAGTGATCATATATGTCACATGTTAGGGAGACACATTGCGTATCTATACTAATTTGAAAATTAATAATATTAACTTCTATTAATTAAATCAGTAAATGCTGACATTATACATTTTTTAGTGGAAAGCATATTTATTAAATTATAGACTTTGATATGAATATAGCAATATCTAATCCCTCTCAAACTCATGGATTAAATTAATTAAGGATTTCACTAGATCTTTTTTTATTGGGGCTTCAGAGGCCTTTAAGCTCTTGAACTGGCCAAAAAAAAAAATTACAATAATTAAAAGTGAAAATTTTTTAAAATAATAATATGGAAAATTAATATATTTGGGTACTAACCAGTGGAGCTCCTCCTAATTTATTGTGTGACATATTTTTATCGGATAAAACACATTAATAGACTTTTGTACATATCATAATTCTATTAGATAAAATATTCTACTTCTTGTTAATCGGTTAATACCCAAATATTTTCTTAATAATAATCAAAAGTATTTAAAGTGTGGAAAATTCATAGAAAAGGATTTTGCTCGATGCAATGTGACAAGCTCCAACTTAGATCTTTAAGGTTCGGAAATTAGTTTTTTTTTTTTTTAATCATCTCTCTCTAAAGGCTGCTGAAAAGATTTTAAATTAAAAAAATTTGAAAAGCGTAATAGTTCACACATTTAATTTTAGTACAAACTAGGGATAGATAAAAGCTTACTTTTAGAGTGGATAATTACAATATAATTTCATTAGTTTATAAACTTTATTACATTATCCCTATTATCTTTTGTGAAAGAGATAGGATGTTGTCTTATACGTATAAATGCATGGGGAAAAAGCCCTTATCTCTTGGCATAATAATCTAATATTGTCTATTTGATTTAGTTTTAGAGGGTATACAATTAGATAGATAATTAAAGATGTTAAAATATCAAAGAATAAACAAACATAAGAAAGAAAATTAGAAAATTACAACAATTTATAACAAAAATACCAGGTAAAATCAAGATAATACTTGTCTACACATGAATGAGTAGAAAATTCTATTTCCTTTGATTTTTATTAGTCTATTTTTATTATATATTATTATATTGAGTTAATTTCACTAATAATCAAAATAAATATGGATATATCAAATATACCAGACGTTTTTATTAAATATCAAAACTACCCAAAAGCCGCCGCCGGCCAAATTAATTACATTGTGAAAAGACAAAACATACCCCCGATTTAATTTCTCCTTAATTTGTGTAAAATTTAAGGAAAATTTTAAGATCCCTTAAATTTTACAAAATTAATGGAAAAATCAAATCTAAAACAGAAATAAAAGTATAATAAAAAATAAAATAAAAATCTTCAGACTCTAATTTCTTCTTCCAGGAAAATTCGAATGCCTTCTTGTTCGTCCTCCTACAAAGTACAGAGATAAAAAGTAAACATTTAATTAAAAGTAACTTATTATACAAAATACATAGAAAGCTAGTTCGTCGGAGAATTGAAAGGTACAAATTTTTATAAATTGTTTACTTTTAGTAAACATTTATTGGTGTATACTCAAAATTGATAGAGTACAAAATTGAAGATGAAAAAAATATACGTTTTAAAGATATGTAAATAGAAAATTAAAATAAATATTGAACAAAAATAAACATTTTAATAAAATCCTTCAAATCCGGAAAAAAAAATCAAAGAAAGCATCAAATATATAAGTGAATAAACGACTCATTCGGAAGAAAAATCACTAGCAAGATCGAAAAACAAAATAGAACGGGAAAAAACGTTCATTCAGAGATAGAGCGAAGACACAAAATTGAAGATGAAAAATAGATAATAATTTTAAAAATATGTAAATAGAAAATAAATGTTGAACAAAAATAAACATTTTAATACAATCCTTCAAATCTGGATAAAAAAAAATCAAAGAAAGCATCAAATATATAAGAGAATAAACAACTCATTCGGAAGAAAAATCAATAGCAAGATCGAAAAACAAAATAGAAACTGGAAAAAACGTTCATTCAGAGATAGAGTGAAGACACAAAATTGAAGATGAAAAATAGATAATAATTAAAAAAAATATGTAAATAGAAAATAAAAATAAATGTTGAACAAAAATAAACATTTTAATAAAATCCTTCAAACTGGATAAAAAAAAGTGTGGAAACTTTCAAGATCTACATCTTCAAACATAGAAACTTACAAGATTCATCGTCGGAGAAGAAATCAACACCCGATTATGACGGTGACGCTTATACGTAGTAAACAGAGATTGCAATTGATGGGTGATCGGATCGAGAACTCGTCTTATCGGTTTAAGATGTTTAAAAATGAGAACGATATATATACGTGTGTGTCGGATCCATTGACTGCTGATTAGATCTGGAAAGAGAGAATTGATGAAATGTATGAGGTAGATCCTGACGAAGGGCTATTCCGGCAACCGTGAACATGGTTGAAAAAAAAAATAGATTGGATGGCTAAAAAAGATTTTTCCCCTTCTTCAATAGGGTGGGATAGTTGGGACTAAAGAACAAATGACTGAGAAAAAGAAAAAAAAAATAAAGAATTACATTCCATGGCTAAGGGTCAAGCGTATGTGGTTGGAAAAGAAATCAATGAAATTGGGCATATGTCAGAGGGGTGCGGCGGCAAGGCTGAAGAAGTAGGTTTAGTTTAAAAAAAAAAAAATCAATGAAGATTGATCTGAATTTTAAAAATATATATATAAAAATTAAATGATTTCCAATTAATAAGATATGGTAACCAGGAGAGATAAAAAGGTAAGATGGTAAAAAATAAAATCGAAAACCACCATATCACCACCATAAATGGTGTTTTTCGGGTAAAAATGAAATAATATCATAACCTCCAGCATAATTGTAATTGGGTTAATTAAACCGGTTATTAGTGTAATTAATTCTATTATATTTAATAAATATGTAGATACCATTAATTTTTATAATTCAAAAGAAATAAAATTGACGATCAAGTCTCATCATCCATCTGATCCGTTGAGTCTTTCTTATCGTTGAGAATGTGAGTATTTTTCGTAAGAGAATAAGAGGTGAAAGAGAGAGGAAGAGAGAGACATAGAAAAACATAGTAGAAAGAGGAAATAATGGACAGAAAGAGTTCTTGTTAGGAAGTAGTTTGCATTGATGGGGAAAATAAAGGGAAATAAAGATGGTTATAATGAAATTGGGAAGGACACAGTAAAAGAAAGATGGAAATAAAATAAATGGAAGAAACCGTACGAAAGATATATATATATGGGTTGGTTTTATATATTTTGAGTGAAAAATCTAATTTTTATGGTAAGGTGGGGCATGCAAATTTCTTGTTACATTTATGATCGATGTGGGACAGAACTTTCATTTATAACTTGTTCTAAATAATTGATGGCTCACCCACGAGAGCTTTTATAAGTATATTAAATGCTACTTTTCCGGGGAAAATTTAATAATTTTACATTTAACTATTTGTTAAAAATGTTTATAAAAAAAAAACTATTTGTTAATAAAAATGTGTTTTATTATTGATTTTTTTAACATAGGGATTTGGACCAATTTTATTAATTGTTTTATGCATTATAAGAACTTAGTCACACTCACAGCTTTGGTTTTGCTTGTTGGCTCAATTAATCTCTTGTAATTACATTAGTGGTGATGAGGGCCGCCTAATATTTATTAATGTTTTGACCATTTTTTAATGAAGTTAAAAATCACTTTTATGATAATTAGCTTAGATTGGGAACCACTCAATAAATATTTTTCTAAGAACTCCGTGATTGTGACACTTGCTAAAAAAATAACTTGATTTATGACATAGTTTAAAAGTTGTTCATATATAGTATAGTCAAAAGAATGAGTAATTAGGAATTGAACAGAATTATTCAACAAATAAAATTCTGAATATCAAAAGAATGTTAAACGAATAAACGTGAAAAATTGAATTATATTTTTGGAGATTCTAAAATTATAAAAATGCAACTATTTTCTTGCTCATGAGGTAGACAAATTAAAAGAGGCCGGTTCAAATTTTTTGGATAGATATTTTATTTAAGCTATATAGTTTAGATAAGAAATTTTATTAATCCGAATGCTAGAGATATAATATAGGAAAATGTTCGTGGGTGTATCAAAATATTATGTAATATTATAAATTTATCATTCTTAATAAATATTTATAAATATATCATTTATTATAAACAAGTCAATCATATAAATAATTGATTGATAGTGATACTGTTAATGATATATGATAATACAAACTAGTTATTGATTAATTGTGTTATATAGTAGATCACCGATTGATGTGTTCATTAAAAATGAATTTTTTTAAAATATTATATTTATAAATATTATAAAAAAAATAACTAGATTTAAAATATAAATATAAATATAATATAATAATTTAAAATACAATATTTTGAATTTGAATTGGACTTTGCTTCCCCTAATAAATGTATAACTTAACAATTTCAAATTAAACACTACTTCAATATATTGTTGTCACTCTATGTTTAGAGACTTTTAAATTAGACACTACTTTAATGTTTGAAATTTTGTTTCATTCACTGATTAGAGTGTGAGCTACAACATTCTTTTCTCTCTTAGACTAAAAGCATAGAGTGACAAATAATTGAACTTATTTTTATGACAAATGCTTTCTTCATTCTTAGAGTTGCAAATTTGTCACTTTAATTTATTCAATCTCTTTCATTATTTTACTCTTTTTTTTTTTTTTTGGTGAAATGGAAATAGCTAAGACGCCGTGTGCTTTATTTATTTTGTTTTCACCTTTTTCTTCCAAATAAATTTTTTGTCTGACTTCTCTTTTTCCGACATTAGATTGGTGGAAGTTATATCAAGGATTGCCCCTTCCTACCACAATTTGAATATCTTGAATTTATAAAATGCAATCGTAAAACAATTCAATTTGTAAAACTCCACTACATATTTATTTTGGGAGAGAGAGGGGGATGGAATGTGATTTTGATAATGGTGAGATACGACCCTCCAACTTCTTAATTATAAGAAGTGAGTTTTTGTTAATCCATCAGATATATTTTATATATGTGTAAATAAGTCTCATCAATGGGTCGAGTAGGGCGGATCCGACCTTTAAATAAACGGGTCAGGGCTACGCTCGGACCAGACTTACAAAGCCTTGTTAATGAGCGGGTTGGGTTAGGCCTGAGCCTGACTTAAAATGGTAACTTCAAATCCAGTCCACGGGCTTAGACTCATGGGATAAAATACGGGTCGGGCCTGGTCGAGTCCATTTTAAGGGTTTGGCCAGTCTATTCAAATTTTTAATTGTTTAATTAGATTTTTAATTGCATTTTTTAAAAATTATTTTTTAACTTAATCTCAACTCTAAAGTGGTGAAGAAAAAAGTTAATTTCATTTTTCACTATTCTATTCTATTTATTTTTTTATATATTATTTATTAAACTTTTAAATTAACTTTATTCATCATTTTTGTAGGTTAGATTTTTCATTAAATTTTTAATTGCATTTTTTTTTAAAAATTTAATTTTAATATATCATATTTTATAATTATATAAGATTATATTTTATAATTATATAATAAGAATTTGTCTCAAATAGCATAAATCCGCATACTAATTACTAAAATTGTTTGAACTTTTTAAAAATTACTCAAATAACATAATTATAATTCAATAAATTATTGAACTATAATTCAATTAATTATTGAACTATTTTTCATAGGTATTTTAAACGAATTTGTTTGTTTTTTTGGTTTTTTAAGTTCAAGGTCAATAATTTATTGAACTATTTGATCATTTTTTTATTATTGTTTCAATGAATTCATTAAATTTTTTAATTTTTTTAGTTAAATAATTTATTGAACTAAAATTATGCTATTTGAGTAATTTTTGAAAACTTCTGACATTTCAGTAATTAGAATGCAAAAATATGTTATTTCAGTAATTGCCCTTATAAAATATAAAAAATAATTATATAATTATAAGATTATATTAAAATATCAAAAATAAAATAAAATATTTACATCATATTTTATAATTTCTCGAGCCGGGTCTGATGAGGGCTCTATAGATAAAGCTTGTGGGTCAGGTTTGGGCTCAAATACGTAATCCATATCTAGCCCAAAGATTTAGAAGATGAGTCTGGTCCGTCAACCGTTGACTTACGAGCCTGATCGAGTTGGGTTTAGGTTGGGTTTGGACCGGCCCATAGGCTTGGCCCCGTTGATGAGGTTTATGTGTAAAGAGTAAAGAGATTTTAGTGAGTTTTGATTTCAATTAAAACATGTCCCATCATCTTTAGATTTTGATTGTAGCTCTTGACAGTTGTTTAGTATAAGTAGATTTGGTTAACCTAAGATTATAAAATTTAGATTTTTATAATATGTATTTAGGTGCGAAAGTGATTGGTCAAAGAAACATAGGATTGTGTAGCTTAGGAATACTTTATGAGTTTTGATTATTAGGAATTCTACTAGAAGTTTATAAATTCAAATTACAAATTTAATAAATATACCTTTCAAAGATCGGTTGGATATAGAGCCCAAACCATACCCATTTATCCTATTAAAAAAAATGAAAAATATTTAGCATTTTTCCTCGAATAGAGGTAATTGCTAAAAAATATATATATACTATTAAGAATTAATCACTGTAAGACTGAAAAATAACTCAAATATTCGACTAAACTAGTAACAAGTTTGCAACATTCCGATGAGTAATGTTAATTTAATTGCAGTTACCAATTAAATCGAATTTCAAAATAGTGACAGTTGAAATGAGGCAACAAATTTCGCCATAAGCGTTGTGATTCCATGATCAAAACAAGAAATTATAATGTTCAGTTTGTAACATGTTTCACATGTCAAATGCAGAATTAGAGATTCTATCAGAGTCTGCTCCTTCAAGACAACCTACAATACAAACTGCTGCTTCAAAAAACAATTTCATCTGCTCTCCGACCCGCTCATTCTGATGCCGCTCCATCCCTCCGATCCCCAGTAATTGTCGTGTTGAAAGTCCGTCTTGATTGCAACCATCATTGTTGTTTCCTAAATTTCAATCTAATATATATTCATACAATACAGTGAATAATTTAGCAAATATGTCAATTTCGATTCGTTCATATCAAAATTTCATGGTTGTGTGCGTATGAATAATGATAGAGGTTTTCTGCAAATAGATCAAAACTAACAGTTAGAAGGGTTTTTGGCTTCATTGACCTCCAAAATTCTCAATTAAGGTTTATTGACCTCCATTTTTATTTTAAACTTTTTTGACCTTATGATGATGTCATTTTAGTGTGAAATGTCTAAAAAAACCCTTTTATTCTCTTCTTCCATGAAACCTTCTTCATCTCTCGTTCCATGAATTTTTTTTCTTCTCTTCTTCCATGAAACCATTTTCTTATCTTCTCAATATTAACTCTTCTATCTCTCTTCATCATTTTTGTAGGTTAGATTTTTCATTAAATTGTTAATTGCATTTTTAAAAAACCCATTAATTTTAATATATCATATTTTATTTTTATATTAAGATTATATTTTATAATTATATAAAAATAATTTGTCTCAAATAGCATCTCCATTCTCTACTAATTTCTAAAAATGTTTGAACTTTTTAAAACTTACTCAAATAAATTATTATTAAAAAAAAAATAAATTATTGACTATAATTCAATTAATTATTGAACTATTTTTTTGAGTTTTTTAACCAAATTTTGGTTTCTTTCTTGATTTTTGAGTTTTCAGGTCAATATTTTATTGAACTATTTGAGTTTTTTATTATTATTTCAATGAATTCGTTAAATTTTTAATTTTTTAGTTAAATAATTTATTTCCCTAAAATTTTGAGTCTATTTGAGTAATTTTGAAACGTTACGAATTTTCTTAATTAATGCAAAAGTTTATCTAATTTTGGACTATAAAAGATATTTTTCTTAATTATAAGATTATATAAAATTTAAAAATAAAATAAATTTTTTATTAATTTAATCTTTTATAATATGTATATATATATATATAATTTAAAAAAAGCTTGTGGTCGGGTTTCCTTCAATGTCTCATAATCTAGCCCGAAGATTTAGGGATGGTCCACCAACGTTGACTTCGAGACGATGAGCTCGTTTAGCTTGGTTTGACTTCCTTTTGTCTTGGCCCCGTTGATGAGCTTTATATATAAAGAGTAAAGAGATTATTAGTGAGTTTTTTTTATTAATTTAAAAATTCCTTATATTTAGTTTTGATTGTAGTCTTAATTTAAAGTTTAGTATAATAGTTTTTTTGTTAACCTAAGATAATAAAAATTAGATTTTTATAATATGTATTTAGGTGCGAAAGTGATTGGTCAAAGACACATAAGGATTGTTTAGCTTTTTTTTTTTTTTTTTTAATATTATAAGATTAACTTAATAATGACTTTTTATTTTATATAGGAATTAAATTAGAAGTTTATAAATTCAAATTACAAATTTAATAAATATACCTTTCAAAGATCGGTTGGATATAGAGCCCAAACCATACCCATTTATCCTATTAAAAAAAAAAAATATTTAGCATTTTTCCTCGAATAAAGAGTATTTGCGAAAAATATATATATACTATTAAGAATTAATCACTGTAAGACTGAAAAATAACTCAAATATTCGGCTAAACTAGTAACAAGTTTGCAACATTCCGATGAGTAATGTTAATTTAATTGCAGTTACCAATTTTTTTTTTTTTTTCATAATAATGACAGTTGAAATGAGGCAACAAATTTCGCCATAAGCGTTGTGATTCCATGATCAAAACAAGAAATTATAATGTTCAGTTTTTAACATGTTTAACATGTCAAATGCAAAATTAGAGATTCTATCACAAAGTCTGTCCTTCAAGACAACCTACAATACAAACTGCTGTTTCAAAAAACAATTTCATCTGCTCTCCGACCCCGTGTTCGCTCATTCTGATGCCGTCATCCCTCCGATCCCCAGTATATTGACATGTATGAAAATCCGGTTTGATTGCAACCATCATTGTTGTTTCCTAAATTTGATATAATATATATTCATACAATACAGTGAATAAAGGGGTTTTTAGCAAATATTTCAATTAAAATTCATATCAGGTCAAAAATTTACATAATTATGGCGTATGAATAATGATAGGGTTTTAGGCAAATAGGCCAAAACTAACAGTTAGAACCATAACTTTATAAATCATAAACTTCTGAGATTCGTATATAAGTAATAATGTTACAAAGTGATGATAATCGAATCGAATTATACTAAAGAAAAGGATTATACATTGATCAAGCTATGACCTAACCTTCATATTTGAAGTTAAATCTTGTCACCTTATGAGCTTAATCTCGGCATAACATCCATCTACTATCGTACAATTCTAGGCTAAACTCTGAGCACCAGTTTTGCTCCCTACTTTTTATTTGAATGAGAAGGGACGACCCCTTCCGCTATTGCCTTAAAGTATGCATTCTCTGCAACTGTCCACCGACTCTGAAATATGGTCCATTCTCTTCTACAGCGTTCGCTTACCTGCAACAATTGCCATACAATATCAGAAAATAGGTATGCTGGTATTGAAATTACAATTTGAGACTTCGTTGGTTGACACAATAAACATTAAGCAAAACTAGAGTGTTGACAGCCTTAATTTTCCAATTAATTCATGATGATCAATAACTTCACATAAAATGCAATGTGGAGAGCTTCACATACCCCGACCCATGCTGCTTTTCCATTGTGTGATTCTCCCTACCAAATTGCACAAAAAATGAAATCAATGAAATCGGAGTTCATTATTTTCTTTTAAGGACTATTAAACTGCAATTTACTGGAAAGCGGGGGAGGGAGATAACTAATATAGTGAAATATTTTTCTTTACCTGGCTTCCAAGTGAGGGCAAACCTTGGTGAATAATCCACTGAGCATCTACAACTCCAATCTTTTCATGTGCAGGCTATATAGGAAAACATTTGTTTTAATTGAAGTTCAATCACAATCCCCCAATGATGATACTAGTGAGCAAAGCAGAAAACAAGACCAAGTTAGGGCACTCACATCCACGCATCTTCTAAGAACAAAGTCAAGACCCCAACCATGGACCAGGTCATTCTGCGGTCCAAGAGAATTGCAAACACCATACGATATAAAATGTCAGACAAATGGCTGTGGAAAAAAAGCTGGGTGGAAAAAGAAGGCATAAATCAAGATTGAATAACTAGAACCTGAATCATATACCAAACACAACGCCATGCATCTCGGGAAAAAACTGGAGCCATGATCTCAACAAAGCTGCATCAAGGAAATGCTGGATATAAAAAGTCTGCAATTTCTACTAATCCAATCATTCAAAACAGAGGAAAGCTATGAACAGGAAAAACCAACATTCAAAAGTATATCTTACGCAGCACAGGGAGGCATGTGTGGATCAGTGCACCATCCTGGTCTTTCATCTGTCTCTCTGAAGGAAATTCAATGAAACGAGTAACATACATATTCTATATAAATTATCTGAACCGAAAAAACCTTAACATTGAAGTTACATCACTCTTACTTGTGAACCTCACTTCCATCTCTTCTCTTTGTCATTCTCCAAGTAGTATGTTTAGTGGGTTGTAAACCAGGCTGTGAAATCTCTAACCCATGCTTCCTTACTAGTTTTACATATCTGTAATGTTTGAACTGTTAATACAAGATAGAAAGCAGAGGACATAATTAGGCCGAAATGTGCCAAACTTACTCTTCAGCATTAAAATTTTCCAAGCCAAGGTCTTCATCCCAGATAAAAATGTAGTCATACGGTGCGACAATGTCAGGATGCAAAAATCGTTTCGCATACCACCTTCGCAGAATTTCAGACAATTAAATTTAAAACATAATTTAAAAAACTTCCAAAACTTGATTTATATTGCCTTAAATTACAGCTGTGAAAGAATATTGAATGATCCCTTACCATTTGGTCTGCTTCCGAGCACTAATATGAATAGCTTGCTTTGACCATTCAAATTCATCCCATTCTGATGTTCGGCCATCATAATGGAAGAGAAGGATTAAAAAATTGTCTGAAAACTGTAGAGAAGCATTCTCATTAGTCTCTCGAATAGTAGAATACACAAACACAGAAGCAGAGACAGAGAAACAGAGAGAAAGAGAAAGAGACCTTTCTGACTGCTCTATCAATATTGAATCTTTGATTGTAACCAACTGTAAAAGCTACAAGATACCGCGGCTTAGTGATCAGGTCCTGCAAAGATCATCTCTCATCTTGATCAGCACCTGATTCTAAAAGTTATTGATAAGACTCTGCCCAAATTTGTTAACGTAAAAGCTCATACATTAGCTTTGATCTTTTATTGACTATAAAATGATGGAAAGACATGACAAACTTTTGTGCGAAGGCAACCTAATTCAACTAAAATTGGAATTAATATACTTTGTAGGATAACCACACAATCCTGCCATTAAATAAAATTAGTCTCCTTTATGTTTTCCATGCACTTGGTCGAAATATTTGCGAATGTATATGGAATTTAGCATTAGAATACTGATCAAATTTCATTATGCTGCTCTTGCTTTATATTTGAACATGTCGGAAGCATTTGGTGGTATCTTGAGGTTTGCAATTACATAATATCCGCAATCCGCTTGTATACTATACACACCTCACTAGGATTACCCCACAACCTACGCAAATACAAATCGGATTGGGAATCAATAATTTTTGGAGGTAGGCTTTCTGCACCTCTCGGATTTGATGGGACCCAAATCTGTAGCAAAAACAAGAGTGAACAAAACTGTGAGTGAAATAAAAAAGTAGATAGTAATTACATGTCAACAAAATTATATTTTGTTTTGCAAAGGAATCCTATTCATTTACATTGATAAGGTAGCCTTTAAATAAATATAAACCATAAAATCTTTTATTCCTTCCATGATCCATAGGATCAGCGAAAAATATTAAGTTTTTCAAGATTGATAAAATTTCCAGAACAGCAAATCATAGAAACTAATCAAGACATTAAAAAACAAGTGAAATATGGGCTCTAATAAGCAATGTCTTTATTTGGTTTGATGCCCAAAGTCAAATGCTCAATGATTAAGTCAGACTAAAGACAAATTCAAGAACTAAAACTTCACCCAGCTAATGTAGACATCAGGCCCCAGCTCTCAAACAATAAATAGACAAATATGCAAACTTAATGCTTCTAGATGCACTTCATATATCTCGATTCAATTTCCCAACAACATACATTCAAGAAAATCGTTAAATAGTATTATATCGGTAATTGATACCCAACATAATTGGCGCTATCCACTTAGAGTGAAAAACTCTACTCCAATTTTCAGCAGTTTTATCATTTCTTAATTTCTTCCGTCTTACACCACCTATTTGCACCTGTCAACGTCAATATCTTTAATATAGAACCCTTTGAGTAGATGACAGAACGGAAATACAAAACAGATCATGAGTGGATATTCTATTCACAAAACACATCAAGATCTACGTGGTAATATTGGTACAGCCCATAAACTAAACTTGCTAGATGTTAAATGAAGGTATGAATATCTAATCTAATGAACACTTGAATCAATTTTCCAGCTGCAATTGAAACCAGACATGGATTTATTGAAATCGCTAATCAAACCCAGCAGTCATGGACATTTGAGTTATGAAAATGACTACCTTTGATGTCCCATTGACAATCTGTGTTTGGTTTCCATTGCTATTATTATTCCTCACAGAAGACCTAACATTGAGATTTGATACGGTAGAGGGACCTGAGTTTTTTCCGGCAATATAGGAGAGATCAAGAGTTGGAAGAAGACTGGAAGGGAGATTTAGCTGCCAAATAAGTCAGTAAAAAGAATGATAAAAAAAAATTAAAAAAAAAATATCATGAGAAGGAAAGTGTAGTGCTAGCTAGAAATAGATACCTTGGTAAATGACAAGGATGGAATTGACACTCCAATGAAGAAACCAACGAAAACTCCCAAAAAAGTAGTAACAGTAAGAATCATAGACATGGCCTCATTGGTTCTTTTACTAGGGGCACTATAACCGAAAAAATAGGCAAATTTCATTAAGCTTCATACTTAATATAGAAAGTTAGAGATTCCCCAATAGAAAAAAGGGGGAAAAAATGTAAACCTGCGTGATGGGATGACCACATTCATAGCTATAGCAAAAACCTCTTATCCTGATTTCAGAGTAAAAACAAAAAAAAAAATAACAAAAAAAAAAATAACAGATTTATATTGGAATCAAAATCTATCTGCAAAACACAAGAACAGCTTAAATCAAAAATGTAGATATTGAATGTTCTTAGCATCAAACCATTAAAACCCAACTTTGATTATTGGAAAAAGAAACCAAATTTAAGCTGACAGATACACCCACAAAGGAAATAAAGAAAGAAAAAAAATTGAATCTTGAAACTAAAAATAGCACTCTTTCAGCTCAGTGAATGAAGACTTTGACAAGTTTGTAAAAAAAATAGAAAATTTGGTAGTTCCCAGAAAGCTAAGAACGAGCTGAAAAAGAAAACTAATTAAAGAATAAAGAAAGAAAGTAACCAAAGTTAAAAAGAAAAACAAACCGAAACAGAGCAGGATCTGGAACTGGAATAAGTTGAAATCAGAAAGGAAAGCTTTCCTTTGGGAGTTTAAACCCCTTGCTTTCAGAAATAGAAATAAACACCAAAGGAATAGATTTCACAGTCAACGAATAAGTCTAAGAAAGAAAGAACCAAAGCTTAGCTAACGGCGACAAATAATGAATTTTAATATTAAAAAAAAAAAAACTGATGAAATTATAAGTTGAATTTATAAATCTAGATTTTCGTCAAAGTCAAATGCAATTTTTACCTAACGTGAATTTTATGATCATACAAATTCAATTTCTCAAAAGATATATTTATAATTTAGTTAAGTTGTTAATATTAATTACTGATGATGTAACTATTTATGAACTACTGTTTTCGTAATTTATTTCAGTTTTTTAATCAAATATATACTAATTTCATTTTATTTGTATGTTCTAATTTAATTTGAGATTTTCATCCAAAAAAATAGTTTGAGATAGACACATTAAACCACTAATACCCTTATAAGATGTTAATGAGTTCGTTCACCGACATTTAAAGGTAAATAGAGAATATATTTTTTTCATTAATGAGTTGGGCTTCTTTCTAATTTTAGAATATATGTCATATATTAGATTAATATATAAATTTAAATAAGGGAAAAATAACTAGCGATAATTTTAAAATAAAAATTGAAATGGATAACTTTTAATGGGTTAATTTTAATAATGGATAAATTAATGTTGTTTATTTAAAATAAAAAACACAATTTTTTATATATATCAAAACTACCCAAAACCACCACAAAAATTATAAATTAAATGATATGTAATTAATGAGATATAGTTACTAGGAGAGATAAAATGGTAATAAGGTAATTAATGAGATATAGTTTTTAATTTTTTTTTTCCAAAGATAGACTTTAATTAAAGATTAAAGGAATTACAGACTAGACCCAATGCTCTTTTAGCAAGAAGATGGGCATCAATTTTTATTAAAGTAAAAATTATATAATCTTAATTTTTAAAAAATAAGGTACTTTAAAATTTCATTATTTTAAAAAAAGAGATTTTTTTTTTGAAGAGAGAGAGAGAGAGAGAGAGAGAGAGAGAGAGAGAGAGAGAGAGAGAGAGAGAGAGAGAGAGAGAGAGAGAGAGAGAGAGAGATTGGGGAGTTGCCTAATTAAGGTTTATCTTTTAGAGAGGGTGTGAGTTCGTCTCGATTCGCAATACCAAGAAAAAAAGTAGTATGGTAAACTAATTTGATTTGAATGTGACAAATTTTAATGTTTGGTGAATTATAAAATTCCATCGTTATAGGAATATATAGAGTAATTATGAAAAAGGATCCATTTTTTTTTTTAAAATTTTTTTATTTTTTTTTTTATTTTTTCCTTTTAATTTTTTTTTTTTTAACCCCCCCCCCCAAAAATTTTTTTTTTTTTTGTAGTTTTTTATAGTTATTCACCCACCTCCCCCAAAGATCATGGGTTGGGCTCCCACCTTCCCCAAAGATCAAGGGTTGGGCTAATTTCCATCCAAGGCCCAAGAAGCCTATAGTCCTTAGTGTACTAGCAGGCCACCTATGGATTGGGGCCACAAAACAAAGATTTTTTTTTTATTGATGGTATAATTTTGGGAAAATTACATAAATCACCTTCAACCTTAGAGGTCATAATAACTGCACCTTTAAATTGAAAATTTAAAGTAATTGATCCGTAAATTTTATAAAATAATAAAATTAGATTCTGAAAATTTAAATTTGAAAAATCACACCTTTTACATTATTAATTTACTATTCAATAGGATTGGGTCTTTGAGGACATCCAACTTCTACAATGATTTTCAAGAGTCTAATTTAGGAGGTGGTATGACAAATCAATATTATAAAATTGATAAAAAGAATATAACGTGAGTTTTCAATGATAAATTTAAATATCGGGGACCAAAATATAATGAAATGTAAAATTCAATTAAAATAGGACTTATAAAAATTAAAATTATAAAAGTCCAAAATGTAGTGATAAAAATGGATTTTTAAACCTAATTTTTGGAAAGAGAGCGGGAGTAAAGATAACAAACGGCTCTTTTGAAGAAGCTAATCTTCCTTATTATGGAAAAATCTCAAACGGCCATAACGCGCTACCTTTAACTCTCTCTCTCTATTAATATTAATTCAGTTTCTTTCTTACTGCTTTTATAGCCGTTGCAAATTTCTCTCTCTGTCTCTTCCTCTTTCTCACACAAAAAATAAAACATTGAAAACAAAGAGAAAGAGATTGATAAATCAATCCATCGATCAATCAATGAGTGGAGAAGGCAATGTATCAAATTGTTGGTTGAAGCGTAAAAGACCTCCAAATATTCAAATTCCCACTGTCTTGAAAGAGCAAAATCAACCTCTCACTCTCAATGCTGCCACGCCCTGGAGGACCGACACCGTTTCTTCCTCTGGGAATTCAAATTCAAATTCAAATGGTGAAATTCCCATTTACATTACTTCTTTTACTGCTCTTGATGTATTGAACTGTTGATCCCAGAAAAAAAAAATCATATTTTTACCTTTATGTGCCCATTTTCATTGATTTTGTTTAGTAATTGGTATACTCTTTGTTAATTGAATTGCTATTTGTTTGTTCAAAAAATTTAGTTAAGTGTAACTGGATTTTGTCCATGTATTAGGTTGATTGATTTCATGATTGAGATTGACCGCTTTTGTAATTGGCATTTGGCGTTTTTGTGGTTAGGTTAGAGTGTCTTGTTGGTTGGATTTTTTAGTTAGTTTTGAGGTAATTTTGTTGTTTTATTCTGGGAAGTATATTATTTGTTCCATTGAATCAAGGTCATGGTTCATTTTGATAAGCCAAATTTGTTCACAGATTTTGCAGATCATGTGGGGGTTTTCTTTGTTAAGGGCAAGAAGAAATTCATGGAAGATAAGCACAAGATTATTCCTTGCTTAAAAGGCCACTTAAATGAAGTAATCAAGTCTCTTTTCGTTTGAAATCCTCACTTACTGCTTAATCTACTTCTGTCATTAACTGTATATTTTTTTCCCCTTCATTTGTAGGCTTTTTTTGGCGTTTATGATGGTCATGGAGGTAGGAAAGCAGCTAATTTTGTTTCACAAAATTTGCATAACAACATACTTGAGATGATGGGTGATTCTACTGGTTCTGCACAGAAGGAAGAAGCAATTAAAGCTGCCTTTTTGAAAACAGACCGAGACTTCTTGAACCTGGTAATTCAATTGTAGTTACATTTTCCATTATCTTGCAATTTATTGTTTTATCTTCAACTCTTGTATCATGAAAAATTCTATAACATTGTAGGGTATAGGCAGTGGTGCCTGCTGTGTCACGGCTCTTATACAAGGGCAAGAAGTTGTTGTTTCCAACTTGGGAGATTGCAGAGCTGTTCTTTCTAGAGGTGGGGTGGCTGAAGCTTTAACAAAAGACCATAGAGTGGAACACGCTGATGAGCGAAGAAGAATAGAAAATAAGGTACTAAAATGTTGTAGAGTGAAATTTATTGTTAAGGGTTTAGTAGATAAAGATGACGACAATGGTGGTGATGATGGTAAAGGATTCTAATATTTGATGTAGGGCGGATATGTTGAGTTTCATAGGGGAGCATGGAGGGTTCACGGGGTTCTTTCTGTTTCCAGAAGCATTGGGGATGCTCATTTGAAGGACTGGGTGGTGGCAGAGCCTGATTCAAAGGTCTTACCTCTAAGTCAAGACATGGAATTTCTTGTCCTAGCTTCTGATGGGCTTTGGGAAAAGGTGAGCATTTCTTTCATTGTAAAGTCTATTTAGGAATACTTGGTCATCTTATCTTTGTCTACTGAAATTAGCAAAATACATCTCGTGAGAGTCATTCTTCCTTGTGGGCGGCCGCATGATTAGCTAGGTTGGGTTGTTTAAAATGGCATAATGGAATATGTCCTTTTGTTAGCGGGAGATATTAACCATTACATTTACTTACTATAGCAATAAAATTCGATCCGCTTGAACATTAACAGAGAATAAAATTTTGATTTATTAAAAATGGAACAACTTGCCGGGGTAGATGAGATAGTTTGATCGAATCTGCCAACTATCATATACTTGGAACTTGAAGATGAAGTATATGTCAGTCTTAAAAATCTGGAATTTATTCAAACACTTTATTTCTATGGTGTTTATTTTTAATGTACCTGCTCAAATAAGAAATTGAGTTTGAAGAAGATTGTGATGGTAAATAGTTATTGACTTTGAAGCTGGCAAATATTTCATAGGTAGGCAACCAAGAGACGGTTGATGTTGTGACACGATTGTGCTTGATGGATAAAAAACTTGAGCAATCAATAGGTTTTTTGAGGAGCATTGACTTTGTGAATGGCTCTGTGAATACAAGTCCTCCATCAAAAATCCGGCGAGTTTCATTAGTCAGGCAACAGAAAGTAATGCTATCTCCAAGCTATATCAAGGCAGCTAATTGCAGGGAAAATGTGGAAGATGACAATGGTTGTGAAAAAGAGAGTCCTATATCAAAATCAAGAAGAATATCATTGGTCAGACAAATGAAGATGAAGAAGGAATCACCAACTAAAGAGAACAGTGATTGCAGCTATAGGAAGAGACCCACCTCCAATAGACTTGTGGCTGCTTGCAAGGAGCTTGTAGATCTAGCTTTGAGTAGGGGTAGTTTGGATGATATTACTGTAATGATTATTGATTTAAGTCACTTTAGATGCAACAGTCAATCTGAGTCATATGTTGATTTGGCGTTAGCTTCAGAAAATAATTGACTCTGTTCTTAACCAGAAAGATGCCTAAAAGGCAGATATGATTTTTGAAATTCTAGTTATCTTAATACAAAGCTGGGTAAATATTATTTCTTTCACTTCTAACTAATCAAGAATATTCCATCTTTGTTCCAAGATGATGCTTGTGATCAGTGATCTTTCCTCTTTCCTGCTTTACAGATGCTGATTAAATCTAATTTGTCTCTTAAATACTATTGTATTTTTTTTTTCCAAGGGAGTCTATGGTAGCTGCGGATGGATCGAGTCACAAATGTATTTCCTTCCTTTCATATTTGATTCGCTAAGCATCTCTCTATATGATTTATTTTTTAACTCAAGAATTTTTTATCATGTTCATACAATCACATGAAAAACTATTAGCGATTTCTTCATTATAGCGTGTTTCTTCTCCACTCAGTACACCACTTCAATTCTTTATTAAGGATCTCACATAGAAGAGGTAAAATGATCTAGTTATGAGTCATCTTTTCATTGTCAATTAGTTTTTAGATGAAACATTATGAATATGAAGATAAAATGGTATTATAGCCCAACAAACTTGAATGAGCATTTGGTCTAAAAAAATAAAAATCTGTTCTTAGAGTAGAAAAAGCCATTATCTTAAAGGGTATGTTAAAGATCCCACGTCGAAAAGTTAAAATGAGTTATTTGTCTCAAAGGGTTTTGAAATGAAAAACTGACAAGTATTAAGATTCTCTCCACTTCATCTTCATTTGATGGTTGTACAGTGTGAAATTATCAGTTCATCATCAAATCTAAAACATCTACTCAGTAAATTATGATGATCATTGTTTAATTAGCCAAGATTTACACTGTAGTTCAAATCTATCATTCTTGGACAAAAAAATATTGGATCAAGTTGAAGATAAGTGTTGAGGGACATAATGCATAAACATTAATGAATGCTAGACGTAGACCGTTTGAAGAGCAGTTCATTGAATAATATAGAGAATTTCGTCGATTAACTTAGCCCCATAATATTAATGATTATAAACTTTGTTAGTCACAAACAACTCACAAATCATTCAATTCAGATATAGAGAAGTTGAAGCTGTCTGATATTTTTTTGGTTTTTCTCTGTATCCCTTCATGTTCATCTGCAGACCAAGTGGGGTTTTGCTTTATTGTTTTCTACTTTCAAAGGAATCCTACTTTTGTTAACTACAGTGAATGCTGAATTTGGACCTTTTTTACATTTTCTATAAACACAGATTCCTTTGCCTTAGTCACTTCTTCCAACAGTTCCACTGTCAAAGATCAAACAGTGGATGAGAATCCCAGGTGAAAAATTACAAATCTCAAAACACATTTAATTATTATATTAACAACTACCCACATCGTAAAACTGAATGATTTTTCATTTTTTTTAAATAAAGTTTGCATCTTTTTTATATTTTATTTTCTATCTCATTCACATGCTTTTGTACTTGAATGACTGCCAAAAATCTTCTTCCCTCTTCTATCTATCAACTTTTTTTTCATCCCTTTTTTGAGGGATTCAACCACATGAAATTTCACATTGGATGAAAAGGAATTTGTCTGCTTTTTACCATGCATGAAAAAAGTGAGAGTCTTATGGAGAAATGGTAAGTCTTAATTCATTATTGAAAGCCAAATCACCTGTACAGTGATAGTTTTTTTTTTTTTTTTTTTGGATATGGAAATGCTAAACACAGCTTGCATATTATAAGGTCTTTTTCAATATAAAATGTGTAATGAGTTCTTTCTTCCACATCCTCCCATTTTCCAACTTTCAGAGCTGCCAGTTAAGAAAATGGGTGTTTCCTCTTGCTAATCACAAACTGCCAAGAAATTCTCTGGCAGCATCCATGAAAACTAGATCTATGGGCGGTGGTTAAAATGATATTTTAGTCTCAAATCCTCTCTCTGCCTGTTTTCAGCTTTATACTGTGTTTAGTCTCAGCAGAAAGTCCATTTCCAAACACTCCTAACCAAAAACCATGCATGATTCAATTGGAATCCCTGCTTGCTTCTCATTTAATGAGAGGCCAAGTAATGATCCAACTTCAGCTACTATCAAGTCAGGCCAAAGTGTGTTTATGTCAGTTTATCAAACGAAAATCGTCGGTCAGTGTCGCCTAATCACTATCACTTGGTGTAAGAATTTGTTGCTTCATGGTCTCTCCATATGTGTTCAAGGGCCAGAAGGAAATGAGCAATATCAGTGTAAGGTGGAGATGAAACCATGGTACTTTTGGAGAAAACAAGGTTCTAAGCATTTCGAAGTCGACGGTCGAGCTGTCGATGTGGTTTGGGATCTCAAGAGTGCAAAATTCAATGGGGAGACTGAGCCACAGTCAGATTACTATGTAGCTGTTGTTTGTGAAGAAGAAGTTGTTTTGCTTATTGGGGATCTCAAGAAAGATGCCTTCAGAAAGACAGGTTGTAGGCCAGCTTTGATTGAGCCAATGCTGATTTCAAAGAAGGAACATGTGTTTGGAAAGAGAACATTTTCAACTAGAATTCAATTTCATGAAAAAGGAAAGTTCCACACCATCTCAATTGAGTTCATCAACATCAACAATAACACAAACCCAAGTCTTTCTGATTCATTTGATCCAGAACTCGAGATGAGGATCGACGGGCAACCGGTAATTAAGATCAAACACCTTCATTGGAAATTCAGAGGCAATGAATCAGTATTAATCAGCAGAACAAGATTAGAAGTTTACTGGGATGTTCATGATTGGCTATTTGGGTCAGGTCCAAGGTATGGTCTTTTCATATTTAGACCAATCTCATGGTCTGAATCTCCATCATCAATTGCATCAACATCACCACCTCCACAAACAGAAATGTCCATTAAACAAGTCATTTCTTCATCTGGGGAAGTTGAAGTTTCTGGTGGGTCATCCAAATTTTGCTTATTTCTTTATGCTTGGAAGATTGAATGATCAAAGTTTAATGCTTTCCTTTCCATGAACTCTAGTTTCTTACCCGACAGTAATAAACAAACCCCCCCAAAAAAAAGAAAGAAAATCAGTAATGCAATGAAAAAGGAAAAGCAAAAGCAAAAAATGGGATCTGCAAAGTTTTTTACAATTCAATCAGATTTGGCTCCCAATTCCCCAGAAAGAATCCAAGAGAGAGGGGAGAGAGAAGAATATTTTAGAAGATTGATGACCAACAAATGGGCCCATCTTGAGAAGTAAAGAAACAGAGATTGAATCATAAATGGACAAGATTAGACATGCCAGATAAGAGATCATCTTCAATGTTCAATTATCATTCCTATCTTCATTGCCCATCACGAGTCCATCACATTCTCATAGTGACGTGTTTGTTGTTTGCTTAATTTTTTTTTCTCTTCTTTATCTCCATTTTGAGTTTGTTATAAGCTTGGAATGTCTGCAATATGAACACCTGTCTTCATTTTATTTGATTTTTTTTTTTCATTTTAATTCTAGTTTTAAATGAAGTCCCAGTGGTCAACCAATTGTCAAGATGTTTGGCTCACGGGTTTGGACGGATTTATTGATATTGTACATAACAATGAGTTTTTAAGTTTAAATTAGTATAAAATGCGTAGAAATTGTGAAAAGTAATGTTGTGTTTAGTTAACCCACCTGCCCCCAAGATCATAAGACTAATAGACAAATATGTGTAGCTAAATTTTTAGTCTAACTAAACCCGCTAATCAAATGCTCTCTATAGTTTGTAAATAATTTTAAAAAAAAAATGTTGTGAGTGGCATTATTTAGGGGAGAAATTGCTTATTTGCCAACTAGTCAGTAACAATAGGTGGAAAAAAAAACCTAGTCAGTAACAATGAATACTTGCCATAAAGAGAGAGTGGAAAAGAAAAGAAAAAATAACTAAATTAATGTGGTTTTTTTTAATTGATTGAATGCATTCTTATTTGTATCCTTATTTAGGAGGGTAGTTGATTGTAAATTTCTCCAAATTAAAATTGTTTGACCTAAAAAGGAGATCTAAAGTTTGCATGGTTGAAATCATCTCTAAAAAAAATTATAATTAAGACCCAACTTGGTCAATGAAGAGATGATTCAAGCAAAGAAGAGAAAGAAATCAGTTGAGACAAGAATACATAAAATGGCCCAAAGGAATGAGATTTACAAGAATTGGGGCCCTTCTAGAAAGAATTGCATTTGTCTAAATGAGCAAAAGCACCTTTATACCTTTATAACATTACTCATACATGTGCATGGTCTTGATGTCAACTCTATATGTTGGAATTCCAAGCTTTTCCATTACTTAAAAGCATGTAATAACTCAATCAAGTAGAAAATAATATAATAAATACATCATAACTATCTCATTTTAATACTAGTAAATATATTTATTTTTTAACTAATCAATAAATAATTATCAAGGTGAACATAAAATTAAAATGGGTTCAACGTAAAATATAAAAAAAACTATTATTTAACTATAAAATCATGATGATGAAGAGATGATATTTCTCGATTCAAACTTGGATGAAAATGAAATCACACTAAAGTTGTCCATAATGTGATCTCTAGCTTCTTTGTGATTTGCCTTTGACTTAGAAAACATTGCATATAATGTAAGTTTGTTTTGCTTTTTATTCAGCAAAATAGCAAAAATAATTCATATATAAAGCTGCCAATGAATAAAAGTAGAAAGGTAAAAAGTACCTTTTTATACAGAAGGTGGAGGAAGTGAAAAAAATGAATAATTGGGATTGGCTAGTATTACCCAATTATTAGGAAAGGAAAGAGCCGAATGAACATGATTGGCCCCTTTACTATTCCAGTCTGAGTGAAGCCCAACAGCTCACATCTTTTTCGTATTATTTTTTTTTTTTTTTTAAAAAAAAAACCCTTCACCAGAAATAATTGAGAAAAGAATGACGTGTTTTAAATTAGAATAATTGTGGTAGTCGAATCATCATAATCAAATTCTATTTACTTTAACTTTTTAATGCTAATCAAAAACACTTTTAAAAATGGTATCAAATGGACACTAAATCTTTTACCATTAAAAAGCTCAATCTAGATAGTCTAACATTACCTAACCAAAATTCAATTAAAATAAAAATAGTTTCGAGAACTCTTCATGTTTTAGAAGCAAGGTATCATTCTACAAATTTAAAATCCAAACAAAATTCTTTAAAATTCTCAGTTCACATAATTAATAAATGTGTAGTTGACAATATCATCTTATTGGTAAAATGTAAAATACAAAACCTTCTTGTAAATATATACTACACCAAATTGGTACTTCTAATTTTTCATATTTCTAGGATAAGATTTTATTACTAAATTTGGAATTTTCATATTTTGAATGATAATTTCCTCACGCATGACAACATGTCAATTTTGAATGATATTCTGAAATTGGTTCAATTATTCAAGACATCCTTTGTTTAGGGCTTGACATTCACATATATGAGTTTCCAATGCTCGTAATCTTCTTAACTCAGATTTCTGGATTGATGATGCCCTTCTTAAGTTGAACCTCCTGATTATAGAGGATCTTGCTGGCTCTTAGTAGGCCCTGTTTTTTTTTTTTTTTTTCAATTTGTGGTTTTGGCGTCACATGCATGTCTTTCAAAAAAAAAAAAATCACATCCAATCTAACTATAATAAATTTATAATAGCAAATCTATTTTATCATTTTCAAAATGGCTTTAGTCCTACCAACACAAACATACCTCAAAAGGTTACACCTACTCCTTCCCATGAGGTCGAAGATTCGAGTCTCCCCTCCCCCAATTTGATGTAATATAAAAAATAAAAAATAATAAAAAAAAAAAGACTTCAGTCCTAATTTATTTTTCCATCATTTAAAAAGAAATCTTGGATTTGGAAAAGAAAATGAGGGAATAAATCAAACTAAAAAGAATATAACAATGAATGATATCTCCGTGTGCAATATGAACCAGTGATTAGCTGGTATAAGTATAACACAATGACTTTTACAAGAAAAATAAAATAAACTAGTGAATTCCAAATTGTCCGGTTATAATTTCGAGTCCTAACCACAATACAGGCTCCTCAATTTCAACAAAAATAAGAAATAGCAATTTTACACAGCTTAAACAGGTAACAAAAAGTTCAGCGTCAATACTCTTAGCTCCAACTTCCAGAGCTCAAAAAAGAGAAGCATTGTAAAGGGTGAGACAATGTATTATTAGCTTCTAGTAATTCAAAACTAGATGATAAATCAATGGTATCCACAAAGCAGCTCACCATCTATCCCTTGACCCTGGCCTGTCAGATAAACAACACAAAGGGAATGAGTGAAAAACTTGTAGCTTTCTTTGAATTTCCAACACGAGCGAAATTTCAAAATGACCACTTCAAATTTCCCGCATTACCATTGACCTTTGACCATAAATTATAAAGAATGGGTGTGATATCTATAATATACTTATGTGCCACCGATGATGTTTGAAGACGGAAGTACGATATAAACATTTGAGCATCTAATATCAACAATTGGAAGAAATAAATAAATAATAGAAACATACCTCTCCATGTCTCTGTTGCCCAAAAAACCTCTATCTCTGCCACCATGAAATGGTCTTCTATCATCAGCAGGTGCACTCCATATATCAACAGTGCCACGTGATCGTGGCCTGTCCACAGACTCAAAGCTTCTGGACTCATCAATGGATCCAGATTGAGAAGGTGGTCTTTCAGGAAAGACAGCAGCCCTACCAGCTCCAGAGCCAGGCCTCTCAGTAGCTTTCTTCCCAAAGCGAACTTTATCATCCAAATCAAGGATCAGCATCTCCAGTTCACGTTCTTTGTTATTTATTGTGACACGCAGATTGGGTAGGTCTCCAACAGAATCTAGCCCAGCCTCTTTGTTAGCCTTTAAAGACAAGCCTTCTTCAAGTTCCTTCCTTAAAATATTAATTTCATCTTTCAACATCTTTTCCTGTTCTGTTTCAGGCCTGCAAGTAAAGAGTAAATAAGGTTAAGAGGAAGATTGAAGAACAACCTCAAAGACTCTAAACTCAAACAAATCAAAGCATGATAACACTCTGCTTCTTACGTTTTCATATCTAATTCACTTGAGAAAATAGATTATTAAAGCTTAACTTCTTCATATGGGTTTGTCAATAACAACATGAGCAGTCTACATTACCCAGGTTGATTTAAGATCTTTACCTGATTCAAACTACGCATGAACTCCATATAACTTAAAGGTCATAACATATAACACTAATGTAAGCAGCCAAGTATTATTCCATAAAATAGGACTAATTATTTTTTCACGTGACCCTGATATTTTACTACTTTGGAAAGGGAAGTCCTCCCAGAAAATCAAAGTGTTCTTATGGTAGGTTATCAAGGATGACATAAATTCAAACAAAAAATTTCAGTCCAGAAATCCTTGGATCTTCCTCCAACCCAATTGGTGTAGTCTGTGCATGACGTGCTCGGAGACCACGGAGCACCTCTTGTTTGATTGTAGTTTTTCACTTGGCATTTGGGGGTCCTTCTTGAAGATTTTCAACATGGAGTGGATCTTTCATAAAGATCACGTGGCTAGCACCATGGCCCTTTCAGGAGGCTCGACTTTATTTCACAAAAAACAGAGAAGAATTCTTTGGGACAACGGGGTGAGAGCTATTGTTTGGAATATTTGGCTTGAGAAAAATAGAAGAATCTTTTAGGGTAAGGCTAGATCTTGGCTTGAGGTTTGGGAGGTTTGTGTTCTTAATACCTCCATGTGGAGTGCTAATTATAAATCTTTTTGTAATTATGCCCCCTTCTTATTGCTTCCAATTGGAAGGCATTTTTGTAATCTTGTTCTAGCCTCTTTTTGGCTCTTTCATATATCAATGAAATAGCCCCAGATCCACATACCTAAATAAAAAAAAGTTCTGCTCTGAGTGAGGATTCATAAAGTGGGGCCTATGTGAGCTTCATTTGTTTATTTTTAAGTGGAGCCAGGGTGATGAAAGTGTGCGGACTTTTCTTTGTTTTTAAGTGGGGCTGAGCCTAAGTCAGTTTCGTTATGTTTTGAAGTGGGTCTGTACTAAACTTTTCAAATGACTGTATGCTAAACATTGCAACACATGAGGGACGATTGTTTTAAAATTGGTAATACTAACGGCCAGTTAGCTTCTGATTTAAACCCCAATTCAAAACATAAGCACACGACACACTTATTTATCTTCTAAAACTACTAATTAATTTTGACAAATAATTATCTCTCTAATAAGCTTACATCCAATCATACATGAAATCTAAAGATGTGATCACTACACAACTTAGCATATAAAAATTTCAATTCACGTACATTTTTTATTTAAAAATCTAATTATCCACAAGAATAATTCTCTCAAGTAAGGTTAGACACCTTATTTTTTAGGGTAGATTGCTAGCAATCCATGACTTAATTATCTGGCAGCAAAAAAAGTGAATTCAACACGAGCTAACAACTTCATAACTAAAGACTTAGATTTTTTGTTTTTTAAATCCAATCATCGACAAATAAATGAGCCATCAGCAAGGTTAGAAAAACTACTCAAGATAGATCATTGCATGATTGAATACAATTATTTGGCATAAACATACTGTATGTAACAGACTAATGAGCTAACCCCAACCCATCACAGCTTAAAATTCAAATTTTGATACAATTAATTGTGGATGATCTAACATGGAAAACATTCTCTCATTTCAAGTCCTAATAATATTTATTAGGTAAAGTCAATATAAAATGAATACCAAAATTAGAAAACCAAAAGTAATTATATTGGTTAATCATCTCCTGTCATTGCTTTGTCTGTTCCCTCAAATGATAACTATCTGCTATGCTATGACTCTATTAAAGAAAACAAGCTCAATACAAACATGAATTATAGGTTCATTAAAGTTTCTATTTCACAATTCTAAGATTATCAAAAACCTGATTTTTTTTGTTTTAGCTTATGTCACCTCCTAGAGATGCTTTTTAACACAAATATTAACTTTAAGGTAGTTTCCCTTAAACATAATTTTATTCTGCTAATGAAAGAAACAGCTCCTTTCACAACCTTTACAAAGTGAACAATAAAATAAAACCTAATCCTCAATACAACAGTTTCATTTTTAGCTTCATCCAGGAATCAAATGCCATGGTGAACCAAATGACATTAACACGCAAACAGAGAAGTAACATTAAAAGTGAAATATAAACCTGTCAACAGCTCGGTGCTCAAGTTGCATATCAATCTTTCGCCAATCCTTGCCTTTTTCCTCCAGCAAAACTTCCCTCGGTTTGGCATCCCCAAACGGATTAACTTTCGCCCTTGGCTTAACCACATTGTCTATTCCTTGCAATCCAGGACCCTCCGACCGGCTTGACTGAGCACTTGACGGCCTGCTCGAGTGAGCACTTGTCGGCCTACTCGTTTTTTTAGCCTCAATATCCGAATCCAACTTCTTCCAATCCAACCCCTTCTCAGCCAACACCTCTTCTCTTGGTCTTGCTGCTCCAAAAGGATTAGACTTGTTCGTCCTTGTTGGTTCATTTGCAACACCACCACCTTTTGGAGGATCCAATACTAACCGAGGTCTTTCAGTGTCTATACGGCCTCTACTCCATCGATCAGGCTCATTCACATCACGAAAACCAGAACCAAATGTAGAATTTCTCGAAGAAACAGGCTTTTTATCACTAGCCCAATTATCAACCTCATCAGCCCTAGATGAATTCCCAAGAGACCCATACCTATTTTGTCTAGCTCCCGAATCCAATGTAGGATTTTTCTTCGTCATTGCCCAATTATCAACCTCATCAGCCCTAGAAGGTTGATCAAAATTAGAAACCCTAGAAGATGGACCCCTACGTTCTTCATCAAACCCCCCATAAGATCTCCGTCCACCACCCCAAGATCCATCCCCTTCATCACGGTCCCGATTCCGACCCGGACCGGAGCGATCATAAGAGGAAAAACCACCACCGAGGCGGCCAAATTGATTTTCCTCACCGGACCGGTCTTTCGGACCAGTGGGAAGCCGAAGCATCTCTTGAGGAGTCAATCCCTGAGATTCGTTAACCCTATTCCCGGTGCCTTGAGCCGTGGAAATCCCCATCGTAAACTCCGATAAAGTCATCTTCTTCTTCTTAGGCTTAGTACTAGCAGCTTCCTTAAGGCTTGGGAAATTCTTCGATTCAGGTTGGGAAGAAGCCGCAGCAGCTTCAGCTTCTCGTTCTTCGGCTTCGGCACGTTCAGCATCGGCGGCCCAAGCTCCGATTTTACCCCAGGGTTTCGACATTTTTAGAATTAGTGTTCGTTAAAAACTTCAGTTTTGAGATCTACAGAGAAAAATTGAAATGGAAAGAAAGAGAACGAGCTAGGCTCCGTTAATGGAGCCGGAGCTCCGATAACATGCGATGGAAATAGCAAGGGAAAAACGGTTGTTGTTTGTGAGAGAGACGGAGACGAATTTTTTTTGTTTCGATTCTTTTTTATTTTATTTTATTAATGGACTGAATTAGATTATGGGAGTTGCTTAATACGCGCGGTAAAGGAGCAACGTTTCTTTTCCTTTGTGTGGAAGAGGAATTAGATCATTGGATTTGTACCTGATAAAATATTCGTTGACTTCATACTATTGAACGGTCGAGATGCTTTATATTTGTATCCACAGCCACCATTCGTGGTATGTGTGATTATTTCTTTTGGAACCAGTTCCATATTCACAAACATGTCCTACTCGACTCCTATCAAAATTTAGGAAATTTGCATTTGATGTCAATTTTTTCATGAGTAATTTTAATTTTAAAAATATTAAAATTTTGAAATATAATTTTTAAAATGGTATTTTTTAATCAATCTCGATCTAGGTAGATGATCTACAGTATATCTCAAAAATATCATTTTCGAATTTTTAAGACTTTTGCTTTTTTTTTTTTTTTTATAAGAGTGAGATGCAAAATATATAACTACATTTTAGATTAATGTTAAATTATATTACTACATTTTATGTTCCTTTTAAAATACTATGAACTTTAATAAAATTGTAAATCACACCATTTTATTGATTAGTTTTCAAGAAATTGAGATATATTCATATTCTACGTATAAAAAATAATAGATATGTAGAATTTTAGAATAAATTATTATGTTAATAAGATGTAAAACCTACAAATCACACTCAAATATTCAAAATTTTTAATTTTATTATATTTAAAAATATCAATTCTTAAAATGTCACTATAACTTTATAGCTACAACAAGAGACAATTTCAAAGTAGACTATACATTGGTGAAGTTACATGACTAGATGTCTACTTTATTCCTTAATAGTGGAGAAACTCTTTGCAAAAATGAAACCACTGATATCGTCTCGACTCTTTTTGAGTGAAAGATTTTTTAACTTTTTGGTGTTTATATTGTAAGAAATTACTCGTCCATCCTTAATTTCCATAAGAATGACATTGGAATTCACAATTAGTCATTTCTCAACTTGATACAGTATTATTATTTATTGGTGGGGCAAAAAACTTATTTTAAGTTTAACAAATAGAATGCTATCTATTAATATAACCCAATTTTTTATGACCTAAAAAAGTGGACCCAACACTCATGCAACTTTATGAATAGGGAATTTTTTGAACTCCATATCAACGATAAACAAAAATAAAATGCACCCTTTTATTTCAATCTATCTGGTACAAAATTTTGATTTTAGGGGATAACTAATTTTGTAGGCAAAATTTAAAACACAAGGGAGCAAGGCTTTCTAAAAAGTAAAAATAAGTTGATCTAACAAGCATGGAAGCAAAAATGGCGGCTTGGAATATAAGAAAGGCTACGGAAAAGCAATGTTTAAGATGCGAGAAGAAAACTTGGACTGAAGTGAGAGAGAGAGAGAGAGAGCTCGGGAATTTGCTTCAATAATGAGTGACTTTTTCATCATATATCACAATATGAAACTGTAGAAACGGATATTCAAAAAGAAATTGTAGGCAGCTACAAACTGCTTTTATTCAACTTAATTAATATTAGGGGCTTAGAAGTTTAATTCTTATTTTGTAGCAATAAAGCAACAAGAGACAATTACAAAGTAGAGTACACATCGGGTTTATGATATAAATAAAGAACTTACAAGATTTAGGACTCGTTATGAATAGCTTTTAAAGGTACTTTCTTTATTAAACACTTCCAAAAACTATCCCAAAGAGGCACTTAAGCGGCTAAAACATACTCTTTTCTTCCTTAATAGTGGAGAAACTCTTTGCAAAAATGAAACCAGTGATATCGTCTGGACTCCCTTCGAGTGAAAGATTTTTTAACTCTTTGGTGTTTATATTGTAAAAACTTACTTGTCCATCCTCAGTTTCCATAAGAATGACATTGGAATTCACAATCAGCAATGGTTGTTTCTCAATTCCAAACAGAGGGCCTATTGTGAATATCTTTGACCATGAGACCCCGCCGGATTCATCCTTTTTCATTCCCCAAATGTCGAATGATTTTTCCACTTTACATATGTGGATATGAAACAGAACAATGGATCCGTTCCAAACCCCCATAGTTCTACAATTAACAGGCCATGCCTGAAAACTATCGGGCACGGGAATTCGATTGAATATCTCTTTGCTCATATCAAATGATAATATTTGATTGTATTTATGTAAAGCCCACCAGTAATAAACACCCTTGTGATACATGTCAAATGAAGGATCCCATAAAACATTGCCTGTCGCTGGAGTTTCGATTTCTCTCCATCGATTTGTGCTCAAATTGTACACTTCAACTCTATTAGGGTAAAAATATCGATCTTCATGGAAGAAATTAACTATCCTAACGACCTTTAAATCCTTAGATTTAGAATCGTAGCCAAATCCAACGGCACTTGTAGTAGATATAAGTTTGTTGTGATCAGATGTGAGAAGAATGGATGGAGGAAGTTGATGTACCTTACCAGTGATGAGATTACGCAAGAAGATATCATCTCCACCCTTGAATAGACAAACTATGCCGAGACAATGACCACGGATATCCCAACAAGGACCTTTCATAGGTGGCAAATCAATGTCAAAAGAATATGTATCATTGGTGTTGTGATTATTAAAAGTGAGAAAGGAGAACAAGTTCTTCATATTTTTTCCAGGAACCGAAACAAATCGACTAAGAAGAATGGTAGTAGATGAATTTGAATTGAGGATATTTGTCGGTAGAGAATGGAACAAATGTTTAGACACGAATTTGGATTTAATCATAGACTTACCAACACCATTGAATCGCATAAGAGATGATCTCATCTTGTTCCCGACTCTTGGTTTCGGAGTAATACTAAAATTATGAAAACAAAACGGCTTGACCTAATAATACTCTCGTCTCTTCGTTCTTAAGCCAGAGGGGGAATCTGAGAAAATGACAATCTATAGTATCTATACTTATATATCTATATCTATACTGTATTAAAAAAGAAATCATCTTAAATAGTATATTTTGCATACTGTTTACCTAAATGTCAAAACTTTTTAGAAATTAATCCAATAGCATTATTGAACTACTATTTTATTATTTTTTATTGTTATTTTTAATGAATTTTTTAGGTTTTTAACCTTTTTTAGTTCAATAAACTATTTTCAAAGAGTTTATTTAATTTTTTTTGTTATTTTTCAATGAATTTATTTCTTTTTTTCACCCACTTTAGTCCAATAAATTATGTTATTTGAGTAATTTTTAAAAAGTTCTAACATTTCAATAATTAGTATGTAAAAATATGTTATTCCCCATATTAAAAAGCAAAGAACTTGGGGAAACATTTTTGGACAAAATTACCCTTAAATTATTGACAAATTACATCTATCATCTACCTTAAATATAAAAAAAATAACTACCTTTTAAATTATTGACGAATTACATCTATCATCTACCTTAAATATAACTAATACTATAAGATTTGTCAATCTACATTTTTAATTTTTAATCAAAATTTCAAGTAAAAAAAGAAATGAGTGTTTAAAACTATTTTATTGTTAAGATTTTAAAATAAAATTTTATTGTATATCAAATAAATACTAATTATTGTAGACACTATATTTTTCCGACTTAAATTTTTATTTTTTTTCAAAAAAAAATTAATTGACAAAAGAAAGAGATTAAATTGAATAAAAAGGAAAAATAATTACGAGAGAGTTTTAATTATTAAATTGAGACATAAAATAATACATAAATTTTTTAAAGAAAGGCAAATTTTGGTTTTATTTGAAAAAGAAAAAGAAATAATTGTAAAAAATGGTTTTTTAAAAAAGTCAAAATAAAATCATATCATATTTAAACATTTTTTTAATTTAAAATTAAAATAAAGATTTTAATTCAAAATATAAAAAAAATGATAAACCATTGAATTTCCTGTATTTATATTTGAAGTCGCTTTTTAAAATATGTTATATTTAATTATTTCTTAAAAAATATCAACGTCAATAAAAAATTTTAAAAAATAAAATATAACATTAGAATTATAAAATATGTCCAATAATAAGGTTGAAACTAAATGTAATTTTATTGAAATTTGATACTAAAAAAATTTCTTAAAATCTAAATATAAGTATAGTGTGAAAATTAAATTTGAAAATATAAACGTTAATTAATATATTAAAAAGAAAGTTAAAAAAACGTGAGAGGTAATTTAAAAGGTTTATTTTTAAAAAATAAAATAAAGAAGGTCATGGTAATTATATTTTATTTACTTCCTTTTATAAACTACTATATATGTCCCTTCATTTCCACACGTAGGTTAGTTTCACATAAAATAAAATAGCATAGTCTCTATATAAATCCTTACACAACTATTTGCTCATGCATCAAAATTTTAGAAGCTACCATTATTATTGAAGGAATTAGGAGAATGATCTGGTTTGGGACAACAAATAAGTTATTGTTGAGGGGAGGTAAATCTTCTAGAGGTTATATAAATCTGATTGATTGAAGATGTTTGCTCTCTTGGTTGTTTAGAAGAATGTTTTTTATTTTCTTTTCACTCATGGAGAAAAGGAATTTGGAGGCGGATTATTTCATCGAGAATGCAAGGGATTCAATGGTTTTGACGATCTAGAGAGATTGGTATATTAGCAACTTTCAAATACGTGAAGTTATAAGATTTTAGCCCATGATTCAACTAAATCCGCTCCTTCCTCAAGAATTTCGTGCTCTGTAGTTATGCGGCTTTATCTTTATCTAAGTTTAAATTTAATTGCTTTTTTTTTTATCAATTTTTCTCTAAATAAAGTTTGTCTTTTTTTTTTTTTTTCTTTTTTCCTTTTTTCTTTTTGTCATTTTGTAGGGGTGCAAATGAACTAATAAATTCTTTTAATCAAAATAATATTTAGGGTAAAAATCAATTTACACCCCTGAACTTTATATGGTGTGTCAATTTAAACCCTAAACTTTCAATGTAATCAATTTACACCCTGAACTTTGATAAATGAATCAATTTACACCCTTTGTTAGTAAACTTACTATTATTTTTGAATATTTTTAGTTAGCCGTAAGTGTTTTTATATCTAAATAAAGTTAATTTTTTGAAAATTATTTTAAATTTATGTTAAATATTTTTTATGACTAAATTTGACCGTTTTAGTGTCGGGTTTGAACATTTTTGTAATGTTTAAATTGGTGACTATAATTTGAGTTTTTTCGTAGTTGAAGTTGGGCGTTTTTATGATTATGTCATAGACGTTTTGTTATTTTTATCTTTCGGTGATTTGGTAATTGAATTTTGATTAATTTTATAGTTTTAGTGTTATGTGGGTTTAAATTGATTCACTTGAAAAAATTTAGGGTGTAAATTGATTCAATTGAACGTTTAGGGTGTAAATTGACACAACATGTAAAGTTCAGGGTATAAATTGATTTTTCCCTAATATTTATATAATAATTTTACTTAAAAAAATACTACGTGTAATATCTAAAAAGTGAAAAAAAAAATACTACGTGCATTTGCACATGGTAATAGAAATAGGGGTTTAAACTTATTTTTCTTCAACTAATTAAATATTAATTCAATAGATTATTCATTATTTACTTGGAAAATCTATTATAATAATGATATCTTAATATTAAAAATTAAACATTAAATTAAAGTATACCTATAAAAATATTAAATCAATTAAAATACAATATTAAAAAGTTGGTTCAAGGTGATAAACTTTTGATTTCCCTTTTAACATCTCTTATTATTTATTTATGATTTTATAATTTAATATTTGATGATTAGAATAATATTCTATTTTTCTTTTAAAAAAATTATTATTTTATTTTTTTTATAAACATTAATGTTTAGTTTGAAGTTAAAACCTCTTGGATTAAGTATCTAATTTTAGTTTGAATGTTATTTTTATATTTAAATCAAATTGGATGAATAATAATTTAATATCTTAATTTAAATGTTGAACATTTAAACGTTGGTAAAATAAAAATGGCACAATTTTAGTTTGAAAGTTATTTTTCTAAATATATAAATATTTTATGTTTAACAAAAAGTAAAAAGAAACTCACATTTCGTGAAAATTTATTGACTTTGTAATTAGAAATACATACATATAAAATTTTAATACATATTACTTCACTAATAATATTGTAACAACATATCTTTAAAATTAGGGTATTTTAACTGTAACAACCCGAAAAATTCCCAAATACATTGTAATACATAAACACAGCGGAAACAAATAAATATCATCAAATAGTTCTCTTTATTGAAATCAAATTCAGAAATAGTTCATAACCGATCGGTTTGTTAAAAACAATAAAACATCAAAGAAAAAGGCAATTTCATCCATTGCCTAAGAATTCTCAAAATAAACATTAACTATTATTTTTATTCAAAACAAACAAAACATGAATTAGAAAGTTTTCCCCCAACATAATGATAGACAAAAGATTCGCTAGCGAGCAAATCCACGCCAACCGGTCACCACCTCGAACCGCATCATCCACCCAGTTTCTTCTTTCCTTTACCTGAAAAAAAAAATAAGTGTAGCATCATGAGGCTACGCCCAATGAGTAGAAAAATGTTAAATTAAAAATCACGCCATGAGAGATTTTTCTAAGACTTTAAGTCCTTTATCGGTATCACAACTTCCGAAAACACTCATTCACCCAAAGCTCTCTTAACTAAAACATTCCTCCACAATATCTTTTAATCCTCAAATTAAAAGAATTTAAACTTTCGAAACAGTTCTAAACTCCCAATCTCATTTAAAACTTTTCGATCATTAACTTTCTAATACCTCTAATCTCCTTTTTGTCCGCAAACAAAAAGAGACTATACTCAACAAGGCATTTAAAAACTGTTTTCACATATTTAAATCCTTTTGAGTTTTAAAATATTCTTTTCCATTGTACATATGGAATGAACCTACCCCGTTAAGTGCTATAAAGTCGTGCACAACCGTATAATCTCCCTTAACGGAAAATATTCTTCTTTAAGCAAGGCCTTTGCTTAAAGTGAACCTGCTACCATATTACTCGAGGTATTTAAGTAATATGATCCTACACATCACTACTATGATGTTCAAACGAGTCTAAACTCACACTTTTCGAAAATCACTCATTCTAGGCCGGAAATTCCTTAATCTTAAATTCTGGAAAATCCCCCTTTTAAACACTCCAAAACGACCCAAAATCACCCAACATAACAATCTTGGACCACTTTCAGCAACTCCCAAAGGTTTACAAGTCTAGGTAAACCTGGCCTAAACTAGTGTAGTTTCGCTCCTTTTTCGGACAATTTAAAGTCTCTAATATTCTAACTAAATTTTGGCAGCATAACGCCTATAATAAGCCTCCCAAAACAGTACCTAAACATAGAGAATACGATTCCAACAGTCCAGAGCAGAGTAAATAGTAATTATCTATCCACCTAGGCTTAATTGTCGGCTTAGAGGGAACTAATTCATCAATAAGGCATTCATGGACAGCAACTTAGAACATCTTAAAAACATCCAAAATATGCATAAGAGTTTAGTTTCAAGCCAGAGATCACAAAGAATCAACTTATGTAAATACCGATACAAAAGTCACCTAAAGCATGCTTTAAAATCCAATTTTTGTCATACTTAATTCCCAACACATCAATTCCTTAAAACAGCCCATAAACATCCTTAATATATTTTTAATCACCCAACATCATGCTAAAATTTCAGAGATTACTTGTAAAGAAAAAGAAAAACGCAAACACGCATAATTTAAAACTTAACAAATTTCTACTCACCTTTAACTTCCAAATTTTTATAACTTAAGCCTTTGTTCCAAGAACTTCAAGAACCTGAAACAAGCCTATAACTACTTAATATCTACACTAAAAATACCACACAAAAAAAAGAGGAAACAAAAACGGACACACGGGGCAAACCGACACGAAGGGATTACGGGGTAGGACAATTAGGACAATATTAGGACGGAGAGTGATGGGTTCGACTTTGAGTTAGGACGGTTATGACAGAGGGCTACGGGTGTAGGACAGACGTAGGACAGACATAGGACGGCTATGTCAGAGGGCTACGGATGTAGGACATGTTAGGAATGGTGTCCTAGAACTTGTAATTATTTAATTATAATAATTTATTTCGAATAAATTAAATAAATAAACATAAGTTCTTTATATAATCTAGATTGATTCAATTGACGATATTAGGAATATATGGAAATATATAAATATCAAAACATTCAAATAGTAAACCCTAAGTTACTCTTATGAAATTACGACTTAGTATGTGAGTCATACAAGAGGATTAAAGTCGAGATGAGTAACTTAAAAGTGTCTCCGATAAATGGATAACGTTTGGGAACCTTATCCTGGTAACATTGTTGATAGCTTCGCATTTTGTTTATAGACAAATGATCTAATCCTGATCATTCATGTGGGAGACATGAAATGGAAGTATCATATGCAATGTTGATTGTATAAGACAGGACCACGATGTTCGATCAAATTTCTCCTTAGTACCGTTTACGAGAATTGATCGAATATCAAACTAAGTTTATCAACCAGTGATAGATCTCAATCCTGAGTGAAATGCGGACTCCTATTTGTGGAGTTATGTTCTTTGATTCACATGGTTGAGAGTGATCCGTAAAAACGCTCAATACACTGTTTTGGGAACATGACTAGACAAGTAGTGGGAACTCATTTTCACGAGATGGAATTCATAACTTTCCTATAAATTAACGGTATCGGTGCGATACCTAAACATTTTAGGAACTTTAGGAAACTCCTTGATGTCTCGATTCGAGACATGAACAAGTGACGTCACGACTTCTATTGATCACGAAGTATCTTATCTCTAGTTCGACTAAAGATAAAGTTCATTGGAGAATCAGCGGGAACACAAGGATAAAGCGGTAATTACAGGGGCAAAACGGTAAATTTATCCGCTTGTAATTATGAGGGTTCCACGTGAAGGATAATATCACGAGATATAAATAATGATAAACTAAATGGACATAACTCATCTATAGTGAGGGGAGTTCACTATGAATCTATAGTGGAATTATTCATAGTTAGATAATAAGTAATTAACCGATTATGAGTTAATCACTTAATTGACTAATTATTAAGCCCATGATCTATAGGTCCATCGGGTCCCTATGCTAGCCCAAATATCGTAGTCGCGAAATCAAGTAGAAGAAATGGAAATTTTAAGTAAAGTGAATTACTTAAAATAGGCAATATTAATTGTTTAAATATTGAGTATATTTAAGCGGTAATTAATATAAACATTATTAATTGTTTAAATAATGAGTTTATTTAAACATGAAATTAATAATGAAATATTATTAATTAGATATTATTAATTATTTAAATATTGAGTATATTTAAATGGTAATTAATAATTTGAAATTAATTAACAATTATTAATTGTTTAAATAATTAATTTTATTTGAACGGAAATTAATAATTAAAATTAATTAATTAATAATAAAATATTGTCAATAAAATTATTAATTAAATAATGAGTTTATTTAATATTTATTATTAATTATTTAAATAATGAAAATTATTTAAATGGAAATTAATAATTAAATATAATTTGATAATATTTAGACGGGAGAAAATATTAATTATTTAAATAAAATATTTATTTAAATGGTAATTAATAAATAAATTAATTGAGTTGGACTTATTAATTTAAGAGAGAGTTTCTAGCCCAATTGGATTAATGAACCCAATTGGGATTGGCCCGAAATAATTAATTAAATAAATTAGAATTTTTTTTAATTAATACATGTAAATTTCGGCCATATATGATTATTTGGAGGAGATAATTGTTTGAATTATATCCTAAAATAATTACATAGATTTATTTACCCAAGATAAATAGAATAAAAGAAAAGAAAATAATCTCTTATTTATCTATGCATTTTCGAAATTGCAAGATAAAAAGAAGAGATAATATTTTTTCTTTTTGTATTTATCTCTATAGATTAATCCTAATGTGATTAGGATTCTTATTTTCCTATAAATAGGAGGGTTGGGTCATTCATAAATCACACAATACAATTCCATAGAAAGTTGGAACTCTCTCTTCCTCCTCTCCCTCCCTCATTGCCGATTTTCTCATAGTGTTGGGAAGAAAAATATTTTTTTTTCTTCTTCCCAATTTCTTCTAAAGTTCGATCCCACAATCGAATTTCGTTTGATCGATCGGGATATAGCGTAGAAGATCTGGTGTTGCTGAGGATTTGAAGCTGTAAAGAAACCTCCAACCGATTCTCCATTATTCAGTCAATGTAAGTTCCGGTTTATAATTTTCGAATATATAAGCATGAATCTACATGTTTTATCACAAATTGCATGATGTTAATAGATCCGTTATTAAATGTTAATAAGTTTACTAAACAAAATTCCGCTAATTTAGTAAATCATCCCTTCAGGACAGACATAGGACGGCTATGTCAGAGGGCTACGGATGTAGGACAGACGTAGGACGGCTATGATGGGTTCTTCTTAATACCCAATTTGGTTTTGTAAAGAAAGGATGATGGGTTTTCAAGAGAAAAGGAAATTAGGGTTTCTAGGATTTCTAGGGTTTCAAGATTCAAAAACAAAGGATGAAAAATTAAAGAAAAGATGAAAGGGATTTATATTAGGTGAGTTTCAATTTCAATAAACAAAGAAGGAAATTCGAAATCGAAAGGAGAAATTACATTACCTTGAACCGTTCTTGATAGGAAAACCCTCAATTCTCTTCCAATCCTTCACCCACCACAAAATCACCTAACAAGAGGAAAGGAAGAAGGAAATTTGATCAAAACTAGATCATGAAACCTCCAATGGCGGCAACAAAGAGGAAAAGAGGAGGAAGAAGAAGAGAAAAGCCCTACCTTTGTCTCTGTTGCTTTCAACGTGAAAGAGGAGAGGAAAATACGTACTGTCTCTTTTTTTTTTCTCCCCCCTCCCTTTTCACGCCACCCCCTTTCTTTTCTCTTTTTTTTTTTTTTAAAACCTTTCCTTTATCTCCAATATTTGATAATTAATAATTATATTTATTCCTGAAAAAGAATAAATAAATATAATTACTAAAGCTTATCCAAAATTTTAAATAAATATAATAAATATTAAAAGGAAAAATTAATATTTATTTATTTACTTACCAGAAATACGGGACGTTACATTAACAATTTTTATTATTTTATCATAAATAGTATAAATTTGGGTTCATATTGACTGTCGTACTTTCACGAGTCCAACGCCACAAACGGATTGTCTTTTCGTACATTTCTCAAATATTTTATGTTTAACAAATAGTAAAAAGAAACTCACGGTTCTTGAAAATTTATTGACTTTGTAATTAGTAATACAAATAAAATTTTATTCAACATCAATTTATTGTTTTTTTTTTCTAGAACTTCAACTTAAAAATAAGTGTCACATCTTCAAAATCAAGATTAATCAAATTAAGACAAAAACGAATAACCAATTGATTGTGAATTGGGATAATTAAAAAATTTACGTGCATCGAACGTGTTAAATAACTAGTTATATAAAATATCCGTAATTTATTCTACTTTTAACTATAGTGAACAACTAGAATGATTGTTAAATCGTATCATTTTGCAGTCACTTCGCAAATTCACCTCAACCTCCGTCGTGAAAGTGAGACTAATGATTTTTATTCATTTTGTTTATGAAGGTTTTTACTTAAAAAAACTGAAACCTTTTAATTTAAGCATTTTGACTTTTTTGAATGGTTGATTTCATTGCTTTTTATAGTTACTAAAGAGTTCAATGTTTGAGAGTGCCAAAATCTATATAAGCGAGACAATCATATGAAATGTACCTCCATATATTAATTTAAGATTTGAGAAACGTTTAACTTGTCAAATTGTGAAATCAAACTTATTTTTTATTGTTTAGGATAGATTCTTATATTTTTATATGTGCTCTATTATAAAATTGTAGAACTAAACTTTTTGTTTTTTCAAATACTTTTTTTTATAAATCAAATGAAATAAGAATCACAATCAAAACTAGCTATGTTTTATATCATAAAATAATTTAACTAATTTTATATAAAAATTTAATAAGTATTATTTTGAATAATTAACTTACCTACAAGCAAATCATATATGATAAAAAAAAAGTATTAAGAATGATGAAAAGATCCAAAACCAGTAAAAATTTAATCAAGCAAATAAACTAATTGTCTTTAAAAAAAAAACAGAAATCATTTAACAGGTAGGTCGATGTTATAAGTGGGCTCTTCAATCTGACTCTGGCTTCCTCCTTTAAGAGAGTAAAGTCTTTGTAAAAATGAAAACTTCATCCCTACTTTTCAATGGAAGTTTTTTTATCTCTTTCATATGTAGATGGTACGAAATCACCTCCCCATCTTCGGTTTCCATAAGAAGTTCATCAGAATTTACAAACAATAACGGATGGCGAATTCCCAAAAAATTAGGACCAATTGTGAATAGCTCTGACCATGATTCACCATTTTCCATCTTCCAAATTTTGAAAGTTTTATTTTCAAATTCATCTTTGAATGGGTAGAGAAAAAGAACAATCGATCCATTCCAAACCCCAATTCTTTTGGTAAGACGAGAATTATGACTCTCCGTACAGTAATTCGACAGAATATCTCTTTATTCATATCGAAGGATAGGACACAGTCGATGTCATCTTTGAAAATCGGACAGTAATGACTGGCTGTAGAATAATAAAACCCCAACTGATCATCCATCACAAATGATGAAGAATCTATATATCCATACATAGTGGTTTCGATTTCTCTCCATCTATCTTTGCTCAAATCATATATTTCAATCCTACAAGGGTAAATTATGCCTTCGAACTCATATTCAACAATCCTAAACACTTTAAAATCCTTAGATTTGGGATCGTAACCAAATCCCACGTGATTTGTCAGGGTATCTAAATCGATGTCATAAAGATACCTCTGATTTGAAGGTGTGAGAAGAATTGATGGGGGAAGTTGGTGAACCTCTTTGGTGAAAGGATTACACAAGAAGATATTCTCAAAATAATCAGATAGGCAAACTATGCCGTGACTATGACCCTTAATTATTAGATATCGAGTTTTCAAACAGGGTATATCAATATCAATAACAGATCGATCATCGATGATGGGATATGTAACGAACTTCAGACCAGAAAGAAGGGTAATAGAGGAATTGGTAGAGCTAGAATGGACCAAATATTTAGATACCAAATTGAAATTGAAATTGGTATGGTTATTGTTAATGAGAGCGTGAGCGTAGAAGCAGGATTTACGAACAACATACCTGAATCCGGATCGCATCATCATCATATCAAAACCACCTATATTGTTAGTGTTACTTGATTAATATGATGGCTTTGGTTGGTTTACGTTTATATATATACTCAATTTTTATTTTAGAATTTTTTTTGTTGGCTAGGGTTTGCCAACTTAGCCGCCCATATTTTGATTTTTAATTCCCACCCGACACCGTATACTCTTCAAAAAGGAGCTATCAAGGTTAGATTTTATTTCATCAGACTTGAGTGAGAGACAAATAATCGTCGTGTGATATTTTAAATTTCCCAAATTGTCCGCTTTTGTCTTACAAGTTAATCTTCCCCCTACTATTTTTTTTTTATTCGAGAAATTTCATTGGGTGACAGATTTTTATGTAATATTTATAAAAATATCAAATTTATAAATAGGGTTAATTTCAGTATTGGACAAATTAATGTTGTTTATTTCAAAAAAAACACAATCTTTTATATATATATCAAAACTACCCAAAACCACCACCAGGAAAATTAAATTACATTGTGAAAAGACGAAACATACCCGATAAATTTTCCTTAATTAAATGATATGTAATTAATGAGATATAGTTATTAGGAGAGATAAAAGGGTAATACGGTAAACACTGAAATCGGAATCCACCAGAATCGTCACCATAAATGGTGTTTTATGGGTAAATCTGATATTGATATGAAACAACCATTAAAACTGAAATTAGGTGAATTAAAGTGGTTATTAGTGTAATTAATTCTTATAAATATAGTAATTTTTATTAGTTTATCAATGATAAACAATGATTTATGTGTTTATCAGTGATAAATTTAATGTAAAAAATATGTAATTCAATGTTTATCACTGATAAACCATGTTAAAAATTGCTATATTTGTAAATATTTTTTTGCCTTTTATTTTTACAAATATTACTACAAAAATTGCTAGATTTGCAAATGCCCCTTTTTATTTTTAGAATAAACATGGCAAGGTATAAATTATTAATTTTAATTTTGAGAGATCTTTATTATTAATTTTGATTTTTAGAGATCTTTAATATTAATTTTGATTTTTAAACCATAATTTTCTATCATATTTATAAATATAGTATTTTTTATATTCCTTTTTAAATATGAAATAAAATATAAAACAGAGAATTTTTCCGAAGACAAGTATTTTCCTATTATTTATATATAATATAAAATATTAAACTATTAATGTTTTGCCATTTTTTTTTTTTACATATTACAATAAATTGGGGAGGGAGACTCGAACTTTCAAAAAGGGGCTTGAACTATGCTTGTGTTGATAATGTTTTGACCGATTCTATTAAGATTTAAATGAAACTTTTTGAACCGGAATAAGTAGGGGCATTTGCAAATCTAATAATTTTCTTAGTATTATTTGTAAAAATTGCAGGTCTAAAAATATTTGAAAATATACTAAATTTTGATAGTGTGAAAGAGTAATAAACAATGAATTACATATTTTTACACTAGGTTCTTCTTGTTGGGAATTTGAAGGGTTTGTTAAACCCTAAACTCCCTAATCCTAAGAACGATAAATAGCAACACAAGAATAAATAATAAAATAGAGAAATAACACGACACCAGAGATTTTATATAGGTTCTCAATTGTTACGTCTTATCTTCTGCAGACTCTGCAGGTTCCACTATGAAGTTGAATATTACATCAATGAGAAAACAATAAAGAGTGTATAATTGTTCACAATTATACATAACCCCGATAATCACTTAGACGGTTGCCCCCTCTCTATTTTACTCTCAATATGAACAAACCCCACACAATACTCCTCAAACTATTGCTACCATCTCACAGTAAATCTCACTGCCACATGAAGAGGTGAGAAGCAATGGAGCCGCCGTCCATTCTCGGCTGCTCAATTTAAGACCTAGGCATCAAATGTATATTTATAATACATTTCTTACCAAATAATCCCACGGCAAGGCTAATGTGAGGGTTTTGATCAAATAGGCCCACTTGGTCAAAATCATGACAAATTCAAATGGGATTCACAAATAATGGGCTTTAATCTTAATTATTTGATTTGGGTCCAAAACCCAACACTTCTATAGCTACCAACATTAATCACACCATGAAACAAGAGTTTCTGTGTGATGCAAGAAATCATGAGAATTCAAAGCATAACAATGCTCGGAAACAAAATAGAGCTTTCTCCACTTGAAATTGTAGGCAATTGTTGTAAACTCATCCACAGTAAAGATGAGTATCTCCCCTCCAACCAAGCATAGAAATCCAATGTCCGATACGATTTCAAAAATCTATTTAATTCCATATCAATATCATATGTAGAAACTTGCACCCATTCACTTTCATGGAAGTTCATCATTTTCCATACTCTTACTTTTCTTAAACCTCCTGCAGGTTCAGGCCGACATGTCTCCGAAAACAATGTAACAGCATATAACTGTCCATTCGTGGGAAGAAGGTCTCCAAACATCTCTGTCCCCATTGGAATGAACTTACACGAAACCTTCCTGTCACAACTAGCAGGCATGCGAATTAAATGGTAAGATTCATCATCAAGATCAATTGCTACAAGATTGTTGCTACAAATCACGTCTGAAGCAGTCCAAAAAGAAAACTACACCACCTACAGAAGATGAGTGTAGTAATTGAGATCGTAAAGGGACCATATACTGATCAATCTTTGTACTTTTCAAGAACTTCCATGACATACTCTCATCACCAACGGTCAAAATACTAAAAAAATATTCAGTCTTTTTTTATAAGGAATATTTATAATTCTGGATGACTTTAACTTCCCGAGAGATATGTAAGTAAACCACATTGAGTTTGCTTCTTAAATCAGTAATGGGTAGGAGGGGATAAGGGAGTTTTGACATTTGCTTTGTGATGGGATTTTTGAGAAAGAAAGTTTTTGTTTTCAAGTCATACCACAACATCAACCCAGAAGAGCTATCCCACAAAACTTTTTCTTTCTCCAAAACCAACACCCATATAAAAAACTTCTGGAGGATGTTTGAAGAAGATATCAGTAGGAATTAGATGGGAATGATGCTTCTCTGCAAAAAAAATCGAATTTATGGCTGTGGCCCAAGAAATACAAACTGATTTCCCAATCCCAAGCAAAAAATTAACAGACGCCCAGCTTAGGATGTTGAAGATTAAATCTTCAGAAAGAAAGGGAACAAAACTCATCTTTTTCCACTTTTTCCCCCTAAAAATCAAACTTTCTTCAGGAGAGATATATGATATTGTCAATTCAGTTCAAGAAGAAAAATTTGAGAATAATCCCGAAAGAAAGAAAGAAACAAGGAAACTCAATCAATGAACCAGAAGGTTACGGCAATCAAAAATGAAGAAGAAAAAAGAAAGAAAGGAAAAACCAGAATGAAAATTGTCTCTCTACTCTGTTCTTGGCATTCAAAAATTGTAATTTTCAAATTTCAGCTACACACGGACATCCCTTTTTAGATTAGTTATATATTTATTGGTTTTTTGTCTAACTGATTTTTTATTTCATCATCACTTGTTGGGTTTCTTTATGTTAATTTTTTTGTTAAATTTTTAAAAAAAAAAATCGGTTTTCAAAATCAATTTTTTGCTTTGTAAAGTAAATAATGGTCTTCTCAATTTCTTTTCTTTAAAAAAAAAACCTATTTATTAAAAGAAATTAACAATTTTTTTTAAAGTAAAAGAGATTTGAGGAATAATAATAATATCATATTTACAAATATTTGGTTATCAAATTTTTTTATACCTATTTTAATATCAAATTTACAAATACTTAGTTATCAAAAAATTTCTTGTTGTAAAATACTATTTTAGTCCCTTAAGTTTCATTTTCGTCCCTAAATTTTTAAAAGTTACATTTTCCATCCTCTAACTTTATGATTTGTTTCGTTTTAGTCCATTTGTTCATCTAGGAGACTAAAGAATAGCTTATATGACATGTCCAATTAATGAGAAAATGATGAGACTAACTTCTTTGTATATTTGTTTTTCTATGCATTTTAACCTAGTGTCCAAGACGAAAAAATACAAATTAAAGGAATTAAATTAAACGAATTGTAAAGTTTAGGAACCAAAAAATATAACTTCAGAGACAAAAATAAAAGCTAAGTAAAATTTCAAGGACCAAATCGTTATTTTACCCAATTTCTTAGGATAACTATTTGAAATTCGAAGTATGAAAATTTTTCTTGAAAAAACAAAAAGTAAAAAGAAGTAAGAAAATAACTTTTAAAAACTGCAGGTCTATTATCAAATAGACCCTTAATTTAAAAGAGATATATAGGGGGGTTGGAAAGAAACATAAAATTAAAGAAACTGTGGATTGAAACTGCAAGAACTACGAACTTTTAGGGGTTGAAATGAAAGTATGACAACAAATTAAGATTCCATAAGCCGAAGAGATCCAAATTCTCAGCGAACCCATCGAGATAAAAGGCGCAGGAAAGGGATTGAAAGAAAGGTGAATTCCTGCTGAAATCTCTTCAATCTCCATAAATCTTGTGTATGAAAGATTCAATTTTTTTTTTTTCATTTTTTTCATAGTCTTTTGCTAAATTTGAGTTTAAAAGATGAGAGTCTTTACTGAAAGTTTTTGCATGTTTGAATTGATAGTGATAGCAATGGCTAAACCCTAAACTGCCATCAGTAGAAAGGCGAATCAAGTTGCCGATATTAATGCATTCTGATGGCTTCAAACTGCCTATCAGTAGAAAGGTGAATCAAGTTGCCGATATTAGTTTTATGCAAGTTCTCTCGATGATTGTTCTCATTGCTAGCCTAAAATTACCGCTAATCTCTATTTCTTCTTCCTCTCTTCATAAACGGTATATATCGTTCATCATTGTGCCACACAATAATGTGTATATTTCCAATTTTAGGTATATGATGTGATCTGGAAGAACATCCTGGAGGTAGAGCAATGTTTTATGAAAGTGATGAAAATCTAAAAATGCTAATATAAATACATAAAAGCGGACAAAGCAAAAACACAACCATATAAATACATAAAACCGGACAAAGCAAAAACACAACCAAATGATAAAAGAGGGGTAAAATAGGAATCAAAAGATTCTCCACCAATTGACACTTTTAATATACTAGTTGAAATAACGTGCGTTGCACGTGATCATATATTATATTTATAGAATTTATTAATTATTTTTTACAATGACTTTTATTATATGTGAAAAAAAAAAGTTTATTTATTTCTTCAACTTCAGTACTAAAAAACAGATACAATTATATCTCCAGGGCCGTTCTTACATAAATAAGAGCCCAGTGCGATATATAAATTTGGCCCCAATCATATAATTTCTAATATAACAAAACACGAAAATATATATAAAAAAACATTATTTTTTATTAAAACACAATATCAATAAAAGAGTATAATAAAAGAATGACATAAAATTATCAAAGTAGTATAAAAAAAATATAAAAATTGAACTTTGAACTTATGTTGGGATCAAACTCAACTCACAATGACTTATAATATAGAGATATTGTAGGGAGAATGTCAACCAACGTGATTTAGAATATATTTTCAATTATATATTCTCAATACTAAACTTTTAATTCAAGATTTGGGGCCCTAAAAGTTCTGGGGCCCTGTTCCGTCGCACCAGTTGCACCATGCCAACAACGGCCCTGTATATCTCATTATTCATTTTCTAGATTTTGTTGACAAATTTTACAATCTCCTTATGGAGGTAGTTTGTCTTTTGTTTTCTCCGATGCAACTCCTATTTTTTCAATAATGTTATTCAAGATAGCAATTCAAAGTCTAATTTACATGAAAAACTAAAATAAACGTAAACTTTTTAGATAACTACTTTCAAAATTATATGAAAAGATAAAAGATATTGAAAAAAAAACCAATAGTTTTCAAATGTATCTTCTATTTTTTCAATAATATTATTGAACATAGTAATTTAAAGTCTAATTTGTTTGAAAAAATAAAATTAATGTAAACTTATTAAATGAACGCTTTCTGAATTATATAGAAAAAAAAAACAAAACAAAAAATTGAATATAGCGTTTAAAAACCAGAAATGACATATTTTGAGGATTCAAAATCGATTGGGGAATAATTTTTTTTGTTGACATTTTCATGCCTTTTATATAAGTTTTTAGATAGTGAGAAGGTTCGTTTCTTTCAAAGCAAAAGACTTGTTGAAGAACCATTGCAATCTCCAATAAATTTTAGATATGTTTTAGATTATTTTATTCAGTTAATGTTTATAGATAATGAGAAAGGGATCATGAATCCAAACTGTTCATTTAATCCTAAGCAAAATACGTAGTGAGACCATTACAATTCCCAAAATGATTTACTTATATTTCATAAATACTCTTCAACAACTCTTGACTGATACGTGTTTCTTCAACCGAGTAAAAGATTACCAATCAATTTATGAATTTAATTTAATGGATGATGAGAGAAGGTGAGAGAATATAGTTCAACCATTCGTTTATATTCATCAACATTTTCAACTTTGTAGCCTCTTTGGTTTCAATTTTTATTGGAAACTCATTCTCTTTGAAGTCACGACTAAAATTTATAAAATACATTGAATATATACATTCATGTTCTTGTGATTAAATAAAAATATAATATAAGACATTGAGGCTAATTTTGGATTAAAGAAAAATAATGAGGGTAAAATTGACAATGAAAGATTCTTCACTCTTCTCCTCTTTTAATATATTAAGATTAAGATAAAGAGTCTAATATTTAAGAGGTACTAAATAATTATAATTAAATACATTAACTACTTAATTTATTATTATTATTAACTACTCAATGTTTAAATACAAATATTGAAGGAAATAATAATAATAAAAATAAAGTTGACAAAATAATAATAATAATTAATCATCTTCATGGACTTTTTTTTTTTATAAATGTATAAATTATAAATAATAGAATAATTAAATATGAGGATACAATTACTATCGTTTTGTACTTAGACCTATATAACTACTATCGTTTATAGATATACTTAGACCTATATAACTACCGTAGTTTTGTGTTTATTTGCTCATTATGTTCGTGAACTAGTTGATTTTGAATTTTCTATTATCTTGCTCAGGTTAAATTAATTTTCCATATAGTTTCTTACCTCCGCAGCTTCTTTAGCTAATTTTCTACTAATTCTTGAATGTTACAAATTATTGTGTTTATTTGGGTATAGGATTTACAATTTTGAGAAGTTCAGCAGGCCGATGAACTTGATTATGCGATAACAAGATAAACAAGCCAAAACAAGAATCATATATAATGCCATCGATTCTTTCTCCTTTAATTTCTGATTTAATAAATTGTCCCATTTTAAGATCAATGTGAAAGCGAATTTGATTATGGATGGAACTAAATTTATCGTAGAAACGGAAAAAGATTAGAATGAGAAAGTTGGATGTGTATAAATCGTGGTTTTGATATGATCATAGCCCAACACTTGGAAACTAACCTACCAATATTATGCAAAAATTCGGCGGAATTCCGAATTAGAATGCTGAAGATTATCTCTTCATGAAGAGATGGGACCTTAATCTCATCGTAATTCTCTTCCTTTTCATTATCACTAACAAATCCACCTTTTCTTCTCTTGATTTCTTCGTTTTCCTGTAAAATTAAGTTTTTCCAATCCGAGACTGAGATCCACAAATTTGAGATTGGTCTAATCTAAGAATGAGATTGATGAAATCTCAATCAAATATTAAAAACTCAAAATCATAAAATAAATTGGGTGTAGAATAGAATACCTTTGTGCTTGACATCTGCACAGTAAAATAAATTAAAAATCGTCAATTCTGGTATGAAGAATAATCCCAAGGATTAAATAATAATCTTATTGAATTATAAAAAAAAGTTACCACAAATTAAACAGATCAGACCATACTTAAAAACAAAATACGGCAAAAGACTAAAATCATACCTTACCTGCAGTTTTTTTTGGTTTACGATTTCAGGTTTTGACCTATATTATTTAGGAGAATACTTGTCTCCTTACAAATCAAGAGGAGATCCCCCTGCACTAAATTTCTATTGGTTAAAATATAATAGATTATAATTAATATTTATTTTTATTATTTACGTGGGACCCATTAGTTTACTTTTAACCAATAGAAAAAATACATGTAATAGAAGCAGGAGAAGATCCCCCTGACTTGTCAGGAGACAAGTATTTTCCTATTATTTATATATAATATAAAATATTAAACTATTAATGTTTTGCCAATTTTTTTTTTTTTTTACATATTACAATAAATTGGGTAGGGAGACTCGAACTTTCGAAAAGGGGATTCAACTATGCTTGTGTTGATAATGTTTTGACCGATTCTATTAAGATTTAAATGAAACTTTTTGAACCGGAATAAGTAGGGGTATTTGCAAATCTAATAATTTTCTTAGTATTATTTGTAAAAAAATTCTTAGTATTATTTGTAAAATAAGTAGGGGCATTCAAACCTACCAATACTATTGTCGTCTTTCCTTAGGAATAGGATACCTCCTTTTTCTTCTTCCTCAAGTTTTGTTTTTGTTTTTGTTTTTTTTTTTTTATACTATCATTTTTTATATTGGATTATTATTATTTTTATTTATTTTAAAAAATAAATCAATTTAAAGGAGTGGATACTCAAATTTCGACCTTGCTGGAAGGAAGTAGGTGCCAGAAATGTAGACAATTAATTAATAGAGAACATGCTTAAAACTCAATGTTCAACATCATTTTCAAATTCAGTTACCCCATTATGCTTTGTTCGTAAGATTTCAAATTAAAAAAAAATTCAATCAATTTCAATGTTTGTTTTCATTAAAAATATTAGGATTTGAAATCACAAATGATTTCAAATCAATTGTTTACTTAAAAAAATTTCCTTGCCAAAATGATAGAATTTTGCAGAATTTTAAAGGATTTCAAAATAAATTACCTTTCTAACCCATTTTCCATTAACTACTCACTAACTATTTAGAATAAAAAAGTTAAATTTGTAATATCGTTACTTTTTTTTTATTTCCTATAAACATCCAAACACAAAATGAAAATTAAATTCGTTTCAAATCCTGCCGATTCCAAACACAATTAAGAGTTTAAAATCATTTATAGTATTTCAAATCACGGAATTTTGGATCCAAATAGAGGGTTAATGTTTTTTACCGGAGGACTCAATTTTGTAAAAAACTAATTTTGGAGTATATCTTTTGCAAAAAGAAAAAAAAATGGAGTATAAATTGATGTAATAAAATATTTGAGGGTGCTTATATATTTCTTTTAATGTTGTTAACATTTTAAAGAAGTTTCTAAAATATGAACCAAACTTTAGAACCTAAACAATAGTTTTTAAAAATCCCTTTACTAAAATTTTTAAGAGTCATTGATATTTTCTAAAAATATTTATTTAAAAAACATGATCACAAAAAAAATAATTATTTTTAAAGGACAAAATGATCATTTAACAATCCTATGTTTTTAGGTATTAAAAAAAAACAATCCTATGTTTTTTACGTTATCATTAGAAAAACTTTTGTTAAGTAAAAAGAGGTGATTCCATAGTAAATTATTGTATGTCGTGCATGAAAATTTTAAAGAAAGTCATTTAACATTCATAAATAAATATCATGATAATATATCTTGTTTATCTATTTTTTTTTATAAAATGATTTTTTAACACTAAAATTTATAAAAACTTACAATTTAACTCATGATATTTTAAAATAGTTCAATACATTATATGTTTTTATTGAAATAAAATCTTAATGTATTAAAAATGGGAGGGGTGGAGAATATTTCATTGTCATTTTCATCCTCATTATTTTTCCTTTAATCCAAAATTAGCCTTAAACTCTTTGACTACACATTTTTAGTTTTACTAAATTTTTTATGCATTAAAACTATGACCTTCTAAATATCTTAAAGTAAATAAGTCTATTATTAAATTAATGACTGGATTTATATATCTTACGAAAAACAAAACCTTCAAATTAATATTATTAATTTAGGGTAGATGAAATTAAATAATTTATAAAGACAAGCGTATATTTCAACTCTATATTCACTGAACTAAAGATGTCAATTTATTGATTCCAAAAAACTTTAAGTCATAATATTCAACTTTCGACATCTTCAAACTTCACCATATACACAAACCCCTCTTTAATTATAAATTTTACTTTTAGAGATAGATTGAAAATGTAGGATATTTATTTATACTATTTTATAAAAATAATATGTTTTAAAAATATTTACAAATATAACCATTTTCGATTGTTTTTACAATCAATAAAAATTGAATTCTTTATGGCCCCCTCTTTTAAGTTATTAAATTAAATTTTATATATTTGATATTTTGTTTTTTTAACTTAATTGTATATTTTAAATTTGAAATTAAATCTTTTGATGGACTTGGTGGTATATGGGTGGGTGATGGTGATGGTGATGCAATATTTATATAAACCTGTCATTTAATAAATTAATTTTAAAAGTATTGAAAATTTCACCAGTTTCTTGAAAGCTTTTCAACTCCGCTAGAGAGATGGCAGGTGGATATATATAAGACTCGTGAAGATCATCCATATGTTAGTGAAGTGAGACTGAGAGAAGAGATTAATTCAGTTTGCCTTTAAATATTTTCAGCAAATTACCATATTTTTTCTATTATTGTGGCTTAAAAAAAAGAATTATAGATTAATGTATAATGTGTATAAATTATAACCTCACGAAAAATAGTGAGAAAATGGCGCTTGTGGAAAATGGAAAAGATGTGAGACGGGTACATTATATAATGATCAAATCATACTCTCAAATATTCATATACCGGTTTTATATTAAGAAAATCCATTGGTCACGTACAATACACGTTTTCTTCAACTAGTATTCACTAAACATATTAAATGATGGCATGTAATTAATTTTGATCTGATATTCCACACTATTTCAATGAAAAAATCACATAAACAATGCAGGGAATAGACTATTTTAAAGAGTTAAATTGTAATTTCTTGAAATGTAGAGATGCAATTAAAAAATAAAATAAAAAATCTGCCTTAAATATGAACTTTAAAAAACATGCTTGATTGATTCCATTTCTTGGGAGGTCGATTTTCTGTTTGGTTATAGTAATACTTTGATAACTTATCTTAAAAAGACATTCTCTCTTTTAAGGAAAAAACAAACCAACGATTTTATTAAGCATTTAGCCCCCACCTGCTTTGTGATTATTATTTCACATAAGACAGAAAGAAGGTAACTCTGTCATGTGCATCCTCCATCCATCATTCTCTTTCATCACTCCTTTACTATATACTTGTTTAAAAAATATAGATATCACGTGATGTTGTTTTTTTAAATATCTATATATATTAAATTAGAGAAGATAAATGCTTGAACATTTTTAATTTAGGAGAGAAAACGATGTTTAACCATACAAATTATATTCAGATTAATTGGTATTATTTGTCACCGGTCCTTTGTCTATATAGAATTTACCAAAAGTCTGTTAATAATCATATTGTATTTGTTTTTAAAAGATAGGTTTATTCACTCTATTTAATTAAATTACATCTATTTTTAATTAATTATTTGACTTATAAAAAAATATTTTACTCCTTTAAATTTTAAGAAGTTATAAATTTAGTGTTTATTATTAAAAAAATCGAGTTAAAATGCAATGAAAAATGATAATTCAGTTTTATAACGAGTATATATTTATGAAAAAAAAAGTGACGGGATTAATTTTTATGTATATATATTATATTAAATTATGTGAGAAGAGACTCAAACCTTCAACTTTAGATAAAGTATACAAATCTCTTATCCTAATAATGCTAATGTTCATGCTGTAAAAAAAGAACAGAATTTGAATATACAATTAAATAAGAGAAAATATTAATAATCAACCACTATTTAAGATCAAGAACATAATCAAATAAAGTTGTTGTTGTTGAAAAAAACAATAATTCGATAAATAAATAAAATGTTACCACAATGAACGAGAATTAAAAATATATTATATTTCAACCCATTGAAACCAATGTTTAACAAAGCTCTCAAGTAGGTTCTTGTTCTTGCAAATCAGAATCAATGGCAAGATTTACTCAAACAAATCCAAGTTCCAACTTAACGTCGATCAAATTAATGCAAACCAAAAAGTTTTGAGATTTGATTAATTTCTCAAAACATGAATGATTGAAAAGGCAAGAAAGAAAGAAAAAAAAAAAGGCAAGAAAGAAAAGTTTTTTACTTTTTTTAATTATTGTTGTCTTTTGGCAGCTGTCTGTCTGTTTGTATGCGTTTACTGCACCGTGACTTGATTGAACGACATGATAAGAAAGATCAATGGAAGTTTTACTCTTCAGAAGTCAAATATCATCATTGTCTGTTATACCCATAAAATCAGTTGTCTTGCCTGGCCTGTGAATGATTTTTTTTATATTTAATGTCCTTCTACTACCGAATTATGGTTTAGTAGCTAAGTGTAGGGAGTAATAAATCAAGTGGTTAACGAAATCAAAGTGGAAAAAGATAACCAATAAATAAATAATTACTCATTTAAAACATAATTAAAACAGAATTAAATCAAACAGTAGCGGAAGTGTTTATCTATAAACCAAAAGATATTTAAAATAAAACTTTTATTTTGACGCCATTTTAAATAATTAAAACAAATAAAATAAGTAAAAATGAAATTCCATAAAAACAAAGACTAACAAAAAGTCCATAAAATAAAATATTCAAAAAGGAAATGGAATAAATAAATAACAAGTCATAATTGCTCTCAGTGTAGCGTCATCCTCATCAATCGTCATGGTTTCCATTATTATCAGTATTACCTGCAAAATAAAAATTTGCAGGGCATTCGAATACCGTGAGTTTTTAGCTCAGTAGATTAAATCCATACTTAAATAAGTAAATCAAATACAAAACACCTCATAAAAATGATTTATGGATACAAGTCCATTACCACAATTTAGATAATATTTAGTAGGTACATAGCCTACAACATCTCTTTGTCATTATCAAACTTGCATGGCATGTTATGCGCTTGAAAATATGATCATGATGCCTTATAACCCACCATGATACGTGCCATAACATCCATTATTAAAATTATATTAAATTTGCATATATGTATCATAATGGGGTATAGGGCAACTCATGATACGGTGTCATAGTATACGCTCTACAAATTTAATATGTAGTTATTAATCTTTTTGTACTCTTAAATTTGCTTATAGGTATCATAGTGGGGTATAGGGTCACTCATGATATGTGACATGCTAAGCATTCAGCTTGGCAAATCTAATAAGTATTTATTATGTTAGTTTAAACTTAAACCGCCCTAAATATAGCACATAACCAACTAACGAACATAAATTAAATAAATACAATATTTGCAAATCAAACGAGCACATAATAACAATAATTAAAAACAATAATATTAATAATAATTAAAATCAACAACAACAACAACAATAACAACAACAACAACAACAACAACAACAACAATAATAATAATAATGATGATGATGATAATAATCAATACTAATGATATTGATAATAATAATAATAATTAAAATCAATAATAATAATAATAATAATAATAATAATAATAATAATAATAATAATAATAATAATAATAGTTAAAATCAACAACAACAACAACAACAATAATAATAATAGTTAAAATCAACAATAATAATAATAATTAAAATCGATAATTCATCTCCCGAAAATATCATATTAATCACTTAACAAACAAGCACAATGAATTCAATTTAACTTCTAAGTAGGAATTAACCTACCTTAAATCCAAATTGAGCAACCAAACGACCTCGAAATATTAAATCCAAATAAACTCCTAATGATGCCCAAGGCCTGAAATAATATTAATATCAAGTCAATTTCACGAAAACTGGACTTACGGGACGAAAACCGGATGAAATTGAGCGCATATTGGCCCATGAACCGAATTGGACCAGCTGGGCCGGTTCAATTGAACCAGCCAAGCTGGTCCGATCGGACCGCTCCTCCTCCAAATGGACAGCCACACGTTGTAGCTAAAAAAACGCAGAAATTAGCATTTCTTAACCTCAAATCTGGCAGCGACCAAAACGGGCACGAAAGGACGAGGAAATCAATGGGAAATAAAAGAAAGATCAAGATGCGATGAAAAGCTCGGCCAAAAATGACCTGAAAAGCGAAGAACAACGGCGGAAATTCCGGTAATTAAAGTGCAGATTCCGCGAGCTCCTTCTAAAAGGATGATTTACTAAATTAGCGGAATTTATTTAGGAACACAAATTAACACTTAATTTAGGATCTATTAATATCATGCAATTTGTGATAAAAACACGAAGAACATGTAGATTCATGCTTTATTTTCGAAAATTAAAACCGGAACTTACATTGACTGATTAATGGAGAATCGGTTGGAGGTTTCTTTTACAAGATCAAATCCTCAGGAACACGGATCTTCTATGCTATATCCCGATCGATCAAACGAAACCCGATTGTGGGATCGAACTTAAGAAGAAATTGGGAAGAAGAAAAATATTTTCTTCCCAATAATGACTAGGGAATTTCGGCTATGGGGGGGGGGAGAAGGGAAAAAGAGAGAGTTCCAACTTTCTATGGAATTAAATTGTGTGATTTATAAATAACCCAACCCTCCTATTTATAGAAAAATAGGAATCCTAATCACATTAGGATTAATCTATAGAGATAAATACAAAAAGAAAAAAAGATTATCTCTTTCCTTTATCTAGCAATTTCGAAAATGCCATGGATAAATAGGAGATTATTTTATTTTCTTTATTTTTATTTATCTTGGGTAAATAAATCTATGTAATTATTTTAGGATATAATTCAAACAATTATCTCCTCAAAATACATGTCATGGCCGATTTTATCATCATAAAATAATAAATAAATACAATTTATTTAATTAATTATTTTGGGCCAATTCCAATTGGGTTCATTAATCCAATTGGGCTTGAAATTCTCTCTTAAATTAATAAGTCCAACTGAATTAATTTATTTATTAATTACCATTTAGATAAAATATTTTATTTAAACAATTAATAATATTAATTTTTTCTCCCGACTAAATATTATCCAATTTATATTTAATTATTAATTTCCATTTAAATAATTTTCATTATTTAAATAATTAATAATAAATATTATAATTATTAATTTCCATAAACTCATTATTTAATTAATAATTTTATTGACAATATTTTATTATTGATTTAATTAATTTTAATTATTAATTTCCGTTTAAATATAATTAATTATTTAAACAATTAATAATTGTTAATTAATTTCAAATTATTAATTACCATTTAAATATACTCAATATTTAAATAATTAATGATGTATAATTAATAATATTTCATTATTAATTTCATGTTTAAATAAACTCATTATTTAAACAATTAATAATGTTTATATTAATTACCGTTTAAATATACTCAATATTTAAACAATTAATATTGCCTATTTTAAGTAATTCACTTTACTTAAAATTTCCATTTCTTCTACTTGATTTCGCGACTACGATATTTGGGCTAGCATAGGGACCCGATGGACCTATAGATCATGGGCTTAATAATTAGTTAATTAAGTGATTAACACATAATCATTTAATTACTTATTATCTAACTATGAATAATTCCACTATAGATTCATAGCTGAACTCCCCTCACTATAGATGAGTTATTGTCCATTTAGTTTATCATTATTTATATCTGTGATATTATCCTTCACGCGGAACCCTCATAATTACAGGCAGATAAATTTACCTTTTTGCCCCTGTAATTACCGCTTTATCCTTGTGTTCCCGCTGATTCTCCAATGAACTTTATCTTTAGTCGAACTAGAGATAAGATACTTCTGTGATCAATAGAAGTCGTGACGTCACTTGTTCATGTCTCGAATCGGTACATCAAGGAGTTTCCTAAAGTTCCTAAAATGTTTAGGTATCGCACTGATACCGTTAATTTATAAGAAAGTTATGAATTCCATCTCGTGAAAATGAGTTCCCAGCTCCTTATCTAGTCATGTTCCCAAAACAGGAGTGTATTGAGCGTTCTTACAGATCGCTCTCAACTATGTGAATCAAAGAACATAACTCCACAAATAGGAGTCCGCATTTCACTCAGGATTGAGATCTATCACGGTTGATAAACTTAGTTTGATATTCGATTATTTCTCGTAAACGGTACTAATGAGAAATTTGATCGAACATCATGGTCCTGTCTTATACAATCAACATTGCATATGATACTTCCATTTCATGTCTCCCACATGAATGATCAGGATTAGATCATTTGTCTATAAACAAAATGCGAAGCTATCAACAGTGTTACCAGGATAAGGTTCCCAAACGTTATCCGTTTCATCGTAGACACGTTTAAGTTACTCATCTCGACTTTAATCCTCTCGTATGACTCACATACTAAGTCGTGATTTCATAAGAGTGACTTAGGGTTTTACTATTTGAATGTTTGATATTTATATATTTCCATATATTCCTAATATCATCAATTGAATCAATCTAGATAATATAAAAAACTTATGTTTATTTATTTAATTTATTCTTAATAAATTATTATTATTAAATAATTACAAGTTCTAGGACATCAATCATTGGGTTTAAATAGGGTGTGATTGATCACCCGATTTTAAAAGACGTTTTACAAGTAAACAAATAAAAATGGGTTCGGGAGTTTATTCATGTTTAGGGAAGGTGTTAGCACCCTAATCATTCGTTTAAAAAAACGATTACTGTTTTGGTTATCATGTCTTTAAAGCCTCTTAAAACATAATGTTATTTTTATCATTTTTAAATGTCTCACATTTATTTAATCAATATCACTAATCGATTTAAGGATATTTATTAAATAACTGTGAGTGGCATGAAGCCATTAAAAAATAGTTTTTATGATTTTGTTTTGGAATGTCTCATATTTATTTGATCATATCATTAATTATTATAATGATATCAATAAATAAGTATGAGTGGCTCAACGCCATTAAAAAAATATTTTTGAAAAATCGGTGATAAAATCATCAAAGCTATAAAATTTTCTATTTTTATGAAATTTGGGATCAAAGTATCCTTAATTCCCAAATTTAATGGTAGAAAATTTTATGGAATGAATGGTTTTGGAGAAAAGTCATTTTTTTATGTTATCCTTATTTAAAACACTTTTATTATCCATGGGACAACCCTTTTAAAAAAATATTTTTAAATCTTAGGTGAAAACTCAAATTCTTTAATGTATCTTTATATTATTAAATTTTCAATTTTTATTAATTATCCGTAGCTAAATTATTTTTATCAAATCAAATAAGTTAAATCGAATAAAAGTTCAAAATATATATAGAATTTGGGATCAAAGTATCCTTAATTCCCAAATTCTAATTGTTTGAAATTTTATTTGAAAAATTATTTATCCATGGCTAAATCTATCTTCTTTTTTTAAAAAAAAAATAATAAATTCTTGAAACTTTATTTAGAGAAAATTAATTCTTACATAAAACACATTTTTCTTAATTAAATTAAATATGTTAAATCAAATAAAGGTTCAAAATTCATAAAATTCATTGGAAAGTTAATTATCCATTGACAAATAATTTTTTCACTAATATTTTCACTAATATCCATTGAAAATTTATTATCTTTTATTAAATTAAACATGTTAAATCAAACAAAAGTTCAAAATATATAAAATTTGGGATCAAAGTATCCTTAATTCCCAAATTTTAATTGTTTGAAATTTTATTTGAAGAATTATTTATCCATCGAAAATTTATTATTTTTATTAAATTAAACATGTTAAATCAAATAAAAGTTCAAAATATATAAAATTTGGGATCAAAGTATCCTTAATTCCCAAATTTTAATTGTTTGAAATTTTATTTGAAGAATTATTCATCCATTGAAAATTTATTATTCTTATTAAATTAAACATGTTAAATCAAATAAAAGTTCAAAATATATAAAATTTGGGATCAAAGTATCCTTAATTCCCAAATTTTAATTGTTTGAGATTTTATTTGAAGAATTATTCATCCATTGAAAATTTATTATTCTTATTAAATTAAACATGTTAAATCAAATAAAAGTTCAAAATATATAAAATTTGGGATCAAAGTATCCTTAATTCCCAAATTTTAATTGTTTGAGATTTTATTTGAAGAATTATTCATCCATTGAAAATTTATTATTTTTATTAAATTAAACATGTTAAATCAAATAAAAGTTCAAAATATATAAAATTTGGGATCAAAGTATCCTTAATTCCCAAATTTTAATTGTTTGAAATTTTATTTGAAGAATTATTCATCCATTGAAAATTTATTATTTTTTATTAAATTAAACATGTTAAATCAAATAAAAGTTCAAAATATATAAAATTTGGGATCAAAGTATCCTTAATTCCCAAATTTTAATTGTTTGAAATTTTATTTGAGAAAAATTACTCATTGGCAAATATTTTTTTTTCTTTTAAAACTAGATATTTAAAACCAAATAAGATTTCAAAATTCATAAAAATTGGGGATCAAAGTAACCTAGTTATTAATATTTTAGAGCAAGTAAGAATTCAAAATTAATTACTTTAAAAGAAAATATACAATTTCTTAATTATCTTTTTTTAACTCAAACCAAAGCCCAAAACATGCTTAATCAATTTACCATTTTTATCAAAAGACAAAGGGAAAAGGTTACATTTTTAATAATGCTAGAGATACATGAAAATGATTAATGATTTTAAAACACATTATTAAGACAAAAAGAGAGACTAGGCCTAATAAACATGGACATTTTTTAGACATGCAAGTATTATGGACTCATACATCCTTTTCTTTTTTTCTTTTTTTTTTATAAGTTGGAGCCAACCAAACTAGAACACTTGTTGTTTAGATATTCTTAAAAATGAGTTGGACCCTAAACCCAAATAAAAATGTCATTTTTTAGATACTCTTTAAATAAAGTATAACTCACACAAAACTTCAAGATTTTAAATTTTAATTTTTATGCATATACATACATACATACATATATATATATATATATATATATATTCTTTTTTTTTTTACCCAATAAGCATTTATCAACTTAGACATTTTTAAACACTCTTTGATTGATTTTTTTTTACTTTAATATAAACTATTTTTAACTTAGTCAAAAAAAATCACACCAACTAATAAAGAGAAACTTAAATGTAAATCACATGACATTAAACTTAGATCTAAACATTTTTTTTTTGCTTTACCTAGACATAAGAAATTTTTGTTAAACAAAATTATTCATGTAATCAAAATTAACTATAAACAAAACACACTTAACAAAAATAAAATAAATAAGACGATTTATTACACCATTGACTATTTGAACTTACCAATATCGGATTCAAAAACTCGGATCTTGCATCATCACACCGAAGGGAAACCTCAAATCGAAATAGGAGGAAGAACAAGCCAAAAGAGATAAAAAAAAAAGAAAAAAAGAAAAAATATGTATGTAAAAATATACTTGGAGAAGATTTGGTGTGGATAGGTTGTTGAAGGAAAGAAAAATGTTGTGTTTTTTTTTTAGAGGGGGAGAGTATGGGTGGAGGAAGATTTAGTGAAAGAATTCATGAGAGATTTAGGTTGTTGGGGTTTTTGAGAGAGATTAAGTGGTGGTAATAAAAAAAATTATAGATTTAGATAGAGGGAGAAGAGGGAATCGGTGGAAAAAAAAAGGGGGGGAAAGAGGGTTTTGGAGATTTTGGTTGTTGGGTGGTTGGGTATTTTTTAGAGAGTTAAAAGAAAAGAGAGAAGTTAATTTTTTTGGTAGTTGTCTTAAATGAACAAAATGAGGAGATTAAATAGGGAGGGAAGTTGGGATTTTATTATTATTTTTTATTTCTTTTCTTTCCGTTGGATTTTTACTTTTTATTTTTTTTTATTTTTTTTATTTATTTAAACTTAAGGGATTTATATACATTTTTTAATATATTTTTACAAAAATTTGAAATATCTTCTTCCTATTTCCCCCTCTTTTTACCTAAAATAAAATTATTATCCATTTTAAATTTAATTTTAATTTAAAAATACCTTTTTTAGCTTATCCAAATTTTTAACCATACTTTTTCCTATTTTAGTAAGACTTTTTTTAAAAAAATTTCCATTCCTCTCATCATTCACTTCCATCCTATCTTTCAATACTATCACTCTTTTCATAACATTACTCATTTTCATTTTATTTTATTTTTTTTAAAAAAATCTTTTAGCTTCACCAATTTTCTATCCATAACTTTATCTTATTTTGGCAATACCCCTTTTTACACTCCTTTCCTTTTATTATCTAGTAAATAAATAAATAAATAAATAAATAAAATATATTTTTAAATTCTTTTGGATTAAGATAATTAGAAAAAATATGTTCATCTAAAATGTTTAGGATAAAAATTAATTAGTTAGTTGATTGGTCAATTTTAATTTTCGTATTAAAAAAAAATTAATTTTTAAATGATACCGGACAAAATTAGGGGTCTACATGTTCAAGTAAAATGGGTATTTATTTTTAAAAGCTATGTAAATTGTGTTTTTCTTTCACAACTTCAAATGCACAATGAATTTAACATGCATTACAAGTTAATCAAAAGTTCTCAAAATTATTTTTAAAACAAAGGCAGCAAACTGCTTTTTAAAACGGTTTAATATCCTACATACATAGCATATTACTTTCTATAGAACCATTGAGATAACATATAAGCCAAAGTGAATGCGAAAAAAGCAGGAATCAACATCAGCAGCATTTACATATATAATGGATTCCATAGAGGCAAGGTGTAACAACCGTTTACGGCCTCGTGAGCTTTTAGAAAACTGGAAACGGTTCACAAATTCTTAATCATAATTTAAAGACAAGCAACATTCAGCAGCAGATCAAGATTCATTCAGCACCTAATAGCAGTATGAAAATTATATAGTTCCTGATGATGTTTTCAAGACTTCCTAAAATCTATAAAACCACCCTTTCCCTTTCCCATTCCCATTCCCTCCAAGTAAACATAGCCTTATTTCTTTCAATTCTCACTTTAAAAATGTCCGTTATTACGAACCAGGAAGAAGACTGTACCGTTCAAGAGCCTTATATTGTTCTCAAAGTTAATGGCCAGGTTTTTCCCTTCATTTTTCATTTCCCGACTATGATTTTTTGATATGAATTGCACCTCCACCTCCAGTCATATCAAACATCGCGTCGATCTCATCTCCATCCTCCATTTCCAGCTGCGGAATACATGATTAGAGTAAGAAAAAAGAACTACAAAAACGCTTATGCAGGTAATTTGTCCAAACATGAATGCATGCATGAAAAGAATATGAGGATACCTCATCTGGAGTCTTCTCTGCACACAGTCGGCTGCCATCAAACAAGAATCTTATGGAGTTAAAATTAACTGATTTCACATCACAGTAAGCATCCATTAGCTTCTTCAGTTGTGAGCTCTTTCTCATCCTGAACAAAACCTCATTTCCGTCCTAGCAAACACGATCATGTTAGATTAGATCCTTCTCAATCACATTTTACAGGGTAAAAAATTAAAAGTTAAAACAGAAAATAATCATTATATCATCCAACTAATAATATATTTTCTAAAACAAGCTCCTGATCACAATCAGGCAATGTAACAATATGCAATCTTTAAAAGGGGGCGTACACAAGAAAGTATGTTTGATTCATTAAATAAGTTTAATTTCATAAAAATAAGAAATAAAGCAGCTCGTTATAAGAAAAATAATAAAAAAAATAAACAGCTCAAAACTCTCAACTTTCATCCACCCACGCATGCCTCTTCTTAATTATTATATTATTTAAAAAAAAAACTCAGCGCCCATCTCTTCTTCACTTCGTAATTTCATCTCTTCTTCACTTCGTGAAAGGCTCCAACCATCAAGTATCAGATCTCAGATCTATGATTCTCTAGGGTTTTCATCTTCATTTAAACTATCAGATCTGAAGGTAAACAAGTTTCTTCAACTGATTTTCCCATCTTTTGAAACGAAAAAAAAAAACGAAATGCGAAACGAATCTTACGATTCTAGACATGAATCGACCGATTCATAACATTTACGACTCAAACAAGCAATCTGAATCGAAAACCGGTAATCTCCTAAATTACCTGCATAAGCGTTTTTGTAGTTCTTTTTTCTTACTCTAATCATGTATTCCGCAGCTGGAAATGGAGGATGGAGATGAGATCGACGCGATGTTTGATATGACTGGAGGTGGAGGTGCAATTCATATCAAAAAATCATAGTCGGGAAATGAAAAATGAAGGGAAAAACCTGGCCATTAACTTTGAGAACAATATAAGGCTCTTGAACGGTACAGTCTTCTTCCTGGTTCGTAATAACGGACATTTTTAAAGTGAGAATTGAAAGAAATAAGGCTATGTTTACTTGGAGGGAATGGGAATGGGAAAGGGAAAGGGTGGTTTTATAGATTTTAGGAAGTCTTGAAAACATCATCAGGAACTATATAATTTTCATACTGCTATTAGGTGCTGAATGAATCTTGATCTGCTGCTGAATGTTGCTTGTCTTTAAATTATGATTAAGAATTTGTGAACCGTTTCCAGTTTTCTAAAAGCTCACGAGGCCGTAAACGGTTGTTACACCTTGCCTCTATGGAATCCATTATATATGTAAATGCTGCTGATGTTGATTCCTGCTTTTTTCCCATTCACTTTGGCTTATATGTTATCTCAATGGTTCTATAGAAAGTAATATGCTATGTATGTAGGATATTAAACCGTTTTAAAAAGCAGTTTGCTGCCTTTGTTTTAAAAATAATTTTGAGAACTTTTGATTAACTTGTAATGCATGTTAAATTCATTGTGCATTTGAAGTTGTGAAAGAAAAACACAATTTATATAGCTTTTAAAAATAAATACCCATTTTACTTGAACATGTAGACCCCTAATTTTGTCCGGTATCATTTAAAAATTAATTTTTTTTTAATACGAAAATTAAAATTGACCAATCAACTAACTAATTAATTTTTATCCTAAACATTTTAGATGGGCATATTTTTTCTAATTATCTTAATCCAAAAGAATTTAAAAATATATTTTATTTATTTATTAGATAATAAAAGGAAAGGAGTGTAAAAAGGGGTATTGCCAAAATAAGATAAAGTTATGGATAGAAAATTGGTGAAGCTAAAAGATTTTTTTAAAAAAAATAAAATAAAATGAAAATGAGTAATGTTATGAAAAGAGTGATAGTATTGAAAGATAGGATGGAAGTGAATGATGAGAGGAATGGAAATTTTTTTAAAAAAAGTCTTACTAAAATAGGAAAAAGTATGGTTAAAAATTTGGATAAGCTAAAAAAGGTATTTTTAAATTAAAATTAAATTTAAAATGGATAATAATTTTATTTTAGGTAAAAAGAGGGGGAAATAGGAAGATATTTCAAATTTTTGTAAAAATATATTAAAAAATGTATATAAATCCCTTTAGTTTAAATAAATAAAAAAAATAAAAAGTAAAAATCCAACGGTAAGAAAAGAAATAAAAAATAATAATAAAATCCCAACTTCCCTCCCTATTTAATCTCCTCATTTTGTTCATTTAAGACAACTACCAAAAAAATTAACTTCTCTCTTTTCTTTTAACTCTCTAAAAAATACCCAACCACCCAACAACCAAAATCTCCAAAACCCTCTTTCCCCCCCTTTTTTTTTCCACCGATTCCCTCTTCTCCCTCTATCTAAATCTATAATTTTTTTTATTACCACCACTTAATCTCTCTCAAAAACCCCAACAACCTAAATCTCTCATGAATTCTTTCACTAAATCTTCCTCCACCCATACTCTCCCCCTCTAAAAAAAAACACAACATTTTTCTTTCCTTCAACAACCTATCCACACCAAATCTTCTCCAAGTATATTTTTACATATATATATTTTCTTTTTTTCTTTTTTTTTATCTCTTTTGGCTTGTTCTTCCTCCTATTTCGATTTGAGGTTTCCCTTCGGTGTGATGATGCAAGATCTGAGTTTTTGAATCCGATATTGGTAAGTTCAAATAGTCAATGGTGTAATAAATCGTCTTATTTATTTTATTTTTGTTAAGTGTGTTTTGTTTATAGTTAATTTTGATTACATGAATAATTTTGTTTAACAAAAATTTCTTATGTCTAGGTAAAGCAAAAAAAAAATGTTTAGATCTAAGTTTAATGTCATGTGATTTATATTTAAGTTTCTCTTTATTAGTTGGTGTGATTTTTTTTGACTAAGTTAAAAATAGTTTATATTAAAGTAAAAAAAAATCAATCAAAGAGTGTTTAAAAATGTCTAAGTTGATAAATGCTTATTGGGTAAAAAAAAAAAGAATATATATATATATATATATATATATATATATATATATATGTATGTATGTATGTATGTATATGCATAAAAATTAAAATTTAAAATCTTGAAGTTTTGTGTGAGTTATACTTTATTTAAAGAGTATCTAAAAAATGACATTTTTATTTGGGTTTAGGGTCCAACTCATTTTTAAGAATATCTAAACAACAAGTGTTCTAGTTTGGTTGGCTCCAACTTATAAAAAAAAAAGAGAAAAAGAAAAGGATGTATGAGTCCATAATACTTGCATGTCTAAAAAATGTCCATGTTTATTAGGCCTAGTCTCTCTTTTTGTCTTAATAATGTGTTTGAAAATCATTAATCATTTTCATGTATCTCTAGCATTATTAAAAATGTAACCTTTTCCCTTTGTCTTTTGATAAAAATGGTAAATTGATTAAGCATGTTTTGGGCTTTGGTTTGAGTTAAAAAAGATAATTAAGAAATTGTATATTTTCTTTTAAAGTAATTAATTTTGAATTCTTACTTGCTCTAAAATATTAATAACTAGGTTACTTTGATCCCCAATTTTTATGAATTTTGAAATCTTATTTGGTTTTAAATATCTAGTTTTAAAAGAAAAAAAAAATATTTGCCAATGAGTAATTTTTCTCAAATAAAATTTCAAACAATTAAAATTTGGAAATTAAGGATACTTTGATCCCAAATTTTATATATTTTGAACTTTTATTTGATTTAACATGTTTAATTTAATAAAAAATAATAAATTTTCAATGGATGAATAATTCTTCAAATAAAATTTCAAACAATTAAAATTTGGGAATTAAGGATACTTTGATCCCAAATTTTATATATTTTGAACTTTTATTTGATTTAACATGTTTAATTTAATAAAAATAATAAATTTTCAATGGATGAATAATTCTTCAAATAAAATCTCAAACAATTAAAATTTGGGAATTAAGGATACTTTGATCCCAAATTTTATATACTTTGAACTTTTATTTGATTTAACATGCTTAATTTAATAAGAATAATAAATTTTCAATGGATGAATAATTCTTCAAATAAAATTTCAAACAATTAAAATTTGGGAATTAAGGATACTTTGATCCCAAATTTTATATATTTTGAACTTTTATTTGATTTAACATGTTTAATTTAATAAAAATAATAAATTTTCGATGGATAAATAATTCTTCAAATAAAATTTCAAACAATTAAAATTTGGGAATTAAGGATACTTTGATCCCAAATTTTATATATTTTGAACTTTTATTTGATTTAACATGTTTAATTTAATAAAAGATAATAAATTTTCAATGGATATTAGTGAAAATATTAGTGAAAAAATTATTTGTCAATGGATAATTAACTTTTCAATGAATTTTATGAATTTTGAACCTTTATTTGATTTAACATATTTAATTTAATTAAGAAAAATGTGTTTTATGTAAGAATTAATTTTCTCTAAATAAAGTTTCAAGAATTTATTTATTTTTTTTTAATTTTTTTTTTTAAAAAAAGAAGATAGATTTAGCCATGGATAAATAATTTTTCAAATAAAATTTCAAACAATTAGAATTTGGGAATTAAGGATACTTTGATCCCAAATTCTATATATATTTTGAACTTTTATTCGATTTAACTTATTTGATTTGATAAAAATAATTTAGCTACGGATAATTAATAAAAATTGAAAATTTAATAATATAAAGATACATTAAAGAATTTGAGTTTTCACCTAAGATTTAAAAATATTTTTTTAAAAGGGTTGTCCCATGGATAATAAAAGTGTTTTAAATAAGGATAACATAAAAAAATGACTTTTCTCCAAAACCATTCATTCCATAAAATTTTCTACCATTAAATTTGGGAATTAAGGATACTTTGATCCCAAATTTCATAAAAATAGAAAATTTTATAGCTTTGATGATTTTATCACCGATTTTTCAAAAATATTTTTTTAATGGCGTTGAGCCACTCATACTTATTTATTGATATCATTATAATAATTAATGATATGATCAAATAAATATGAGACATTCCAAAACAAAATCATAAAAACTATTTTTTAATGGCTTCATGCCACTCACAGTTATTTAATAAATATCCTTAAATCGATTAGTGATATTGATTAAATAAATGTGAGACATTTAAAAATGATAAAAATAACATTATGTTTTAAGAGGCTTTAAAGACATGATAACCAAAACAGTGATCGTTTTTTTAAACGAATGATTAGGGTGCTAACACCTTCCCTAAACATGAATAAACTCCCGAACCCATTTTTATTTGTTTACTTGTAAAACGTCTTTTAAAATCGGGTGATCAATCACACCCTATTTAAACCCAATGATTGATGTCCTAGAACTTGTAATTATTTAATAATAATAATTTATTAAGAATAAATTAAATAAATAAACATAAGTTTTTTATATTATCTAGATTGATTCAATTGATGATATTAGGAATATATGGAAATATATAAATATCAAACATTCAAATAGTAAAACCCTAAGTCACTCTTATGAAATCACGACTTAGTATGTGAGTCATACGAGAGGATTAAAGTCGAGATGAGTAACTTAAACGTGTCTACAGTAAACGGATAACATTTGGGAACCTTATCCTGGTAACACTGTTGATAGCTTCGCATTTTGTTTATAGACAAATGATCTAATCCTGATCATTCATGTGGGAGACATGAAATGGAAGTATCATATGCAATGTTGATTGTATAAGACAGGACCATGATGTTCGATTAAATTTCTCATTAGTACCGTTTACGAGAAATAATCGAATATCAAACTAAGTTTATCAACCGTGATAGATCTCAATCCTGAGTGAAATGCGGATTCCTATTTGTGGAGTTATGTTCTTTGATTCACATAGTTGAGAGCGTCTGTAAGAACGCTCAATACACTCTGTTTTGAGAACATGACTAGATAAGCATTGGGAACTCATTTTCACGAGATGGAATTCATAACTTTCCTATAAATTAACGGTATCGGTGCGATACCTAAACATTTTAGGAACTTTAGGAAACTCCCATGATGTCTCGATTCGAGACATGAACAAGTGACGTCACGACTTCTATTGATCACGAAGTATCTTATCTCAAGTTCGACTAAAGATAAAGTTCATTGGAGAATCAGCAGGAACACAAGGATAAAGCGGTAATTACAGGGGCAAAACGGTAAATTTATCCCCTGTAATTATGAGGGTTCGCGTGAAGGATAATATCACGAGATATAAATAATGATAAACTAAATGGACAATAACTATCTATAGTGAGGGGAGTTCAGCTATGAATCTATAGTGGAATTATTCATAGTTAGATAATAAGTAATTAATTGATTATGTGTTAATCACTTAATTGACTAATTATTAAGCCCATGATCTATAGGTCCATCGGTCCCTATGCTAGCCCAAATATCGTAGTCGCGAAATCAAGTAGAAGAAATGGAAATTTTAAGTAAAGTGAATTACTTAAAATAGGCAATATTAATTGTTTAAATATTGAGTATATTTAAACGGTAATTAATATAAACATTATTAATTGTTTAAATAATGAGTTTATTTAAACATGAAATTAATAATGAAATATTATTAATTATACATCATTAATTATTTAAATATTGAGTATATTTAAATGGTAATTAATAATTTGAAATTAATTAACAATTATTAATTGTTTAAATAATTAATTATATTTAATTATATAAAAAAATTAATCCCGTCACTTTTTTTTTCATAAATATATACTCGTTATAAAACTGAATTATCATTTTTCATTGCATTTTAACTCGATTTTTTTTAATAATAAACACTAAATTTATAACTTCTTAAAATTTAAAGGAGTAAAATATTTTTTTATAAGTCAAATAATTAATTAAAAATAGATGTAATTTAATTAAATAGAGTGAATAAACCTATCTTTTAAAAACAAATACAATATGATTATTAACAGACTTTTGGTAAATTCTATATAGACAAAGGACAGGTGACAAATAATACCAATTAATCTGAATATAATTTGTATGGTTAAACATCGTTTTCTCTCTTAAATTAAAAATGTTCAAGCATTTATCTTCTCTAATTTAATATATATAGATATTTAAAAAAACAACATCACGTGATATCTATATTTTTTAAACAAGTATATAGTAAAGGAGTGATGAAAGAGAATGATGGATGGAGGATGCACATGACAGAGTTATGTAATTGGATCAAGAGCTTTGACTTTGATGAATCTGAAATTTGTCAGATTAAAGGAGAAAAAGAGGGAAAGGAGACGCAAGGAAAGGAAAGGAGAAAAGACGTAGAGCTGCTGCAATTGATGCTGTTTCTGCATAAGGAACAATGCAGGCAGCACTAGCAGTGTATTAAATAGGAAAAAGTTTGTCTGCGTGGCAGCCTGTGAGTGGACACATCATAACTGCTATAAAGTAAAGGAAAAACTAAAAAACCAAAAGGGAAAGCAGTAGCACTAATTACACTTTAATCAAACACTTAACAAAACATTAATCCTTCTCTTTCTTTTCAATGGCATCATTCTCTTCTTCTTCATTCTCAAAGGTTGAGCTTTCTTCTATGTTAACAAAATTATTCCACAACCTTCTTTCTGTCTTATGTGAAATAATAATCACAAAGCAGGTGGGGGCTAAATGCTTAATAAAATCGTTGGTTTGTTTTTTCCTTAAAAGAGAGAATGTCTTTTTAAGATAAGTTATCAAAGTATTGATATAACCAAACAGAAAATCGACCTCCCAAGAAATGGAATCAATCAAGCATGTTTTTTAAAGTTCATATTTAGGGCAGATTTTTTATTTTATTTTTTAATTGCATCTCTACATTTCAAGAAATTACAATTTAACTCTTTAAAATAGTCTATTCCCTGCATTATTTATGTGATTTTTTCATTGAAATAGTGTGAATATCAGATCAAAATTAATTACATGCCATCATTTAATATGTTTAGTGAATACTAGTTGAAGAAAACGTGTATTGTACGTGACCAATGAGTTTTCTTAATATAAACCCGGTATATGAATATTTTAGAGTATGATTTGATCATTATATAATGTACCCGTCTCACATCTTTTCCATTTTCCACAAGCGCCATTTTCTCACTATTTTTCGTGAGGTTATAATTTATACACATTATACATTAATCTATAATTCATTTTGTTTACTATTTGGTCCCTACATTTTTAAAACCGAAATTTATACCCTTGAGTTTTCGTTTTGTTTACTATTTGGTCTTTGCTGTCAAACATCCGTTAATTTTTTTAACAAAAAGATGATGTGGCATTATTTTATTAATTATATATATAAATATGTGTTTATGTATCAAATTTTAAATGATGTGGCATGATTGTATAGAATTTATATCAATATTTTCTGTTTACATCTTTTAATATTTTTTTAATTGATATTTTATTATTTTATCCTTACTTCCAGATTCAAGATAATCACTATCCTCATTTTTCTCACACGTCATTTTCCAAGATTCAAGATAATGAAATATTGAAGAAGAATCTACTGTTCAAGCTTTGTAAAAGTTTTATTTTGAATATCTTTTGGTTTATAAATAAACGCTTCCGCTACTATTTGGTTTAATTATGTTTTAATTATGTTTTAAATGAGTAATTATTTATTTATTGGTTATTTATTGGTTATCTTTTTCCACTTTGATTTCGTTAACCACTTGACTTATTACTCCCTATCACTTAGCTACTAAACCATAATTCGGTAGTAGGACATTAAATATAAAAAAAATCATTCACAGGCCAGGCAAGCAACTGATTTTATTGGTATAACAAACAATGATGAATTAGTTGACTTCTGAAGAGTAAAACTTTTGGTCCCAGTTATCCAGGTGTTTCAATCCATCAAGCAATGCAAGATGATGCAGTATGCTTTCTTATCATGTCGTTCAATCAAGTCACACTGTAGAGAGGTTAATGAAGTCTATCCTATAAACTACATAGAATCATAATCGAGAAATTGTCATTATTTTGTAATGGACTCATGCAGATTTATAACTTTTAATAACCTTTAGCGTGATTTCTTAATGTACAAGTGGCTATAAACCTAATTCAGTGTCTTTCTTTCCGGCACATCAATAGTTCATAATTGACATGGATGGCTTGATCTAAAAGGCTAACTAGTAATTTAAGTTTCCACAATCAGTCTATATATTTGCATACTAGAATCTCCAGCACAATTTAACTGCAGATTCACTAAATTATGGTATCATTTTCTTTGTCATTCTCAATTCCTGCTTCCGTTGTACTAAACAGTAAACAAACTAAGAAATAAAGTTGAGTGATGAATCCTAACAGCTGTCATCAGCCACAAAAACTCAGATTTCCTACAAGAGAGGCAAATATTTTGTCAAGATAACATTAATACGGATAACAGCTCGATGACAGCAAATCACAAGTATGTTGTACCTTCGACCGGTCCAAACGAAATACCATTATCCTCAAGTTCTGCATCAGCCTTATGTGTTTATATATTGAAGGCTCTTTATAGATTCACTGTATAAATGGACTTGTGGGTATTGATTCTACACTCATGTCCCGTTTAGAATAACTTTTAAAAATGTTTTATGGATTTATAAAATATTTTTGAAAGTGACCTAATTCTCGTATAATTAAATAACAATAGTGATCGTAAAAGTTGTAACTGTCGGCAGATTGTAAAATGATCAAAAACAAAACTTTAAAGATCAATATGGAAGGGATCGACGCAAGGAATGATTAACGTGGGAAATCAATCGGTGAAAACCCACGAGGCCACGCTTAGAGAAAAATCCACTAAAAAAATCAATATACATCCAAATAAAAAATAAAACAATACGTGCAAGTCACGTGATAAAAATCTAGTCCTTTAAAAACGCTTGCATAAAAGAAAATCTACAAAGGTAGGTTGAAAGTCATTATTTAACCTTCAAACGCGTCTGTATCATCTGGCTATCTGCTCTGCATTTTTATGATTTGCTGTCTGTACCATCAGACTGGGAAATAATTAAATAAATGACTATGACTATTACCGAGGAAAAAACAATAACAAAAAGATTTTCTTCTTTTTTCCTCCAATATTACCATCCTGTCCCTTTTGTCGATCTTATTTTTAAGCTTGAATATCCAGAACTTCAGAAGATACAGATTCCTTTTCATTTGTTAATATATCTCACCGGACTAATTTCAATAATATTTTAATTTTGATTACTTTTTTTTTTAACATTGATTACTTTTTGTTATTAAATCATTGAAATTAGTAAATTACATCAAGATTAAAATTGTTTAAATTGAAAGTTATTATTTTTCATATAATTTAATTATGGGTTGTTCATTTCGACGTTAAAACTTCTCATTTAATTTAATAAGATTTTTGTATGCTTTAATATTTAAAACTATTGTAATATTGCTCAACTAATTTAACATTTGTAAAAGTTGAGTCACACTCCTCAATTTTATGTAATATCTCGAACAAAAAAAAAAAACTATGGAAATATTTCCCTCGCTGTTTTAGCTTCATAATATCCTAAAATGGTCATCATCGTAGCCTTTTTTGTTTTTCTTGCAGTGAAACATGATTGTGTTTTTGGTGATGACTTAGATTTAGCTGAAATAACCTTTGTTTCAGATGTATGATCTCTCTCTCTCTCTCCTTATACACTGGCACACACTAATTTATTGAGTAATACACAGGTTATAAAGCATCTCGACCGTCCAATATTGTATTCGCTGTCTCATGGAACCAGTGTGACGCCAGCCATGGCCAAGGCTGGTTAGCCTGTATTGAATAACAGGTGATGACTGGAATTTTTGGAAGGACGTCTCTTTCCACTTTGATGTCTCCCGGTAAATGAAGTATCTTTGTTCTGATTCAGATATTTGAACACATGTTATTTCATAGTGACGTTTCATGAACTTGTTATTACATAGGTCAATTTATCTCTTCTTCAGGGACTTCTCTAATGCTAAAATGATTGGAGCCACGGGCTTGTTGGGTAAATCATGGCCTGATTTATATATGTGGGTTGTTTTTTCAATTTGAGATTTCTAACATCCATTGCACGTGGTAAAGAACTATTATTCATTAAATAAATGAACTAAAGACATCTCAATTTTTTATTTTTTTTAAAATTAAGATTTCTAAACAATGTTTAATAGACTAAAATAAAATATTTAAAATTTTATGGAATGTTTGATAGGAGGAGTTTTTAAACATGTGTTGGTTTTTTTTTAGCCTAAGGTTGTGAAGTGTGGGTTTAGGTGGTTGATATGTAGGGTATGAGTTTCAGTTAGAAACCTAGGTTATATCTCATCAATGTATGGTAGTTAGGTTTTGTGTAGTTTAATTCAATTATATGAATGTTAATAAACCGACACCGGTTAATATTTAAGACTTTTAATTTTATGAAAAATCAAACTCAGGATTATTAAGTCTAACTTAATCCACCTGAAAGAACTCTTTCTACCCCGTTATCAGTATAAACATCAAAGTTGATAAAAAAAAAAAGGGATTTAAACTAAAAAAAAACTAAGGTTGAGACTAGGGGCGGAGCCACTAAAGGACGGGGCAAATTTCAATATAACGTTTCGTATGCAATAGATTTTATAGGAATTGGTTTTGGTTGTGCCCCTTCAAGGATTCCATGGGATTCCAAGTTCGAATCCCCAAGTACGATTTTATTAAGAATTCATTTAAATTTTATATTGTTTTTTTTTTTTTTTTTTTACTTTTAACAATTTAAAATTCTCTTAATAAATAAAAAAAAATTTAAATTATAATGCAACTTATAATTATTATTGCTTTATAAATTTTAATTTGATATATCTAGCTTAATTAAGGAAAAAAATAGAGTTTTTTTAATAAACCAAATTTTTATTGACTCAAAATTAATATTTTTTATAATTTTTTATAATTATTTTATACTACGTTAATATATATTTGATGTGTCTTCCTTGTTTTTTAAATTATAACATTATCAAAATTTATATTTTATCTTTTTAATAATTTTTTTAGATAAAAATTTGGGTTAATTTCAGTAATGAACACATTAATTTTGTTTATTTCAAAAAAACACAAGCTTTTATATATAAATCAAAACTACCCAAAACCACCACCAGAAAAATTAAATTACATTGTGAAAAGACGAAACATACCACTGATCTATTAAATGATATGTAATTAATGAGACATAGTTATTAGGAGAGATAAAAGGGTAATAAGGTAATACTCAAATCGGAATCCACCAGAATCGCCACCATAAATGGTGTTTTATGGGTAAATATGATATTAATATGAAACAACCATTAAAACTGAAATTAGGTGAATTAAATTGGATATTAGTGTAATTAATTCTAAAAATTTTACTAGTTTTTTCTTTATTTCTAATTTATTATATTCGTATATATAATTATTAGAAATAGTTATGAATCAAATAGTTTTTCAACATCATATATTAAATAGATTAAAGTTTATTAATATTTACTTGATTTATTTTTTCTAAAAATGAAATATATTGGTCAATAAATTATTTTTTATTTTTTTTATATTGATTAATATTTAATGTATAATCATATCTGCCTGAACATTACAATATAGACTTGTTGGGTCCGAGCCCGAGCTTGATCTTATGATGATCTGGCTCAACTCTGCCTATAAAGATACTGATAGATAGTGTGCCCCCTGAACTTGAATCCTGGCTCCACCACTGTTTCCAAGGTATAAGAACGTAGGTAGTTTTCCTTCGTATTTATGAGGATAATTTTTTTCTTTTAGTTTTGTTTTGCAATATGTTGGATTTGAGCACTTTAGAATCAAATTTCCCTTTTTAAAATAAAATTCATTTTTTCTTAATATTGGTAATTTTTTCCATGGAGAATTTGGCTTGCTCTTGTCTGAGGAGAATATGTATATGTTAAAGTTCATATTATCATGAAAATAGTAATGTTTTATGACAATGAATTGAATATCTTTTCACAAACTTGTTTATTTCAAAAGATTAAAACATATTTTACCAACCTCTTCTGTCTAAGTCATATCATTCTCTCTGATATTTGCAACTTCATATTTGCTTGATATTTTTTTTTTCATTCAATTAGGAAACAAAGTAAAGTATAGGTCGTTCAAGTCCAAGAAGTTTTCGCCAGTGAATTTTTGTTGCTAGGATATACACGCTACATAAACATGGTAAGCAATGGATTATTTTTTTACAAAATCTCAGTTTAGTTCTTCTTGTCAAAAGTGTTTTCATTTCTGGTAAAAACTAATAAAATTGTATCTTTCTCACTTTTTCTTTTCTTCATTTCATCCTCCTCTAGATTCTTTTGAATTGACCAATGGGACTCCTAAAATATTCAACCAAATAACTCTAATAAAATCTACAATTCTATTCTTCTTGTATGAGAACCTATGAATAATACCATCGGTCTTCAAAGCCTCGAATACATCAAAGTTCTAGTAATTTTTCAAACCAAAATCAAAGGCCGCCATAAGCTTTAAATCGGGGTATGGATACCTAATGTTTAGGGTTTAATATGTAATAAATACATATTTCCTACAAGTAAATATGTGGGTCCTACCCGCATTTGTTTTAAAGAAAATACATATATCCTACACAGAGTCTAAATTATGATCAAGCAATAAGCAATCCAAACATTATAGTATGTAATAAATACATATGTCTTGCAAATAAATATGTGGGTTCTACTACCATGTTAGTCAAATAAAAACATGTCACGTATGAAGGTGAGTATGAACTCATACATGTCATGTTTTTATTAGACCAAATATTATACTATGTAATAAATGTATATGTCCCAAAAAGTAAATATGTGGGTCCTACTACCATGATAGTTCAATAAAAATATGACACATATGATGGTGAGTATGAACGCATACTCGCCTTCATACGTGTTATGTTTTTATTCGACCAAACATATTTACTTGGGGTGCCGAATCATCAACTTTATTAGGTTTTTTTTTCTAATCTAACCTCGTGAATTGAAAATATCTTCTCTGGTTAACCTTCGACCTACCCAGTTAAACAGATGAATATTACTATTGTCGATAAACAACGTAGAGTTGAAAACATACAAGGGAAAATTATGTATATACCTTTTAGAATAAATATTTACACAAATGATAAGTTTCTAAAATAATAACATTTCTAGACTTTTGTTGATGCCATGGTTTTTTTAAAATATATGTGACAAAAATTAAACACGAAATAAAATTACCGGTTCGGGTTCCGGTTTTGATTCGGTTGAATACTGTCTTCTTGATCCTACATAAAACATTCAGCCCCATGTTCAATTTCAAGAAATCATGCCAAGTCATTTTTTAAAAAATGGAATATATTTTGAAATTAAAAGTCCAATTTATTCTAAAATATATAATTACTGGATTTTAGAAAAATAACTAAATGATTATCGGTTGGGTCAATTTGATTGAATATTTTGAGTCATATGTGTACTTCAAAATAATCTGGAGGATGAAGGGGAGAAGAAGAAAAAGAAGTGAGAAATGTGAAATTTCATTAGTTTTACATGAAATTAAAACCGTGAAGAAGAAAAATAAGTGTACTAGATTTTATAAAAAAAAAAGAAATAAATCAAATTTTTGTTTTGCTTACCACGTTTCTGTAAGGTTTATAGGGTTTATCCTAGCAAAAACAAAATAATTTCAGAAAATATTTTTGGCGAAAATTTCTTGGGAATTGAACAACTTGCTTAACTTGTCAAACTAACTTAATTATGAAGAAAAAAACATAATTATATCAAGCAACAAAAATCAAGGTGACAAAAAAATCAAGGTGCTTCAGCTTTACCATTTGTTCAATGAACATAAACTTCATTAGGTCATTAAAAACTTGTATAAACGTATTAACGACAAAAGTTTTAGACAATAAAAGTTTCACCATTTCCAGAAACCTACTTACATAAACTATAGATTGTCAACAAAAATGTCAAAATGGAACTTTATCAATGTATCTAAAGTCGATAAATAATGACTTCAGAAAACAACAACTTACCTTTTCATAAATAACTAGTCGTAAGTTTTTTCTTCCTTTCTTTTTTCTCTAGCGTACTAAAAAACATCAACTCAAACAGTAGAGGTCACAGAGCCATAAGTATGAATGGAAAAGCTTCGAACTACAACTATTGTGGTTGCTGGAACATACGACGATGTTGGCAGAGATCGCAGAATTTGACTTTAAACTACAACAAAAATCGTCGGGATCTTCGAACTATTAGGCAAGATCACAAGTTCAACTCTTATCCCAACACCAGTTGTACTGAACGATTTGACAAAAACAATAATACAGAAGTTACTCAAATTATGGCTATTATTAGATCTTGGTTGATACGAACAACTACATAGGAAGAGAATCGCAGGAAGGGAGACTAAAGGATTAAAGGGGGCTATGACCCCCTAAAGTTTTTCATAAAATATTGTATGTATATATATGTGCTCAAATTTTTAAATGCTATAAATGTAATTTTTTAACTTTTTGTGGTCAGAGTTTTTAAAAAATATCGTATTTTAAGAATTTCTTTATTTTACAAATTAATTTTTATAAACCATTTTTAAATCTTCACTGATTTTTAAAAGCTGTAAATGTAAATTTTCAACTTTTTATTTCTTTTGATTTAACTCATTATCAAATGAATATAAATTATATATAATATAGATTTATTTTATTTTAAAAATTAACACACACACACACATATATATGAACACTCTGTCCAAATTATTAGTACATAAATTATGGTTAAAAGAAAGTCATTGTTATCTCTCGGCCATGTGTATCTGAAAGAGAGATGGTCACAATTTTCATAAATTAATAATAATATAGAAGCAAACATCGTTTCCTCCATATCAATTTTCACAATTTATATAAGATATGTTATATAAATTCTCACATTATTTTCCAGAAATCTAAGAAACCAAGGTAGAAAATTGTTAAAAATATCCAACCAATTAATTAATCTAAATTCAATCAACAAAGCTCCCAAATCAAACCATAGAGCCAAAAAAAAAGTCAAAACCAACAAAAAAAACTATCAAATCCTACCACAAAATGAAGTTACTTAAACAGCTCAAACGTAGCAACCAAACACCAAATCCAGCTAGAAAACTAACATAGGGCTAGTTTGGTATTGCTGTAGCTTTTGAAATAATTGCTGTCAGCTGTGCTGTAGAAAAAATCAGCTGTATCAAGAATCAAATTAGTGTTTGATAAATTCAGCTTATGCAGAAATTTAGTGTTTGGTAAATTCAGCTTATGCAGAAATTTAGTGTTTGGTAAATTCAACTTCTAAAAATACTTTGAGATAATGAATATCTATATAATGTTTAGAAAATTGATTTTAAGAATACTTAACTATTTTGTAATGTCATTATTATTATTAATAAATTTTATATTTTTTATTTTAATTTAAAATTAAATGTATATTAATTAGGATTTTAAATTAAAATGAAAACGCATTTGATTTAATTTATAACTAAACTATAATTTATGTTCATTTAATCACAATATTTCATAAAAAAAAATATTCAAATACAAAACAATATAAGAAAACATAAATAACTCAAAATATATATATATATATAGAAAACATAAAGAAACAAATAATTTTATCATTAAATTTTTTATAAGAAAAATATTCTCTATTTGATAAAATGTTTATTATTCTTAAACTTATATAATTTTTACAACTAATATTTATTTTCTAAATTTTTTTAAGATCTAATATATTTATTTTGCATAAAAAAGATTTACCAAATTTTATTACAAATTAATTTTGATTTATATTAATTTAATCTAAATATTTCTTAAGCATATCGTATAATTTTTTTTTAGATTAAAAATAGATTTACAAAATATTAGTAGTTAGTGGGTGAGAAATTATAGGGAATTTCTTTTGAAAAGCAAAAGCTAATTTTATCTGCTTCTAAAATTTGACAGTTATGTAATGAGATTCTTTTAAAATCTATAAATTTTTCTTTAACCAAACATAAAAAACAGTTAAGATTTGCTTAAAAGTTGTCTAAACACAATCCCAAACGAAGCCATAGTCACTTTAGATATACTTTTTTTTATCTTCAACTGTCCTATCATATCTAATAACTTTCTACCCGGAAATATGATTAGTGTTTCATGCAATTTAAGATATTTTTTGGTTAGTTGGCAAGTTAATACCAATTCCCGATTTCGTGCATTCCACCACATCATTTCTTTCTTGACCCGGTCTTTTTACTTTAATGGTGGTGATACTGCAAATTTTACCTGTATTTGTTGTAATAGAATCAACAAATCTACTCTTCTCGTACGAGAACCCAGGGACAATGCCATCGCTCTTCAAAGCCTCGAGTATGTCAAAGTTCTCGTAATCTTTCAAACCAAATTTGAAGGCCGCCAAAAGCTTCAAATCAGGGTATGCATACCTAATGTGTTATTTATATTGTAGTTTATATAACCTTTCATCATCACCATAAAGAATATCCTTCCAAGTGACTTTTAATCTCGAACTTATGGTTTCCAACTCAAAAAAAATTAATAAATAAATTAAATAATATAAAATTTTTAAACCAATAGAAAATATTATTTGTAGAAACGAGGTTGATTAAAGGATTGAAATGGATAGGGGGTTGTGATTGAAATCGTAAATTCGTGGTGGTCGGAGTTGAGTCGTGAAGAAGGCACCGTGATGCTTGGAGTTGTGAGTGACTGTTAGAGGGCGTTTGTTTCTGAGTTTGCATGAGATTGAAATGCATGTGGATGATATTCATGGGGATGAGATGCCCGGAGACGAGATCACTATGTTTAGTTTTGGATGAGGATTAAAATAATAAAATTATAATATAAAATAAATTTTCTCTCTCTCATCTATTCCATGGGATGATGAGAACCTCATGTGTTTTGAAAGGATTCTAAACCTCATGGAGGGGGGCTACGGCATCCCATGGGGTTTAGTTCTCCTTCGTATTTATGAGGATAATTTTTTTTTAGTTTTGTTTTACAATATGTTGGATTTGAGCACTTTGGAGTCAAATTTCCCTTTTTAAAATAAAATTCATTTTTTCTTAATGTTGGTAATTTTTTCCATGGAGAATTTGGCTTGCTCTTGTTTGGGGAGTTGAGATGTTTCTATTAATAGAATATGTATATGTTAAAGTTCATATTATCATGAAAATAGTAATGTTTTATGACAATGAATTGAATATCTTTTCACAAACTTGTTTATTTCAGAAGATTAAAATATATTTTAACAAACTCTTCTGTCTAAGTCATACCATTCTCTCTGATATTTGCATCTTCATATTTGCTTAATATTTTTTTTATCATTCAGTTAGGAAACAAAGTAAAGTAGGTCGTTCAAGTCTAAGAAGTTTTCGCCTAGGATATACACGCTACATAAACATGGTAAGCAATTGATTCTTTTTTTACAAAATCTCAATTTAGTTCGTCTTGTCAAAAGAGTTTTCATTTCCGGTAAAAACTAATAAAATTGTATCTTTCTCACTTCTTTTTTTTCTTCCTTTCATCCTCCTCTAGATTCTTTTGAATTGACCAATGGGACTCCTAAAATATTCAACCAAATAACTCTAATAAAATCTACAATTCTATCCTTCTTGTATGAGAACCTAGGAATAATACCATCGGTCTTCAAAGCCTCGAATACATCAAAGTTCTCGTAATCTTTCAAACCAAAATCAAAGGCCGCCATAAGCTTTAAATCGGGGTATGGATACCTAATGTTTAGGGTTTAGTATGTAATAAATACATATTTCCTACAAGTAAATATGTGGGTCCTACCCGCATTTGTTTTAAAGAAAATACATATGTCCTACACAGAGTCTAAATTATGATCAAGCAATAAGCAATCCAAACATTATAGTATGTAATAAATACATATGTCCTGCAAATAAATATGTGGGTTCTACTACCATGTTAGTCAAATAAAAACATGCCACGTATGAAGGTGAGTATGAACTCATACATGTCATGTTTTTATTAGACCAAATATTATACTAAAGGATTAAAGGAGGCTATGGCCCCCTAAAGTTTTTCATAAAATATTGTATGTATATATATGTGCTCAAATTTTTAAATGCTATAAATGTATTTTTTTAACTTTTTGGGGTCAGAGTTTTTAAAAAATATCATATTTTAATAATTTATTTATTTTACAAATTAATTTTTATAAACCATTTTTAAATCTTCACTGGTTTTTAAAAGCTATAAATGTAAATTTTCAACTTTATATTTTCTTTTGATTTAACTCATTATCAAATGAATATTAATTATATATAATAGAGATTTATTTTACTTTAAAAATTAACACACACACACACACACACACACACATATATATATATATATATATATATATATATATATATATTATGAACACTCTGTCCAAATTATTAGTACATAAATTATGGTTAAAAGAAAGTCATTGTTATCTCTCGGCCATGTGTATCTGAAAGAAAGATGGTCACAATTTTCATAAATTAATAATAATATAGAAGCAAACATTATTTCCTCCATATCAATTTTCACAATTTATATAAGATATGTTATATAAATTCTCACATTATTTTCCAAACAGCTAAGAAACCAAGGTAGAAAATTGTTAAAAATATCCAACCAATTAATTAATCTAAATTCAATCAACAAAGCTCTCAAATCAAATCATAGAGCCAAAAAACAGTCAAAACCAACCCAAAAAAAACTATCAAATCCTACCACAAAATGAAGTTACTTAAACAGCTGTAGCAACCAAACACCAAATCAAGCTAGAAAACTAGCATAGTCACTTTAGATCTACTTTTTTTTATCTTCAACTGTCCTATCATATCTAATAATTTTCTACCTGGAAATATGATTAGTGTTTCATGCCATTTAAGATATTTTTTGGGTAGTTGGCAAGTTGCAGTATCTTTTTAATATCAATTCCCGATTTCGTGCATATAATAGTCCACCACATCATTTCTTTCTTGACCCAATCTTTTTACTTTAATGGTGGTGATACTGCAAGTTTTACCTGTATTTGCTCTAATAGAATCTACAAATCTACTCTTCTCGTACGAGAACCCAGGGACAATACCATCGCTCTTCAAAGCCTCGAGTATGTCATAGTTATCATAATCTTTCAAACCAAATTTGAAGGCCACCAAAAGCTTTAAATCAGGGTATGCATACCTAATGTGTTATTTATATTGTAGTTTATATAACCTTTCATCATCACCATAAATAATAACCTTATGGTGATCTCTTACTCATCCCATGTTTGTGTTGCGAATAGAGAAGGTAAACTAAACCCCATGGGATGTCGTAGCCCCCCTCCATGAGGGATATTTCGTGTTTAATTTTTGTCAAAAATATTTTTAGAAAAACCATGACATCAACGAAAGTTAGAAATGTAATTATTTTTTATTCTCATCATATGTGTTATAATATTTATTCTAAAATGTAATATAAATAAAACATCTCTTTGTTTTTAGTTCTATGGCGTTTTTCGACAATGGCAGTTTTCATCCGCTTTCTATCTGGGTTGGTCATATGCTCAACTGGAGGCGATATTTACTATTCACGGGGTCAGAACAGTAGAAAAACCTTGTAAAGCTGATCATAAAGAGGCACCCGATTTTGATATAAAGGAGGTAAGGTATTTATTTTCTAATGGTTTAAAAAATTTATATTATTTAATTAATTTGTTTATTCTAGTTGGATCCCATAATGCCAATATTAAGAATCGGCTGGAAGGACATTGTTTATATGGTAACGAAAAAAGGTTCTATAAAATACAATATAAACACCACATCAGGTATTTATATCCTAAATTGACGTGTCTGGAGGCCTTTGAATTTTGTTTGAGAGATCACGAAAGCTTTGATGTACTGGAGGCTTTGAAGAGGGATGGCATTGTTCCTGGTTTTTCATATGAGAAGAGTGTATTTGAAGATTCTATAAGAGCAATCATTGGTAAAACCTGCAGTATCACCGTCTTTAAAGTAAAAAGACCGGGTCAAGACGGTGATGCTGTGGTGGACTACTATCTGCACGAATTCGGGATTTGGTATGCAGAAGATAACAAAACCGTAGCCAACTGCCCAGACATATATCTTAAACCGCATGAATCACCGATCCTATTTCTGGGTAGAGAGATATTATCTATGGTAGGAAAGTTGAAGATAATAAAAGATTATTAGATGATCTAGATGAGGAGTGACTATCTGGATTTGGTGTTTAGTTTCTATCTTTAACTGTTTTTGTGGCTGGGTTGAGGCATATCTGTGGTTGGTTTCTTAGCAGTTTGAAAAACTAGGGTAAGAATTTCTTAGCAGTTTTATTTCCTGTTTCTGACTGAAATTGAACCATTTCCATTCAATTTTTCTCCTGCATTTTACTCATGAAAGTTTATATATCTGCTACGGTTTTCATGATTTTATATATATATATATATATAACCAAATTACTCAATCTTATATACATATACATATACATATACATATTCATACACATATACACACTCATGTGCGCGCGCACACACACACACATATATATATACATATATACATATCGATGCTGTAGAAAAGTTGAAAGAATAGTCGTGGATCGATGACGTAGGTTACAAATAGTTTATTGTTCATTTATTTCTTACACATTTTCTGCAATGGATTTCTACAAAAGTAAATTGTGTTTTCTTACGGGGATGTCATTAGCTGGCTTCACATTCTACTTCATGCTTTCAACAAAAAAACCATCTAGATGATTTTAGTGTGTTATCAATTCATGTCTTCATCATCATTCATGTATTCTATGTATATATTTGTATATGTATACATCACCAAATTACGTAATCTTATATACATACATATACATGTACATAAATAGACATACATATACATGTACATAAATAGACATACATATACATATACATAAATATACATCTACATATACATATATATACATCTACATATATATACATATATATATATACACACACATACATACATATACATATACATATTTTGTAGTTTCAAAATCATCAACCGCCTCGTTGTGTCTAGGTGTCGGGAACAAGTTATGATTTGAGATGCTAGACAAACATTGTATTAATTGCAACAAACAAAATTAACATTGAAAATATCAAGAATCTGCCTTTGTCTTCCTATCCGAATGATTTAATTTCGTATATTTATTATATTTATGTTTTAATAAAGTATTTTAAGCTATTATAATAATCCAACGTTAAAACAGGGAATAATGTTGTTATCTTATCAATTATTCCTAAATAAATCTCAACAATCAAATAATTAATATATTAAAAAAATTATCATAGTTTCATGCAGGTTAAGAAAAATAATTTAAGACACCGTCTAATAAAAATGTGGGTTTGGAAAAACAAATTTCTCTAAAACGTTTCTTACTTGTTTTTAAATCGTATGTTATGTTGAGTATATGATTTCATCATATCAATGAAAACTAAGTACTATATAGTTTTAAAATTTTATAGATCAAATTACAAGTTACAATACTTTATTTGATGGAGTTTTCCTTTTTCTTGATATTCCATACTTTATGCATTTAGGTTTAGTTAGTTAGGGTTTGTTTTTATTAATATCTCTTATGATATGTAGTCTTTATTAGTGTAAGCTGCTAGTGAAAAGTGGAATATGTCCTGACTTTTTTTATTTGACTTTTGAATTTGTTTAGTATTAATATATTTTATTGTAGAGAGAAGGTAGTTTAATTGAGAGGGGGCAAATGCGTGTGTTGCTATTACTAATACAGGCAAATTGTCATATACTTCTATCATTTTTCATAAACGGTCGGTTGCTGCCATTCTTCCTTCTTTTTTATACTCAGTTCTAGTTTTGTCTTTGCCCCATTGTATATATTATGTGATCCCCCTTTCTTCTCTACAATTTCTTCTTTTCATATTATTTCAGCCCATTGCCTCATTCGATATGATGATGAATATAGACGAGTTACATCAATTTAAATCAATAATTATGAATGTTAATCAATGGTTGACTAATAACTTGTTTTTAGTTTAAATTGCCCTTTTTTATCTCAACTTTGATGTTTATACTAATAACTAGTAGAAAGAGTATTTTTGGGGTGGATTAGGTTGACTTAATAACCCTGGGTTTGATTTTTCATAAAATTAAAAGTTTTAAATAGTAACATGGATGAGTTTGTTAATATTCATAATTGAATTAAATAACACAAAAATACTGATAATATATAACCTATGTTTTTGAGTGAAACTCATACCCTACACATAGATGTTACCTAAACTCACGATTCACAACCCTAGACAATAAAAAACCCAACCCAAGTTTAAAAACTCCTCATATCAAACATCCCATAAATTTTTAAATATTTTATTTTAGTCTACTAACATTGTTTAGAAATCTTAATTTTTTTAAAAAAAATGAGATGTCTTTAGTTCATTTATTTAATGAATACTAGTTCGCCACATGCAATGGATGTAAGAAATCTCAAACTAATTTAACTTTTTATAATATGCAATAATAAATTTTATTGAATATTCATAAATAAAATGATATAACTTATAGTAGACTAGTATAATTTATCCATTTCATCTCCCCCTCCCATTCTCAAATTTTAGCTATAATTTTTGCCCCCCTCAATTTTTTTTTAAAAAAAAGGAAAAGAAAAAAGAAAAAATATATGTAAAAGTTGAAATTTTAGTATAATTTATTTAGTTTGCCTCCCCTCACTACTTAAAATTAGTGCTATGTAATTTTTAGAGAAAAGAAAGTAAATTTTTAAAGTTGTTAATAAACAGACGACACAAAGTAGATGAATTGTTAAGATATACAAATGACATCGGGTAGAGAATTATACATAGAATTTTATAAAACTTATGAAGAAAAAAAAATATACATGATTGGCTTTTGTAAATTTAGCAATTTTTATAGTAATATTTGTAAAAATATCAGTTGTAATTTTTTTTTTGTAAATATAGCATTTTTTATTTGGTGAATAAGTGATCGACATTAAATTACATATTTTTACACTAAGTTTATCACTAATACACACATTAATCACTTATTAACATAGTAAATTACCATATTTATAAATATTGTTTAGAGTTGATATTTTTATAAATATAGCATTATCTTTAAAATTCTAGAAATATAATTATATATTTATGCAATTGAAATTAGGAAGATTCAAACCTCATTTGTTTATTTCGAAAGTTCATTCTTCCACCAATGGGCCAACTATAAAATTTGTTACATTTTATAACAAGTTTATATTAACTAAATAATGAGCACAATTTCTTGTAATTTATAACTCATATATATTTATCTACAAATTGAGGGGGCACGTGCCCCATGACCCTTGTGTAAATTCGGCACTTATGATAAATATATAATATTTAAATTTAATTTATCAATTTACCGTAAAAAAAAACAAAATAAACTAGATAAAAATATAAAATCCCATGATTGAAAATAAATAACACAAAAATCTTCTTTTTAAAAAATCTTGATAAAACTACAATATTTATTGGAAGAAGCTAATAGTAAAAAAATATACGAAGTTGTCAAAAATAAAACACGTTTATCAAACTAAGTAGGAAGAAATTATTAGTAGTACTGGAAAAGGCTAAATATGTGAAAATGGAAAGAAAAAAAAATAGAAATCGATTGAAAGCATTCTGAAATATTTTTTTAGAATATTGAAAAGAGTGTCAAAATTTAATATAAATAGTATTTATAAAAATGTATTTTAGGATAGATTCCAATAAAAAAAAGTCAAATAAAAGGATGAATTTTTTTTTTTATATTACATCAAATTAAGGGAGGGAAGATTCGAACCTTCAATCTCATGAGAAAAGATCATGTGCCAAACCACTTGAGGTATGCTTGTGTTAAAATCGTAAATAAGGAAAGTGCATTCGATGTAAAATTGTTTGTCTAAACACTTAATACTCAACCAATAAATATAAATACACATTAAAAAAAATTACGGTATGTCAAAGAGTACCATGGGAAGAATACAAATGTTTAATATTAATAAAATAAATAAATATGTCAAAATTGTAAATATTTACCAAAATCAGCATTTAAAAAAATATTTATTTGTTTATGACAATTTTTCGTTTTAATAATCTTTTATATACTATCAACACTCCCTTCACATGTAGATTCGTGATTAAATCACCACTAGTTTTCAAAAACTTCAGCTATTGGATTAAAGAAAATGTAATCTCAACAAAAAAAATATGTCATTTTTTAAAACAAATCTATCATTGATTAACTATGATAAATGACTAATTCATCATGATATACGTTAATCATTTTAACATGTGATATATCATTGATTGACGTAATCAATAAAAATGACTTGTTTAAATATTATAGAATTTTTTTTCTAAATTTAAAATAATTATTAAAAAATATTTTATTTGTAAATACTATAATTTTTTTTAAGCTAGACTTCTAATGACCCCAAACTTAAAAACGTTATCATTTAAAAACATAAGGGAGCATGGCTTTAAGTTGGTTTAAAGAGATTAGTTGAGTTCGATACTGTTCAATTTGCCTGCCTGTGTATTGAAATATAAAGAGATTCTGGTCTTTCTAGTGATCTAACAAGCATGGAAGCAAAAATGGCGGCTGGGAATATAAGAAAGGGTACTCAAAAGCAATGATTAAGATAAGAGAGAAGAAAAATTGGACTGAGGTGAGAGAGAGAGAGAGCCCAGGGATTTGCTTCAATGAGTGACTTTTTCATCATTTACAATATGAAACTGTTCCCTTTTTCGGTTATCATTTTCGCACCATAGAAACGGATATTCGAGAAGAAAATGTAGGCAATTTCAGAGCTACAAACTGCTTTTATTCAACTTAGTAATAGTTGCATTACCTACAGCTGAGGATAAACAGGGCAGAACCATGACCTTCAACCGGGGCTGCTATCGATTCAGTGATTACTCCGAAATCTTTTCCAGACCATTCTTCTCTGCATTTACAAGAAGTCTGACCCAATTTCTTTCCTGGAATTGCCTTCGCAAGGTCTGAAATCTTTGCCGATATTACTGTCCTCACAGGGTTGAGATTGAAGAAAGCAACGTATATCTCACCTAAATAAGATGAAAAGTTACTAGGCAATATCAGCAGAACATCCACTAAATAATACTTTTAAAACCTCAGAAATATCCCAACCTCGCCTTCCTGTTGCAATCCAAGAGCGAACTCCGATAGCATTATCTTTGGCTGCAGGAATGATGTTCATAAATTATCAAAATGGTAAAAATGTCAAGATGTTTTCATTAATCATTCTAAGAATGGAAACTCAAAACTCAGATTCATTACCTTCATTATACTTCACAATTGCACACTGCCCAGAATAATGGTTTGCTAATGTTCCATCAGTGTTCAAATCCCACTTCTGTTATTATTAGAGTGAACATTCAAGGAAGAAAACCCAAGCATCAGGACGAATATATGGGTCAACAGAAGAAATGCTGAATTAAAATGCATCACCACCACAAAGTTACAAAGAAAAACAGAAGACTGCTTTCTTTATCTGCTCATAAAACAAAGACATTTGCTGATTCGTTAGACCGGAAAATTACCTACTGGTAGAGGTCACGTCAGAGGATAGAAGAAGAGTTGAAAAGGTCAATCCCAAATACAATATACTCTCACATATGACTAGATAATGTGGTTATGCAAACTTTCTTTCATAAATGAAAAAACATTTATCACAGAACAGCCAAATAGTTAACCTGGTTCTCGTGCCTACTACAGGGAAGAAATGAACTTCTCATGAACTCTTCAGAACTATGCTTTCTTTTTGGAGTAGCGTCCAAGCAGACCTCCATTGTAACAGTTGCCAATGATGAAAGTACCCCTCGATCTTGGCGTGTATAGACTGCCTCTTCATCTCTGTGATGGAACCATAGTTTTAGTGTCACTGCTAAAGTCATAACAAAATTTGAGACTGTCAAATGAAAGTAGAGTAATCAAACAATTACATCGCAACTCGAGACCCTCGCTTATATAAGCATAATGGCATTCGATATTTGAGTTTTGGATTTTCCTTCCAACATATTTTTTCAAGACCTTGACTGAGACCTTCGGTGGTCCAGCCAGCAGCTTCTAAATCTGCACAGTTGGTGACACCTAGCACAGGTAAAACGGATGTACCCAAACCTAGCAGATGTCTTTCAGGCTGCCATTTAAGAATCTGCTCTTTATCCTCTGAAACCTTTGTTGTAGCAATATTTAAAAACTGTAAATGCAACAAAAATATCAAGTGAAAATGTCAATATGGAAAAAATTAAATCTTTCTAAACTTCCCACCTAAAAACAGAAAGCTTAACTTGCCTCCATATTATTTGAACTGAAGGAGTTAATCTCCAGAAGGGTGGGATTCGTGATGATACTATAGGTGGTATTGTCAAGATTCCTCAAATCTCCTCCATACATAAGAGGAGACTTTGCCATAGACCATAGAGTCATCTGCAGATAAAGAGTAAATGAAGTTGTACTACATTTCTGCGTTAAAGGAAGATGTGGCTTTAAAAAAAATTATACATACCTGAGTTCTTTGCTCATTTAGATTAAGGTTACAACTTCGATGAGGGCCTTCATTTGAACCTATAAACAAACAAAACTACAATAATTAACAGAGTGATAGATCCAACCAATCTATATTAATATGAAAATAGAACAATAACGAAACTACTAACCATTGGAGATGCCTAGAATTCTCCACTTCCAACAGTCTAAAAGACTACTATTCTCAATATCTTGGATTAACCCTAACATCTACTATTCACTCTATTTATAACCCACACTCCTCTCACAAACTCTCTCTATTATTACTAATATGCCCTTAGCCCATTTCTAACACAGCGCTCATGCAATTTGTAAGAAGAAAAAACTCGTAAAGCTAAGTAATCATCTAAGCTTGGGGGAGTTTCCAAACAAATGGTCACAATTCCATTTATTACATTCGTAGCTGCTCAAATATCTGATCATTTACGTATCTTATGATAATTAGAGAAATGTATTCATAATTACTTCCTGAAACACATCTAATTTAGAATAGGATTTTTTTTTTTTTTAAATCATCATACAAGATAGATAATTGCATGCAATTCTTTCTCACCCGGTAACACTTCTTTGTCGATAACCAGGAGTAATAACAGACATATTGCTCAGAATATCTGAGATTGTTACTCTACCCTCATTTTAATGTCATTTTCAGTTCATTAAATCTTACTGCCACCAAAAATAAAACCAGATCTTACAAAATGAAAAAACCTGGGTCAGTAAGCCACCCCATTGGAAGCATATCTAAATCAGGCCATGATTTACCCAGCAAGCCTGTGGCTCCAATCATTTTAGCATTAGAGAAGTCCCTGAAGAAGAGATATTACAGGTTGATGAAACGTCACTATGAAATAACATGAATTCAAATCTCCTGAATTGGAACAAAGATACTTCATTTACCGGGAGACATCAAAGTGGAAAGCGACGTCCCTCCAAGAATCCCAGTCATCACCTGTTATTCTATACATGTTAACCAGCCCACTTACAGCCTTGGCCATGGCTGGTGTCACACTGGTTCCAGGAGACAGCGAATACAATATTGGACGGTCGAGATGCTTTATAATCTGTGTATTACTCTCAATAAATTAGTGTGTACCAGTATATAAGGAGGGGGGGGGGGGGGGGAGAGAGATCATACATCTGAAACAAAGCTTATTTCAACTAAATCTAAATCATCACCAAAAACACAATCATGTTTCACTGCAAGAAAAACAAAAAGGTTACAATGATGACCATTTGAGGATACCATCCAAATTCCAAACAGTCAGAATGTGAAGAGAAAGAAGTAAAATGCAATTCTTTAAAACGTTCGAAAAGGCCTTGCTTTTAATCAACAACAGTCAACTTACCAAAATCAACACCCCACTCGGCATATTGTTGATAAAGAGACCTCAAGAAGGCTCTTCCAGCTCCCAACTGAACATTTACACTCATGAAACCATGTTGCATCCATCCACAAGCCCTCTCCTTGATCCCTATATCACTTGCAAACCACTTTCTTCCAGATTCTTCGTAGGCACCTCCCTAAGAAACAAATGAGAAAGCTGAAAAAATCTGATTCCAAGGCCCAAAAAATTGCCTAGCACGTCGTTTTACTCAATAAGCCTTTCTTCTGAGTCTTAGGACCAGCTATATGTCATGGATAAAATATTAATGGACTAATGTAAATACCTTTGAAGGGTCTAATATAGGGGTATTGGCATTTACTGCCTGCGTACTTATCCCTCTCATAACATGAATTCCAAATTTTAAACCCATGTCATGAACTTTCTTGGCTACTTCAGAAAGTCCCTTCCCACCTTGAGAGGAAGGCCACCGACCTGGGTCCGGAACCAATCTCCCCCATTCATCGATCACATCAAATCCAAGAGAATCGGTGTAAGCACCGGGCACCTTTCTCCTATACCACAGGAAATCCACAACCACAAACTGCACCGATAAAATATACCAGACAAGATTATTCTTTTTACCTTCATTTCTGTGCACTTCTATAGAGCAAAAATTCCACAGATCACAAATGACCTTATACAGACAAATTTATCAACCATCTCCAACTCCATACCTCATATCCATGAGAATGGAGCCGCTGAGAAACAATCTCAGCGTTTTGTAAGAATTCTTCTTCAGAGACAATCCAAGAAAAGGAGTCGTAGGAGTTCCAACCTCTCGGCGGGAGGGAAGCACGTTTCAGCCCATTTTCGGCAACTCCCCTGCAACAAGATAAGAGTTTGTATGGTACATACCATATGTTTAATCCAGCTAGTTGCTTTATTTAAACATGGCAAAGTCACACACACATAGGTAGTCCGTCCCAAATAAAGCACAATTCTAATTTTGCTACGTGAGTAAAGAGGAAGAAATTGAATCTATTAACACAGAAACATAAGTTCAAAAACAAAAAAACGAAATGGGCCTTTTCCCAAACACTCAATATGCAAATTTAACAAAAAGCTTACAACCTTTTTTTTTATCAATTAAGCAACAAAATTTCTTCTGAACAGACAAGAGTTGATAGCCATGAGTAAAATTAAAAGTGAGATACGAAAAAGAGGAGTCATATATTACATACCCATCAGCATCAGAAAGAAACCCAAAGCAGAAGAAGATGTAAAAACAGAGAGAGATGAAGAAGAAGAAGGAGAAGACTTTCATGATGTGATTGCAAAAGTTACAAAATTCTCAGATACCATAAAGCAGTGATCTTGATTGGTATACAAAGATGCCTTAATCATAAATTGGTAAAAACGAATTAATAAAAAGACAAAGACCATTAATTAATGAACTTTAACCGGTGGAACTGCCTTGAACTTGATTCAGAGCAGAGAGAGAGAGAGAGAGATAAAGACAAGCAATTGCCCAGCTGACTATATTCATTAAATCTAAGTGAAAAACTAAGAGGAAAAGTGAAACGGTCGAATTTGGAACAGATTCTCTTTCCCCAATAAGAAACTGAAGGAATAAATTCAGGGGGAAAAGTTATGATTTTTAGGGATTTGTGTTAGAATCTACTACCTAATTATCACTTAATTTAGCAGCTTAACTATCAGTTTAGTTAACTAATAATCAACTAAATTACTTAATCGATTTCATACACGTGTCAATGGTTTTTTTTTTTTTTTTTGACAAGGTGTCAATGGCTACTTAAACAAGCAAAGCTTAGAAGTAGGTATTGGGTTTATGATTTGGTATATTATGGTTACCTTCACCGACATTTTGTATCTTATCTTAAATATTGTTTTAATTTAAATATGTTTACCAACTTCTTCCATATTAGTATGCTTTTCTCATATGGCTGAATATGGCTGAAGAGTGGATTCTCCCCTTCTCAAATTTGATATAACGTCTAAAAAAAATTATAAATATATTTAATTAATTTGATTCAAATAAAATCTCAAATGTTCTTTCTGTAAGAATATATTTTTAATTATCATTTATTTTGTTAAAACTCTTTAATTATTTTATCACATTATTTGATTTTCAAATTGAATTGTGTAGCCAACTCCTCTCTTAACTTGCAAATTTGTGTTTATGGAATGTTTTATTTTAATTGACAACTATGATGCTAGTAATTAATAAATTGGTTGGCTAATTGATTTGCCTTTATTTTGATTGACAAATGTCTTTTATATTGAAGCTTTTTTTCTCCTATAAAAAGAGGTGGGAGCAACCCTTTCAAGACAACTCTCCTAAGCACTCATGTTATAAGAAAATTGTCATTTAATAGTGCTTTCTATTACTCTCTATTTTGTGTAATCTTTTGTGAGATTTAGTTATATTTGAGAGAGTGTTTTTTAGTGTTTTTCATTATATAAATTCATGAAAGTCTTGTGAGAAGACTAACACATATCGAAGGGAGTTCGGGTTTTGACACGTTCGTGACAAGGAAGAGATTTCCTTAGATCGAGATTCGCAAGGGGACTTGTGGATAATCCGGCTTGAAGATTGTCATCAACAAGGAGCAATCGAAGACAAAGAAAAAGAGAGTTTTTCGTTTGTGTTTTTGTGGTTTGCTTTAAATTTCTTCTTTGGATGTAAACTGATTTTTCTAAGTGGATTTTTCTCTAGGCGAGGCCTCGTGGGTTTTCACCGTTTGGTTTCCCACGTTAATCATTCCTTGTGTCTTTTCCTTCTCTTGATCTTTTATATGCTATTAAAGTTCTGTTTTTTAATCTGTCTTAAGTTACAACTTTCACGATCACTGTTGCAACTGTGCCTATATCGACGAACTTATAATTGAATCTATAATTTTGATTTTTACAAATAAATTGATATAAAACGAATTTCATTATTAATTTTACGAGAAAGAGGTCACTTTCAGTTTCAAACCATCTAAAGAAAATAAGAAGAAAAAACTTTATGACCTTCTCAAAATTTATTTTATTTTATTTTTACCTTTTCTGTTCTTTATTCCCCGTTATTTCAGTATATATTATATAATTAACTTTTAATTCTTAATCTACTTTCTCCAAAAAAAACAAACGACAATGTAATGATAATTGTTTTTAAATTTTTGCACTCTAATCCTTCTATAAAAGAATAGAAGTTCACTTTGATTTAAAAAAAAAATTATATAATACCCAAGATTTTACGCCATTCTCTCTCTTTTTTAAAAAAAAAAATATTATATATGTATTGTTAGCCCATTTTAATAGAAAATAACAATTTTTATTAATTAGTCTTTTAATACGTACATCTTATGTGAGATTCTTTCTAACATTTGAAAGTAGCATATTTTCTTTTTTAAATTTTATATGCTTTAGTTTTAGTTTTTTAACTTACGAACTTTCTAATTATTTAACTTCTTCATACTTTAAACCAATAAAAAACAATTTCGAAAAATTCTTTTATATATTTTTAATTGAAATAAAATTAAAAAAGATTGTTAGAAAAATCTAGAAGTACAGTCCCTAAAAATCTTATAATTTAAATTATAACTATTTAAATTCTAAGAACAAAATAGAAATTAGAAACACAACTTCATGATCAAAATTGTAATTTTTTTTTAAGAAGAAAAAAAAAAAAAAAAAAAAAAACCTTGCGAATTTCCACGGAAGGCAAGGAAGCGACAATCTCTACAATTCATTGGAGATTTGGGCAGCCTAGTATTGCAAACTCACTCTTTGACTCTTCGTTTCCTTTCAGCTGCTCGCTCGCTCCAATGGAGTCAGTAAGGATACGTCTGGTTTTCGAAGAACATCACCTTCTTAACAAGTCTCTAAGAAAACATGGACTGAAACGGAGCTGGATTCTTCTTAAACCCCACTTCAATACCGTCTCCGATTTCTCTTCTTATCTTCTCGATTCTTTCCTTCTTCGTGATTCTTCTCCTCATGGTCTCATTCTTTCTGTAAGCCACTCTCTCTGCTTCTTAATTATAATTTCCAATATCAAGTTCTGTCCTTTTCCCATGCATATATGTAAGTAAAATAGAAAAAAGATATAGTTTTTCTAATTAAAAACAACATTTTTGGATTGTCAGATGATCTCTGCAACCCCTGCATGTGGTGGGTTTTGCTTAGTTTTTCAATATTTTGATTCTTTAGAATGGTACACTTAGGTGATAGTGATAGCTGTTTTGTTTCTCTCTTACAGATGGATGGATTTGTTTTACCACCTTTTGAGTCTACTTCTGTTTTGAAAGATAATGATATTGTGAGGTTGGTTTCTTAGCTATTATGCTTTATTTAATGCTTCTGTCTGTCTCTATATGTTTCTTGTTGAAAGAAGAAAAAACACTTTTGGGTCTATAAATTAAGTGATTTAGTTTGCATTATTCTTCTAACAGGGTGAAGAAGAAGGAAAATGTGACTCTTGCTGACAAGATTGATAATGGGCCATACCCTTCTGTCAAGGAGTTTAATGACTGCAAAAAGGAAGCAAATGAAGATGAACCTTGTAATTCTCTTCAGTTGGAACTGGAAGATACATTGCAAGGGAAAAGTGATAAGAAAACAGTTTGCAGGAAGAGAAAGGCACAAAAGCAATTTCTCTGCTCAAAGTATTTTAGCACCAGTCTCTTTCATACAATTTCTGAAGAATGGTCAAATAACAGTAATTTTTTTTAATAAGTTGAGGCAATATTTCTGGATGAATCACTGCACTCTTGAAGGGATATGAAACGTAGTTGGTTCTTGGTCGGTGCTTATGTTAGCTGCAGCTTCAATGTGTTAATGTCTATTTTAGTTTTATTTGGTTTAGACACTTTACTATCCAATTTCTTAGTATGTGGAATGATGGAAAATATCAAAACATGATGTATTTTGTAAGCCATGCTGTTATTTTGGAGGACAGACATTATGATTAAATACTTAAGTTTGAAATGCTTGTGTTGTTGTAAATTCGGTTTTGATTGTTCAGTGATGACATCACACCATAACCGTGCTACTGATGCATTGTCATGGTTGTACCTTAGTATGAATTGTCTTATGTTTTTTATCGTCTGTGTTTCTTAATATTCATTTTTCAAATTATAGGTTGAAGAAAAATAGTTCTGCTTCAACGGCCAGATGTTTGCTTGCTACCCAAGATCTTCAGCAGACTCGTCCACAACATAATCAAAGCTTGCAGCAGGATGTTATCCTTTCAGAAAAGAGACTGGTTAAGAAGCACAAATCATTCGGTTCAAAGAAAAATGTCAGTGAAGTATTACTCTTTTACCATGTTTTGTTAATGTTTTTAAAATGAGATGTGAAGAAAAAACACCTTATGTTTTAAGTGTTCAAAGTGTTTCTATTATAAAAAAAAAGTGTTCAAAGTGTTGCTGTGGAGGTTATGTGCGTATGACAATAGCTCTGCAGTCCGTTAAAGAAATCAGACATAAATTGATTGTTTTTTAGCTTATAATATTTGTATTATTTCCTAAATATTATGGGCATTTTCCAGCTGGGAATTTGTTCCCAATTCAGGGAACCTTAAACTCTCTTTTCTGAAATATGATTGGGGAATGGTTCTCCATCTCTACCCTGTCCCACTGTCTTTCCTTCCTATTGTAGCTACACTAATTGCAAGTATAATCTTGATTTCTTAGGAGCTTTATTATATTTATTTTACATTTTTGGCTTGTTTTTTGCCCTATTTGTTGCTGTTACTTTAGCCACTTCAATTCATTTATGCAACTCATTTTCATTTTTATCCTGGTCAATTTCCAAAAATTTGTCGTTTGAAGAAGGATAAAAGCCGATTGATGGAGGAACAAGTCAAAGCTCATAAGAAAAAGGTAAACTGGTGGTTTAAGTGGCCTACTCTTGCAGTGATTTAGCTTTCACACACACTAATATAGTTAATATCTTGTTTAAATTTCAATGTTCAAGTTCACATTCTAGTTGAGATGTCATATATGTCTGTATATGGATCAAATTGATATAGCACTTGAGTTTATTCAGCAAGTGTTGGATTTTAATATTTCGCTATCTAGAATACTTGAATTACTGCTTTGAGTGATGATGATTCACCGGTCATTCTGCAGGTGCAGCAACAGATAGTTGAAAGTAGTAACCATAAGTTACCTGATAAAAATTATTTTAAAGACTCTGAACTAGTAGCTGACAGTTGTGATGATGATGAAACTGTCCCTGTGGTAATTAGACCAGGACACATTCGTTTTGAACCTCTTGGACGAGGTCTGTTTGTTTCTTTTACTTTGTGAAAATGCATATTTCAAAGATGCTTAGTGCAAGAGAATTCTTTCAGCCCTAAAATTTTGCTAGCACCTTTGGCTGTAGACGTTCTTCTTTCTTGCACTGTGAAATGCAAGATGCTTTAACTTGTTGAATTCATGTTTCAGCAGTGGAAAATTGGTCTGTACATCCCGCTCAAACTTCAAAGGTATCATCCATGTGCTTAGATCTCTTTGTTGTTCAGTCTAAAACCAAGTTCTTTGACATTCCAAATGAGTGCTTCAGGAAACCTTACGGTGGAATGGAATAATTAGCAAGAAGAAGGAACAAAAATGGGGTAAAAAGAAATCCTTGTCTTGGGGGAGTAATTGCAAGAACTATCTGGGGGCAAGCTCTACACTACAAATTACAAAAGATTTATCTACTGTAGACTTTAATAAACTTAGACCTTGTGCTAGCATGCCCAAGGTTTGTTTTCATAACTCTTCTCATGTTTTTAGAATGGATCTTGCTCGTAACTTTTCTAATCTTTAATAAGCTTCGGATGCTAAATATTCATTTAGATTTGACCCTTGCTTGGAATTGCAACTGTCTCTCACCTATGAACTTCTATATTGCAGAAAGGTGACATAATTGCATATCGTTTAATTGAATTATCATCAACATGGACCCCGGAACTTTCCTCCTTCAGGGTATAATTTCTTTGGCCCCCCTAATCTTATAAATGTTTTAGATGCGGCTCACAATTATACTCTGTGCATGTAGGTTGGAAAGGTATCATGGTTTAAACCTGAAGCAAATAAGATTACACTTATTCCTGTTCCAGAATATCCATTTGTTTATAAGAAGGTGATGAATGGGGAATCAACTTCACAAGTAAATACTTCTCCTTATGAGGAAGACGGGTGGTTAAAGGTACTCAAACTATCATTTTTCTGTTATTAAAATGGCTTGTATCGTCCTCAAATAAGCAGTAGCCAATATTGTGGTTTTATAGTGCTTTTTGTGATTGATATATTTCGAGTTCTTTGTTCTTACATTGTGAGAGAAGGTCATTGATCAAATTAAACAGAGATAATTGGACGTTGTTTTTCTAGTCTGATAGAGATTCGAGTGTTTGTAAACCGTAAAGCCTAAAGCCAATTAACAGTTTTCATTCCTTGTTCGCTTGGGGTTAGTTAGATAGTGTCACATTCTCAAATTTAGAGCATCTTTCCGATGTCAGTCTGGGCTCAGTTTCATGATCATGATTTAGCTATACTGATGACTGATAAAGGAAATTTTCAATCATAAAAATGCTCTTGGTTAATTCCTAGTTTTATTAGCCAGGAAGCAAACTCAGCATAACTGCTGCTAATTTCTAATTGGATCTTTAATGCAGGCAGATTACTCCTCACTCGTTGACATCCGAATTGTTAAGCATGGAAACTCGAAGAGTTTTGTAGCAACTGCTGACAGAGTCGGTAAAGTATCTCATACAAATCAAAGCTGGAACAAGTGGGCGAGCCGTGCCAGTAAACGGGGTACGCATAACTAATAGTTGTGTTCCATGCTTGGAATGAGTAAAGCTGGTCTGACAATAACCTTCTTTGTTGTTTCAGAAAATGGAAGTAAAAATGCGTGGGATGAAATTCTGCAGGCAATGAGCGGAAAGAAAACCGAATTGTCAGAAGAAGTTGGATGGAGTAGAGTAGAGAAGAAAGCTTGAAAAGTTGTCCATAGGGGGAAACTGCTAGCATTGTTTACAGTGTAGTTGTTTACCTTGCTCTATAAGCAATTTTTGTATAATTATACCACTTTCTGAAGTGTAAAAAGGTGGAAACTAAGGCCATGGAGGCTATAGGGTAGTCATTTTTGTGTGAGCAGTTAATTTCAGGTATAACGTATAAAGTAAGCTAATTTTGTTATAGAAACTCTATTTTAACATATGGTAGAATGCCAAAAAAATAGAAGAAAATGCTGTTTCACTTTTGTCCCAAGGTAGAGGATTCAACAATAATGCCTCCAGTTCCTCCAACGTATGCCAAGCAAAGAGATGTCAAGAATTTGGAGCCATACAACACACTTTATTCCACTCCCACGCATTCGTGATTTCTCTCTCTCAATATTTCTTTTTCTTTTTCTTTTTTTGGTTGAGGAATGAGATAAAAAAATATTTTTGGAATTCAATTTTTTTGTAAATGTTCTATTGGGGTTGATTAAGTGGGATTCCATTAAGATTGTATTCTCAAATAACTATGAATAGAATTATTTTTAAAGTTATGGAAAATTTTAAAATACATCAATAGCCACCAGCAGAAATATTTGCTTGTTTGTTTGTTTTTTTGTTCAAAGAAGATCAAAGATAAAGTAATATCTATTGCAAAAAGGGAAAAAAAAGAAAGAAAAGATAAAGCAATGATATCAAGAATCAAATTATATACTTGCATTCCCTTTAGAGAAAGGAATTATTTGTGGCAATATTATATTTGTGTGACTTATAATTAGGTGGTGATGGTATATCAAAACTCTTCCATGTTCTTTGTTTTTTTATTATCTTAACAACATAGGCTTTTGAACTCTCTTTTAAAAAAAATCATATTATATACACACACATCTTTGACTCATGGCTATGATTTTTTTATTGGATGAATTCTCTTTGTTTATTCCATTTCCTACTACGTAGAAGAAATAAAAGGAAAAGTGAGAGTGGACGGCAAGGGAAACGCCTCCCATGGTAGGATCTTTTACTCTACCTCAACAGACACCAACCTTCTTCATATTGACTTTAAAGATTATAAAATAAAATATAACAATGTTGAAGATAGAAAAACCCATTAATTAAATGATAAAATCTCTTAATAAAGGGAACCATAAAATAAAAGAGTTCAATTAATTTATGCTGGTTTTCTATATAGACTATAACTGATAACAGAAATTGTGTTCAAGCAAAGAAATCTCTTCATTCAGCTTTTCTGCACAATGATCTGTTAATATTGAGTATTTTCATTTATGTTAAACTCTTAACTGATCAGAGCAATTTTTGTCCTCTTCAAGTTATGAATATCCAAAGAGGTGGCATTTTCTCAAACAATTCTGCAGATTCCATGGAAGAAGACATGGTGATCAAGCAACTCCTTATCAGCCACAACCCCGATGGTCGTCGTCTTGATTCCGAGGTATTGATCCATGCCGTGGAGAATATTATGCTTCATGCCACTGAATTAGAAGTAAGTATAGTCCCAATGTATTCTTTTGTTGTATATATAATAGCAAAAACTTTGCATGGTTGCTGATAAGAACTTGGAATTGAACCTCCCCTCACCCCACCCTAATGACATCCAATTTATTAGTAGACAGTTGTTTCAGGAAGATCTAGTTTCTGATGTCACTACAAATATAACCAAAATAGAAGTGGTTGGATCAGAAGAACCTCTAGGACAAACCATCTTTAAGTTATCACAAAAGGTAGTTGATGTTTAACACTTTCTCTCTGATCTCGTGTATACAAAAGCACGGAGTTTGATAATATGTTGATAATGACAGATGCGATGCGAGTGCTTTGGTGAAGGAGATCTACATGAGAAGATAATGTTTTTATTTGATATGCTACAAAACTATAACTGGGAGGCAAAACTGGCTTTGGTACTTGCAGCTTTTGCAACTAGTTATGGTGAATTTCAGCTCCTGATGCAGAAATATCCAAATAATTCATTAGCATCATCACTTGCAATGCTCAAGCCAAGGCTCAAAGACTTTGGCAGGTTGAAGCCTCAATCCAAAGGCTTGCACTTATTGGTTGAGTCAATGGTTGATGTAACAAAATGGATTATCAAATTTGAAGGCCTACCTTTTTCACACGTGGAGTTGGAGAATTCGGTGAAGTCTATGACGAAGTCGAATATCTATGTAGCTGCTTATTGGGTCATTAGAAGCACATTGATTGGCTCTTCTCATATCACAGATTTGATGTTCTTAAACAGGAGCAAGTGCACGTTTCTTCTTTTTAAAACGCCTTTCAACTTGCTGATTCTTTTTTCAGTATTTCTTGTGTAAATGATGAAATAGATTCTTGCTCCAGGAATTCAGATTTGATAACAATTGCAACATGGGAACTCTCAAGTCTGACATATCGAATCAGTAACATAGGTAAAAAGCTCAAAGAGCAAGTGGAATCCTGCAGCAAACAAATAGGTACCATTTATATTTATTGCCTTTTGGATGATTAGAAAAAAATTCACTTGTTCTACAACCATTGATTTGGCACAGATTCAATATTATATTCGCATAAGATATGACTTGCAGACACAAAATTGCAAAAGAAGCTGTTAAATCTCTTTAAAAAAGCTCATGTTGACAATCAAGAGGTGCTTCATTTGCTTTTTTCCTTGAAAGATGATTTGCCACTCAAACAATTGTCAGCACCAAAGGTATTTCATCATTCTACTTCAAAATTTTCAAGGCACGGTGATTGATCCTCCCATATAGTCAAGCTGTTATCTTATCAAACACCACTGTTTTATACATTTTCGACGGTAGATTTAATCTTATTTTCAAAGTAAAGGCACTCTATCAGATAAACGAGTTGAACTTAAAATCTTGTTATCATGCTCCTCTCTGAAACTTTTTTTTTTTTGTTCTTTGGTTTCACTGACAGATTGGTGTATCAGAACTGATAAACAAGGTAGTAATGCTATTGATCTCAAAGCCGGAGCTCCTTCCTCCAGACGATATACTCTTTTTGGTTCAGCAAACATATGATTATCTCCTGAGAACGACTCCGGATATAAATTATGAAATTGTGTGGGTTCCGATTTCATTTTCCAAATCTTGGACTGATTCTGAAGAACTCAGTTTTACATGCTTATCAAATTCTTTGCCTTGGTACTCAGTAAGGCAACCGTGGTTACTTAATTCACAAGTAGTGCAATTCATTAAAGAAGGATGGAGCTTCAGAGATGAACCGATAATGGTTGTCTTAGATGTGAATGGGACGGTTTCAAATTTAAATGCACTCGATATGACATTTGTTTGGGGATCCAGAGCATATCCCTTCTCAGGTTCCAGAGAGCAAGAGCTATGGAAAGAAGAGAAATGGACACTGCAACTTTTGCTTAATAATATTGATCCTTTCCTTACTAAATGGGTATGTGGCTCTTAAATGAGAAGTTTCTCAAAAAGTAACCAAGTTTCTTTTAACTTCTGTCCATTTTATGCATCCCATTTCAGGTAGAAGATGGCATAGATCTCTGCGTTTATGAAAGCAACGATTTAAGACGGATACGACAAATCATAATGAAGATGAAAGAGATCCAAGGGGTAGGTGTGCAGCTTAAGACTGTCTATGTGGGGTGGAGAAATCCAGGTATTGAAGTGAGGACCATTTTAGCCACACTTGACAATGAAAACATAAGCAATGTGCTTTCTTTCACAAAAATACGTTTCTTCTGGCTTCGGTTAGAGAGCATAAGAAGATCGGTACGGAGACTTGAAAAGACAACAGACATCAGTAAAATCCTGGAAGAGGTATCAAACTTGTTTGATATCAATGATAAAGACCATGGTTGGATGTTAATAGGGAGAGGAAATTCATCAGACATGGTAAAACTTGAGGGAATAAAATTCTTTGAATGCTTAGACATGTTTTCAATGTGGAGAGAAAACATTGAAAAATGGGGGGCTTTGGGTGCATTTAAAACTTTTTTAGAACCTCCTCTTCCTTCAGGACCTTGTGAACACTCTTCTATCATTCCCTTTGCTGAGGGACCAACTGAAGAAAGTATAATTTGTGATAAGTGTAAGCACATTAAGAAAAAGTTCATCATTTACGCGTGAAACGACAAAAACGTTTAGTTCGATTCGATTATAAATGCTTTATGAATGAATGAACTATCTTTGATTATTGGTTATATTGGTCTAAAGTTGATACAATATGGTAAAGAAAGAAAATTGAACTGAAGAAGTTTATGATCATCTCCATCTGTGCTTGAAACTTTGAATTTGTGGAATCTCAGATTATGCAGATATCAACATATTTATAATAAAAAATAAATCAAATATCAAAATCAGCAAGCACTCTTTCAATTGAATTATACCATAACATTCACAAACAAAACTCACATTTTCTACTACCCTACTGAAAGAAATATTTTTTAAAATAACGCTGGCTAAATATAACTTTTGGTCCCTAACGTATATAACTTTTTTCAATTTTATCCCCAAGTTTTCAAAAGTTTCAATTTAATCTTAATGTTTTAAAATATTTCAACTAATCTTTACAAATTTATTGTTGGTTTGTATTTTTATTACTTGAATTAAAATGAAGAAACTTTGTTGGTTAAAAATTGATTGTGATCATATATTTTTTATCCCTATTATATTTTTAGCATACTTTACTAAAAAGGAATTTTAGCGCAAATAGCACATCACTTGTTTGAGTTTCTAAAGTTTAATTGTTTAATTAATTAGAGGCCTTAATATAGATTTTTTAATTGATCTTAAACTCGATTCACCACGCTAGAATCATTATACATAAACTATAGATTTTTAGCCAATTAATTAGTCTCTGCATAAAACATTAAACCTAAACTTAATACACAAAAATGGACGTAGGACTACAAATTTAGTCATAAAGCACGTCAACTAATCATGTTTTTTTTAACGACACATATCTCACTCATAAAATATCATTCTATTAAAAAAAAATGTATTTACTCGATTTTCTATATTTATAAGAAATGTAAAAGACAATAAACATATAAATGGTAAATAAATTTAGTTTTTAAAAATAAAATTATTATAAAAAAAAACCTAGTCAAATGATTTAAATGTGTGTATATATATATATAACACTATATAACTTGAGAAAATATTTAATAAAGTGAACAAATAATTTAATTAAAAATTAAGCTTAAGAACTAGAAGAATATTAAAAAGAAAAAAAGAAGGGGACAAAAAGCTAGAGTCAGGTTATGGAGATCATTGTACTAAAGCTATGTATAGTATATGTGGTGTGTCTCACGTTTACCTTTGTCTTTTATAAAAACACATTCTCTTCCAAAGTAATTATCATGGATGTGTCTCACGTTTACCTTTGTCTTTTATTAAGCTGTTTTTTAGATTATATTAGTAAAAATTAAATTTAACGTAATCATGGGTAGAATATTTTTTTTAAATGTTTATGAATATTTATCAAAATGGATGTGAGATTAAAGCTTATTGTTTACAATGATACATATATAAATAACTTTAGTAACTTAAATCTTTAGTTATTTTTTTTAAGAATATTTGTCTCTTGATTGGTCAGGGATCTCCTCCTACTATATGATGTATTTCATTTCTGTTGGATAAAATAAATTAAGGAATAATAAATATACGATTTTTTATTAAATACATAGGCCCACGAATTTGTTTTAACCAACCGGTATGTAGGAAGGTCAGAGGAGCTTCTACGTGAAGAGGCAAGTATTTTCTTTTCTTTTTTTCGATTGATTTTATTCAATTCAATGGTCAGTTGGGCTCGCTTTATAAGATATATTACAAGAAAAATAAAGGAAATTATGCGTGATAGCCAATTTTTGAGTCTTGTTTTCATATATGCCACACTTTCGTGTTTATATCAGATTTACCCATTTCTAGATATTCTATTAATTTAATGATATATCAGTAATGTAAATTTACAACAATAATTTATCAATAATATAAATTCTAGCATTAAATTTATATCAGTAATGTAAATTTACAACAATAATGTATCCATTATAATCAAATTTTCATAAAAAAATTATGGGTTAATTATGAAAGAAGAATATTATGATAATAATTCATGTCTCTATATGCGCACATATTCATATGCCGGGTAATTTTGATATTTTCAATCTTTGAGGTTTTTTTAAAACTGAATCTCAATATTAGCTATGTGTGATAATAACCTAAAAATAAATGGTTTAATTTCAAAGTTGAGAGATGTAATTTAGATGAATATTAATCATATATGGATATGAGTGTTGATCGATTAAGCAGGGCCATAGCACAAGGCCCCCAAAATATAGGGGTCCTCCAATTTTTTTTTTTAATTTTTTATATTAACTTTTTTTGCCCCTCTCTTTCGTAAGTAATGCTATAGCCTGTAATTATTATTTTTTTCTCTTTTCCTTTTTTTTCAAGTCTGGTGGCCCACTAAATTACTTCCTTTTTTATTTTATTTTTCTTTTCCTTTTTAATTCTTAATGCAGATTTATTCTTTATTTTTTTTTCTAAGGAACAACTATTAATTTATATTAATAAAATGTTTGCTTATTTCAATCACTTATCACTCTCTCTAATTTTTTTTCTCTACATTACATGAAATTTTTTAACCCAATTCAATTCAACTCATTCACGGTATATTCACATTTTAAGAAGAATATCACTTTTGAAATAAAATTTTGAATTGTATATTATTCGTTTAATATTAATTGTTTGATTGAAGCTAATAATATTATATTTGTTTATATATTTTTTAATTTATTAATGTGCAAATTGCACAAACTACCCTTGAACTATTGGGGTTGTAATATTTACATACTTAAACTTTCAAATTTGAGCAGTTGACCCCTTGAACCATGCAAAATATTAAAATTGGACACAAGAAAATTTAACTTATCAAATTATCCTCTTAAAACTATCAATTTACTAATAAATATCATAAAATCTCTACAGGGTCGTGTCCCCAAAGGTTCACGTCCCTTCGTGACCTCGTCCATGACCCCGAACGCAAAATCCTCACGTGGGTCGGGAATGAAAATTTTTCTTAGATCTCACCTCCCCCGCCCCGTTGATATTAGAAATGTAGTTTTCATCTCTATGATGATTTTCGAGGGTCTAATTTTAAAAGCTAACGAAGTAATTTGAAAAAATAAATTTTCTTAGGTCCAATTATAACATTTTGCAAAGTTCAAGGGGCTAATTGCTCAAATTGAAAGGTTAAGAATGTAAATGTTACAACTCCTATAGTTCAAGGGTGGTTTGTGAAATTTTCCTTTTTTATTATATATTTAAAATTATACAATAGGGGTCCAAAATCTCATTTCGCACCGGACCCCTATTATCTTAGGACCGGCCCTGCGATTAAGTTTAGTTGATTTTTGTTAAATAAGAAATTGTATCATTTTTTTTTTTTTTTTTTTTTTTTTTTTTTGCATACTGCAATTAAACGTAACTAAAAAAATATGAAAAATCTATTTGAATTGAGTTGGATGGATTCAATTTTTCCAATTTGATGCTTGATTAATAATTATAGGCTTAAAGTATCCTGTGATTAAATTTGAATATGAATTATAGGTCACTGATGCAAAGAAAACCCTTCTTTTATTTCTTATATGGTGAAGTTTAAATCTTCATAGCATCATAAAAAATGCCAGTTTATTGCAAATTTTGTATATTTTTTTTCCTATTTATAAGGAGTGTAAAAGAAAATAAAGAAATTATTGATGAATCAATTTAATTTTATTACAACAAAAAAACTATATTATACTACGTGCATAATTTAATGATTTAATTCAATAACTTGAGAATTTTTTTAATAAATTGATCACATATTTAATTAAAAAAACTTTGCATAAGAATAATATTAAAAAAGAAAAAGAAGAAAGTTAGTAGTCAAAGTGGTACGGAATTTGGAAAACTATCTTAGCTTTGCTCTCTCAGCTCAAACCGTGTAGACTTTATTCATGTGATGTGTGTGTCATCATCAAGTAATTTACTTTTGTCTTTTATAAAAGACATTCTCTTCCAAACCAAAGCAACTATATATATATATATATATATATATATATATATATATATCATTGAAATTTGTTTTCTGTCTAAAAACATTAAACAAAAATTGTTGCACTAAGTCGTTTTTAAGAATATGTTTTTTTAAGGAAAAAAAAAACTAAAATATAGTTTAATTTGACTGTATGATTATTTGAATATAGATCGTTTGATAATTATTTTATAAAAAACTGAAAAGAAAAAACATAATCATATTGTAATTAGATTACACAAGATATATTAGAACTTTTTTAAGGGAATAATCTTTTACTAGAGAAAGCAAGTTACAATCAAAACAAGAACCACATTAGCCAAAACCTTATCCATTATTCCTAAATCCTATCCCTCCTTTCACTTTTTAGGTAAAAACCCCATTAGAAGCAAGGTAGAGATTCATCACAAAACTTTCAACTTTTTTTTTTCCTTTTTAAGCCTATATTTAAAGGCTTAGACTTAAACCCAAAATATTAATTACCAAAACAAAACAAACATAATTTGAATTGAATCTTTCAGTGAAAAATGGCAGCAGCAATTGTACCAAGAAAGTTGGGTCTAATAAAACCAGACCGACAGTTATTTGCAGCAGCTGATGATAATGCATTGATGAAGCAAGTTTTGGGTACTCATTCTGATGATAGCGTTGATATCTCTGCCACTCCTTTGCTCAATCTCGTTGAACAGATTTTCCTTCGAGCTAAACTCAGCATCCCCAGTCTTACTCAGGCATGCATGCACTTTCATTTCTATAAACTATAAACTAAAACAAAACTTCTTGTTTTCACTTTTATTATTTTTACTGACCTTTTTTTTTTTTTTTAATTTGAAAACAAACTGAATCTTCATATGTTTTTCAAAAAAAAAAAAAAAAAAACGGAAACTGATTCAAACTTTTTGTGTCTACTTTTTCTAGGGAACACAAGCACGGTTGGAGGCAATCGAAGACCAGGCTCCAAGTCCAACTGACTTGTTAGACTTGCTGGAATCTGTATCATACTCTATTAATAAAGTAGCCAACGAGGTCGTTTTTCTCTCTTTTTTTGTTATGATAAGACGAGATCTATCAAACTCTCACATCAATTAAAAGTGAGAAAGATCGTGAGTTTATGATTATTGAGGACAATACTTTCGTTATTATAAATAAAATTCATATAGTTTTTTGCAAATTTCAAAAAATACTAATTTTTAAAAATAAATCAAACTCTTACTATTTTTTTAAAAAAATTAGCTATTGGTTGTAAATTTCTCATTCGTGTATATACAAAATATCATGTTAATGTGGAGATTGTAAAGATTTTTTTCCTTATTTTTCTCGTATATATCGCAGATACAATACAAGTGTTCAGGAGCAGGAGATCCCCATAGCATAACAATAGAAGTGTTCAATTTGCTATCAAACTGTTCATGGGATGCAAAAGTGGTGTTGGCATTGGCTGCATTTGCAATGAACTATGGAGAGTTTTGGCTGTTGGTTCAGCTTTACTCCACAAACTTATTAGCCAAAGACATAGCACTTCTCAAAAAACTGCCTGAAATATTTGAGAGATATGATATTGTGAAGCAAAAATTTGAAGCACTAAACAATCTGATAAATGCTTTGATTGCTGTGGCAAAGTGCATAGTTGAGTTCAAATCTCTTCCTTCTCAATACATTACTTCTGAAACTCCTGAAATGAAGAGTGCAACCACTCTCATCCCAACTGCCATTTATTGGACCATCAGAAGCATTGTTGCTTGTGCTTCACAAATTACTGGTCTCATTGGAGTTGGTTATGAGTATGTTCATCATCTCCCTTGCTCTCTCTTCTTTTCTTTTTTTTTGTCTAATTTAACTACAAAAGTTATAAGTAAAAACTATGAATTCATATCAACTAAAAAAATATATATGATAAAAGTTGAGAGTTAGTAAAACTAAAAAAATATATATGATCATAATATTCTTCACTTTACTAGCTTAAACTCGTATGTTGGGAGAACAGACCGTCTGAGATATTTGACATTGGCAATATTGTCCAGTTTAAACCTAAGCTCACAAGTCTTTACGTTATAAACCCATGATCATCCTGTATTTTGAGTGTTGTGGAATTTATTCACATCTCAATACCACATGACGTTACATATCTTTAAAAAAATTCTTTCTAAAAGAGATGTGCCAACTATAAATCTATTATCTTTCCGTATTTCTAATCGATGTGATACTTTGGTAGCACCTTGAGTTCTTAGTGGGGGAGTTTTGATATCATGGGGTTCTATCTTAAAATTAATTAGTAATGAGAAGAGTAGCTCATGTATCTTATAAAGATTATGACATCCCTTTATCTTTCCAACGTTGAATTCTTAACCGGGAGAAGAAATAAGGTTTTATTTTTGTTATTTATAAGGTATGTAACAACAGCATCTGAGACATGGGAGTTATCAAGTTTGGCGCATAAGATCGACAGCATCCGCAAGCACTTAGAACAACTGCTTGTTTCTTGTCATCTACACATAAGTAAGCTATGATGTTTCTCTATAAGTAAAGCATATATGAAATTGAAAAATGAGAGTTTTTTTTTTGATAAAATTTTAAAAATGGGATGCAGATGAGAAAAGGCATCATGAAGCCTATCTGAATCTGATTCGGCTCTTTGAGACACCACATCTTGATAACAGCAAGATTCTCAGGGCTTTGATTAACCCTAAGGATGATAAGCAGCCACTCATTGATGGTTATACCAAGGAAAAGGTTCCAATTTTGCTCTTCACCTTATCAATATCCATACGGTCTAAAAATATTTTCATTTTTTTTCATATATACATTAAATTTGTGAGACATTACTTTTTTTTTTTTTTGTCATCTTTAATTTTAGGGAAATTTCAATAGATAGCCATTTTATGATTAATTTAAAAAATAACAAATGTTTTGAAATATTTCAAAAATGACATTTCTCAACGTCTGAGATTAGTGAACCTTAGTTTGAAAAATGTTATTTTAAAAAAAAATTCAAAACTTATAATATTTTTGAAATTATCAATTCTTAAAATGTCATTTTTGAGAAACACCTTTAATTTTAAGTAATTCGATTTATTTTTTAAAAATAAACATTTTTTATTTCATTAAATTAATAAATTCATTTTTATTAAGTTTTTTTTGACGAATCTCATTATTATTTTTAAGATAATTTTTAGGATGTTTAGTAAAATTATAACCGTTTTTCAATTTTTATTAGTTTTTACCACTTTTAAAAAAACACATTACTTTAATGATATTCTTCCATTAATTAACGAAAGTTAAAAAGTTTCAAATTTTTTTTAATTAGTTTTAAAACTAATTAATAAAAAATTATCAATTTTTAAAATACCTTTAATTTTGTAAGTAAGTAGTCATATTATAGAAAAATATGAAGCAAAATGTGTTTATGAGTGGAAACAGGCCACAGTGGAGGTGTTGAGAAAGAAAAATGTGTTGCTGCTGATATCAAACCTGGAGCTATCAGCAGTGGAGCTTTCAATGCTTGACCAAATCTATCAAGAATCAAGGCAACATAAAGGAAGAGATGAGAGTGATTATGAAGTGGTTTGGCTTCCCATTGTGGAAGAGTCATGGATTGATGATTATCAAAAGAAATTTGAAGGCTTATTAGCTTTGATGCCATGGTATTCTGTGGCTCATCCAACTCTGATTGATTCAGCTGTCATCAAATACATTAAAAAGTTTTGGCATTTCAATAAGAAGCCTTTGTTGGTTGTTTTAGACCCTCATGGAAAAGTTGTCAATACTAATGCTGTCCATATGTTGTGGATTTGGGGAAGTTTGGCCTACCCTTTCACTAGTGCTAGAGAAGAAGCCCTTTGGAAAGAAGAGACTTGGAGACTTGAACTACTCGTCGATTCCGTCGAGCCACTCATCTTTCACTGGGTACGTATGGAGTTTCTGCTTACTTTTTATACCTAGTTTATTTTTATTATATTTAATAAAGAACAGAACTTGCTACTGCCTAGACAACATTCGTAACTTTTTCCTTTAACATATAATACACGAATTCCAGTCTGTTAATAAGTAACAACAGAAAGTAAGTCAGAACTCCGATTTCGGTTGATTTTTCAGATAGAAACTGGGAAATACATATGCCTGTGTGGAGGAGAAGACTTAGGATGGATAAGAAGGTTCACAAAAAAAGCAAAAGAAGTAGCAGTGGCAGCAGGAATCGAACTCGAAATACTTTACGTAGGGAAAAGCAATCCGGGAGAGAAAATAAAGAAAAACATAAACACAATCATATCAGAGAAACTGATCCACACATTAGGAGATCCAACACTGATATGGTTCTTCTGGGTAAGGTTAGAGAGCATGTGGTATTCAAAAACACAACGTGGGAAGAACATAGAAGATGATCCCATAATGCAAGAGACTATGACAATGCTAACCTTTGATAGCAGTGATCAAGGATGGGCCTTGTTCTGTAAGGGATCCGATATCCTGCGGTCGAAAGAGGAGACGATGATGCAAGTGATAGATGGATATGAAGAACGTTGGGGAGAGAGGGTGAAAGAAGATGGGTTTATACCAGCAATGAAACAGGATTTAGAGAATATACATACACCAGAACATTGTAATAGATTGATATTGCCATCTTCAAATGGAAATATTCCGGAAAAGGTTGTTTGTGCTGAATGTGGTCGTCATATGGAGAAGTTTATCATGTATCGATGCTGCACTGATTGAGAGAGACTTGACAGTTGTTTCTGAGTTATTAAGGAAATGGAGGTATCCAACATTTGATGCAATACTATATAGTATACGTATGTGTGGTTTTTTATGGTTTGAAGTGTGTGTGTGTTTGTTTTTTCTTTCATGTAATAAGTTGATTAATGGTTCCATGGATGCATGGAAACTTAAGTTTGATTTAAAGTTTTGAGTATTTGTATTGTGACTTGTGAGAGAGTGTGATTGATTATGAGATGATTGGAATGTTTTCCATGTTTGCTTATCAACTCTGTTGTCTATTTTTCATTTTGTGTTTACTTTAAAAGTTAAGTAACTCGAGTTATCGAAAATTTAAATTTAATCGTTATTAAAATATAAGTTTGAATTAACAAATAAATAACATGTATGTTGCTGTCTAAAACACGAAATTCATGAATAATAAAACGAGTCGGGACGATTTTTGTTAACAAAAAAAGCCAAATATCACATGAGACCAATGCAGTTTTTTAAGCAAAAATCTAAGGAGAGAATAAAGTAGTCTTTACTGATCTTTAGGACCCATTATGAGATGATGCAAGGAAACACCAAGGTGAATTGAAGCAGCAGCCACTCTGCTGATTTCCAAGCTAGAGCTCCCAGCAATGGAGCTTGCCATGCTAGACCAAATCTACTAGGAGTCTAGAGAGAATCGAGACCGGACCCGAGAGTGATCATGATGTTTTATAGCTTCCAATTGTGGAGAAATCAACACATTAGTCTGACAAGAAAATCAAAATCCTAACTTTGAGGAAATCCTTACACCTGATGTCATGGTACTCTGTATCAAACCCTTCCTTGATTGATCCAGCTGTGATTGATTAGGTGCACCAATGAAGTGTGGCATTTCAACAAGAACCTTCTGTCAATAGTTTTAGACCCACAAGGAAAACTAGCTAATCTCAATGCCTTCCATATGATGTGGATTTGGGGAAGTTTATCACACCCTTTTGCCAGAACCAGAGAAGATGCACTTTGGAAAGACGAGTTCTGGTGACTTTAGCTCATCGTCAATTCGATCGAGCCACTCATCTTTAACTGGGTATCGATCAATTCAATTCCTTGTTCAAAGTCTTTTAATATCATGATCCTAATTCCTTTTGACTATATTGAATTCTAAAGATAACAAAGGACAAAACATGCATATATGGAAGAGAAGATTTAACATGGATAAAATAAAATTCATTTTGATATGGATCTATTTCTGTTTTTCTGTGCAAGGATAGAAAGTATTGTCGAATTCAAAAACACAACATGGAAAGAATGTAGAAAATGATCCCAAAATGCAGGAGATCATGACATTGCTAAGCTTTGATAGTAGTCACCAAGGTTCGCTAGGCCAAGTTCAGTAGGGCATGTCTCTTCCCGTTAAATGTCGAGACGATTTCACAATGTCTCGGTGAGTATGATCAATGAAAGCATTCAAGAATGGTTTGGCTGCAATGAAAAAACACCTTCAAGATCTCCCTACCCACCCAACTGCATTTTATTCTGTATTTCAAATATGGCACCACACCAGACAAGGAAACCATAGGTTGGGGTATTCATAACATAAGCAGTTATCTATGATGTGGGTTTGTATGACGTAATTATAATATTAATAATGGAATTTTGCTAAATTTGAACTGTAACATGTGATATTAAATTATTTGAAGGGTAAGGTGACATACTAAATGATTTTATAAACTTACATTTGGTTACAATAAACACACTATTTACCTCAATTCATGGCTTCATTACCCAAATTTTCAATAAAAAACTGCAATATTTGACAAAACTTTTCTTTATGGTCATGTACGATCAAAGTATTGAAAATTTATTATTGAACGGCATTTTGAGTCCCATCGTTCATAATGATTATGGCATTCTTGAGCGATCAGTTAACCTTCCAATAAGATGCCAAAACGGTTGCAATTCCAAGAAATTTAGTTCTTCCTGAAGAATCAAGAAATTAAATATATTACAAAAACAAAAACATTTTAAAAAATACAATCAAGTTTTTAAGAAAGAAAATTTAAAATTTTTAAAATTGAAGAAAAATGAAATGTACCAGGAGACAGGTAGCGCAGTGCAATGAAAATTACAAAGAGCTGTTTAATACTGGTCAAAATTAATGTTAATTTATGCTTCGGAAACTTGAACATCTCTCACTGTTAAATTCAGAGAGAATTCACCATAAGAAGCAACAACTAATTCAAAAAAAAAAATCTCAAATCCATGTGACAAATCGTAAACCCTAGATTTCGATTAAAAACAAAATGGAACAACATCAAACCAGTAAAGCCACGAGATTGGAAACATCAAGTAGCTGCCTTCGATTAAAATCGAAGACGAATTAGGTTTCAAAAGTTGCAAATTGATTTACGCCTTCGTTGACACGTCCATCTGGATTTGTTAATCCGCCGATGAACGCAACGCCTTTCAAAGGCAAGAAAATAAATACCATAGATTTGTAAGTAAAAATCAAAAAAAAAAATGGAGAAATTAATACGAGGAGCAAAATCAAACGTATGGGATAGAGAAGTAAATAATTGAATTTGATAAGTTTCAAAGTTCACGCGATTTGTAGAAGCGGCAGTCGGTGAATCAGAATTAGGGTTATCAGGTTTCTTTATAGGCAGTTGGAAAAAATAGTGGGCTTGGGCTTATTTTTAGGGTAATTATCAATTTTACCTCTTACTTTATAAACAATGGGAATTTTCATAATTACCCCATTAGAAAAACTAGTTTTCAAATTTACCCTATGTATGTAGAAATTATTAAAATTACCCTTAATTTTACACATGGAGGCTAGCCAATTAAAATTAGTGGGATGACTATAACTAACCAGGGGTAAAAATGAAAGTATCACAGGAGAGAGGGTATTTTTTATAACACACCTTAAATTTGGGGTAGATATGATAAAATTCCTATAAACAATCCAATTTATATCTTACCTATTTTTAAGAAGCGATGAATCAAGGTTTTGGACGAGTGTTCAGATTTAGGGGGAAAAAAATACGATGCATCAATTTAAGTCTTAAATATTTATCTCATCTTACAAAAAAAAAAAAATATATTTATCTCATCTATTTAAATTATGGTTTTTTTTTTCTGACTCAGTTTATCTTATATTTTTAGGGCTTTTTTGCATATAACTCAATTAAAAGGACCATAGGTTAATAATCGTTGTAATACTGGTTTTAAAACAAAACAGTAAAAAGAAAAAAAAAATAGCGTTATTTGTAAGAAATTTTTCAAAAATAATAATTTATGAATGATATTTTTAAAATCGGTAAAAGCTTTGAAAACTTTTAAGAAGAGTATTTTTCTCTTCCTCTTTTACTTCAAAGTAAGCATGAAACTAATTATACCTTTAAAATATATATATATATATATATAATTTTTATAAATTTAAAAAAAAAAAAATCAGTAAATTTGCTACTTTTCATAAGTACATCTAGTGGTTTTTTTCTTTTTCTTTTTTATAGTGAAAAAAAAGTCGTTTTCAAATAAAATAAACGTATGCCCCCATGCAGGATCGAACTACAGACCTCCAGTTTACAAGACTGGCGCTCTACCACTGAGCTATAGGGGCTTTGATTTTCAAGTGGAATTTTTAGTTTATTTCTTTTTTTATTTGGTAAGTCTGAACCATTACAATATTCCTTAGTGCATTCAGTTATTCAATTGAAATATAAACCAATTAACGATCATAAACCAAGCAAGCACAAACGATTTAATTTGAGCTTTTAAGTAGGAATTAATTAACCTACCTTAATCGTAAATCGGACTAGCAAACAACCTTGAAATCAATCCAAAAGGCCTTCTAACGATACCCAAGAACTGTAATTATATTAATTTAAAGTCAATTTAGTGAGAATAGAGCTAACATGATGAAAACCGGCTCGAATTGACTCAAGAGTCATAATAGGCCCCGAACCAGCTGGACCAATTGAACCAGCCTAATGTTCTTTAACCTCAAGCCCATGCACGCCGCAGCGAGAAGGGAAAAAAATGGTAGAAACTAAGGAATCACTCCTCGCGACAAGGAATGACTAGAAACGTAAGGAAATTATACGAAACTATGGAATGACTGGAAACGTAAGGAAATTATACGAAGAATAACACATAAAACAACTTGAAACTCTATCCAAAACTTAAAGAACGACGGCCACACACCTAGAAACCGGCGAGAAAACTTGAAGGTATATGTTCATAGGATCGAGAATATTATTGCCAATCCCCATATCCAAAATCTCTTGATTTCCTCAAATGCTCTATTTTGTCAAACAAATCACTATGAAAGAAGGCTCCTATTTTTTAAAATTTGTTCCCAAATTGCTAACCCTAAAATATAGATATTCAACTCTCTCTCAAATAAATTGATTATTATTTTCGTTATAACTCCATCCCGAAAACATCACATTATAAGTCAATAATATCATATGTCATCGTCTCTCTATCACGTTTAAAAAATAGTGACATAAATGATCTCTTAACTTATAATAATTGTAGAAATATTAAACTATAGAAACTAAATTGCGTTGGTGTTTTTTTTTTCTTCAAATACTAGGTTAAAAGTGTTTTAAAGCCATAAGTATTGAATTAACATCAAAATATAGGTATTAAATTTGTAATTAAACATGGTAAAAAACATCAGATGCTAAATTGGATCTTATTAACCATTTCAACAACATCTCGAATATAAAACATGATCATTAAAAGATTAAAAAAAAATGCAAACAAACTTAAAAGAATACAAAATAAGAAATGTTATGATCAATATCATGGAAAGAATCGTAAAAAAAAATCTAGAAGAGAATTCTAAAAGTAGTGAAAGGTTGAAACTCCAGCCCTATGGTAAAGTTATAGAAATCAAGTATTATCTATCTGTACTTGATTTAATAATCCAAGCAACAAAGAGAATGAAAAGGAACGTAAAGTTGGTCAAACATCAAAGAATGCTTCCTCTTCCTCGGAGAAGAGTTCAGGCGCTTCATTTGAGCTGGTGGACATATAAGACACGCGGGAATTTTGAACTTTTCTCCAGTTGGGGTTCTCGGCTCTTCCTCTTCCTTATATTCGACGCAAATCCAAGTCATGGTCGGAGAAGATTTCAGTCGCTTCATCGGAGTTGGTGGACAATAAAGACTCGCGGGAATTCTGAACTTTTCTCCAGTTGGGGTTCTCGGCTCTTCCTCTTCCTTATATTCGACGCAAATCCAAGTCATGGTCGGAGGAGATTTCAGCTGCTTCATCGGAGTTGGTGGACAATAAAGACTCGCGGGAATTCTGAACTTTTCTCCAGTTGGGGTTCTCGGCTCTTCCTCTTCCTTATATTCGACGCAAATCCAAGTCATGGTCGGAGGAGATTTAAATTGCTTCATCGGAGTTGGTGGACAATAAAGACTCATGGGAATTCCGAACTTTTCTCCAGTTGGGGTTCTCGGCTCTTCCTCTTCCTTATATTCGACGCAAATCCAAGTCATGGTCGGAGGAGATTTAGATTGCTTCATCGGAGTTGGTGGACAATAAAGACTCGCGGGAATTCTGAACTTTTCTCCAGTTGGGGTTCTCGGCTCTTCCTCTTCCTTATATTCGACGCAAATCCAAGTCATGGTCGGAGGAGATTTCAGCCGCTTCATCGGAGTTGGTGGACAATAAAGACTCGCAGGAATTCTGAACTTTTCTCCAGTTGGGGTTCTCGGCTCTTCCTCTTCCTTATATTCGACGCTAATCCAAGTCATGGTCGGAGACGATTTCATCAGCTTCATCGGAGTTGGTGGACATATAAGACTCGTCGGAATTCTGAACTTTTCTCCAGTTGGGGTTCTTGGCTCTTCCTCTTCATCGGCTTCGACGCAAATCCAAGTCATGGTTGGAGAAGATTTTGTCGGCTTCATCGGAGCTGGTGGGCATGTCAGACACGTCGAAATTATGAACTCTTCTCTGGTTGGGGTGTATGGCTGATCTTCATCTTCCTCCTTCTCCTCACTACAAGAATATGTAGTTCTACCGACGCTAGTAATACCGACGCTATGCATATCGTCGGTAGTGGTCTCACAATCACCGACGTGACGTCGGTAATTGTGAGAATTTTTCAATTAAAAGGTGATACCGACGCCACGTCGGTATCACCTTGCACCATTGCCGACGCCACGTCGGCAATGGTGCTCTTGACATCCCAGAAGGCTGTGATACCGACGTGGCGTCGGTATCACGTGCCGCACCATTACCGACATGTTGTCGGTAATGGTGCCTCAGGAACCCAATTGCCATGATACCGACGTGGCGTCGGTATCATCTGGCATACCATTACCGACATCCTGTCGGTAATGGTGCCACTTACCAAAACGCAAGTTTTGGTAAGTGGCAATGTTATTGCCGACGCCACGGGGACCCATTACCGACGCCTGAGTGGCGTCGGTAATGGTCCCACCGACATTACTCCTCAAATCCCCCATCAGCCTCATTCTTTCCTATCTTCTTCAACCTCTACTCTCTCTCTCTACAGCGCAAAGACAAAAATGGCGTAAAACCCTTTTTTTTTTTTTTCGATTTTCTTCAATCCCACTCGTTTCTCTCGGTTCCAACGCCAAGGTTTTCATTATCGATCATATTAGGTATGTTTCCATCCTTTTTTTATCAAAATAGGTTGAGATTTGAGTGATTTTGGGAAGTTAGGGCTTTTTTTTCAATTTTATTTTTAGTGATTTTCTTATTTCATTGATGTTAGTTTGTATTGTTTTTGTGAAAACCGGAAACAATTGATAAGTAATGGTACAATTGGAGATTAATTTTTTCAATTTTTCATTTTAGGGATTTGAGTGATTTAGGTGTTTAGTTTTTTTTTTTTTTAATATTTTTCCTTAGTGATTTTATGATTACATTGATAATTTTTTTTAGTTTGTATTGTTTTTGTGTAAAATTAGAACTTGGGTATTTTTTCAATTTTCAAATTGGGTATTTTTTTTAGTAATGTTGAATTAAATTAGTTTTAGTTATTTTGCAATAAATTGAATTGAATTATGATTTAGATATTTTGCATTGAATTTAATTTAAATTTTCGTTATTTTTCAAAGAATTTAATTTTAGAAATTATGATTATATTTCTTATAATATTGAAATAGTTTATTATTGTAAATTTAAAACAATTTTTGTTGTATTTACAAGTGTATCTCCACTGATCGTAGTTATATAAATGTCGGGATCAAGGTTAGTTTACTATTCATTTTTTAATTGTACGACTTTATTTTATAGGTTGCATGTTTGGCCTTATAATTTTGTTTGTTGAGAGACGGCTAACCTGGCAGCAAAGTTAGCCGTTAAATATATGCTTTATAAGATTTTATTTAGGTTCGTGTGTTTCTAAATTGAGTAAATATTTTGTTTGATATAGGCCGAATGTTGATAGAAATTGGATGGAATTAAGGGATAGATTTTGTAAGGAGTATATAGATGGAGTTGTGTCTTTTTTAGAGGTTGCGAGGAAAGTTTTGAATGGAAGTGGGAAGGCTCGTTGCCCTTGTATTAAATGTCATAACACCATATTTGCCTCACTTCGAGAAATTAGGGAACATTTACACATTCACGGGATATCACGTGCATATACTCGTTGGACATTCCATGGGGAAGAATTGAGGGAGTGTAGCACGGGTGATAACAATGTGAGTTTAGATCGTGACATAGATGAAACAGTGAGTGAGGATGACGATGATGATGGAATGATGGAGATGATCAATGATTTGCAAGGTGGTGCATTTCATGATCATGGAATGGAAACCCCCGACATTGGAACTGATTGTGGTGGCGAAAATGTCGAGAGTCAAGATAATCAGAATGTGAGAGAGTGTGATGACGAGTTCTCACATCTTTTAGGTGAAGCACAAAAAGAGTTATATCCTGGATGTGTAAGATTTTCATCCCTCGACTTTTTGGTGAAATTGATACACATTAAGGTTTTGAACGGTTGGAGTGATAAGTCATTCAATATGCTATTAGAGTTGTTAAAAAAAGCATTACCTGAAGGGACGTTATTGCAGGGATCTTACTATGCTTGAAGAAGTTGTTACGTGGGTTAGGATTAGGTTATGAATCCATACACGTTTGCAAGTTTGATTGCGTTCTCTTTAGAAAAGAATATGCTAAATGTGAAGTTTGTCCAGGTTTGTGGGGAGTCTCGTTACTTGGTGAGGGAGGGTAAAAGTAAGAGAAAAGTTGCTCGAGAAAGTATTGAGACATTTTCCTGTTGAAACCGAGGTTCTCAGAGACTATTTGCATCGAAACATACTGCGTCTGATATGAGATGGCACAAGGATAAACGTTTAGAAAATGAAGGTGTTCTAAGACACCCTAGAGATGCGGAAGGGTGGAAGCATTTTGACATAGAGTATCCCGGTATTCGCTTGAACCTAGAAATGTGCGCTTGGCCTTAGCATCCGATGGGTTTAACCCATTTGGAAATATGAGTATCCCGTATAGTATGTGGCAGGTAATTTTAGTTCCATATAACTTACCACCATGGAAATGCATGAAAGAATCTTTTTTTTTCATGTCTTTACTCATTCCGGCCTAAGTCTCCTGGAAAAGACATCGATGTTTTCCTAGAACCGTTGATAGAAGAGTTGAATGATCGTGGAGTGATGGGATTAAGACATTTGATAGCTCAAAGTCCGAATTTTTTCAATTAAAAGTCGCTTTGTTATGGACTATCAACGATTTCCCCGCATATGGTGATTTGTCCGGTTGGAGTACGAAAGGATACAAAGCGTGTCCCATATGTCTAGAAGATACATCTTCTATGGGTCTTAAAAGTAAAATATGTTTCATGGGTCACCAACGACATTTGCATTCGAGTCATCCTTGGCGTTTTGATAAAGTTCATGATGGACAAATTGAATTACGTGGAAAGCCAGTTATCAAAACAGGTGATGAGATATTACAAGATCTCAATCGGTTAAGTTTTCCCAAGTTTGGTAAGAATCCAAGCGCACAAGAAAAGAAAAGAAAACGGATAGAGAACGATAATTGGAAAAAGAAAAGTATATTCTTCGTCTCCTTATTGGTCGAAATTGCTTTTACGTCATAAGTTAGATGTAATGCACATAGAGAAAAATATATGTGATAACTTGGTAGGAACAATATTCTCTATTGAAGGAAAGAATAAAGATACCGAAGAAAGGCACGTCACGATCTCGAGAAATTGGGTATAAGACCTGAATTGCATATAAAGAAGGTTGGGTCGAACAAATTTGTTAAACCCGCCGCTGCTTTCACATTGACCACGAGTCAACGTATTGAGGCATTTCATTTCTTGAAAAATGTGAGATTCCCTGATGGGTTTGCATCAAATATATCCCGAAGTGTCAATGTTAAGAGTGGGAAACTTCAGGGATTAAAAAGTCATGATTGTCACGTTCTTTTTCAACGATTGCTCCCATTAGCAATTCGAGGTTTCTTGAATTACAATATAAGTCAAGTGTTAACCGAGTTTAGTAATTTCTTTCGAGCTATGTGTGCTAAAGTTATAAGCTTAGAAGAGTTGGAACAGTTGCAACGTGACATAACTTTCATTTTGTGCAAACTTGAAAGAATTTTCCCTCCAGGCTTTCTTCGATGTGATGGTTCACTTATCGTTTCATTTGCCATACGAAGCAAGAATAGTAGGGCGGTTTGTTATAGTTGGATGTATCCAATAGAACGAAGTCTTCGAACGTTGAAGAAATATGTTCGGAATCCAGCACGTGCGGAAGGTTGTATTGCAGAGGCTTATATTATGAATGAATCTCTTACGTTATGCTCTAGGTATCTTCAAGGCATTGAAACTAGATTTAACAGAGTAGAACGTAATTTTGAAGACGAAGATGAGGATCGTGTAGATAGTGATGTATCAGTCTTCAAAGAAACGCCTCGACCTATCGGTCGTGTCAATATATTGACTTCGACTCAAGCAGATATCGATAAAGCACACTGGTACACACTTCATAATTGCGAAGAAGTTGAACCCTATTTGCGGTATGTATGTGTCTAATGTTGTTTGTTTCGATTTAATATAGAAATATTGTGTATTGATACAATCTTCCATAGGGATCACCTCGATTTACTTGAAGTCGAGAGCTTAAGAAATACACGTAAGCGACAAGAATCACGGTTTGCCAATTGGTTCAAATGTCGTGTAAGTTACATTTCTTAAACATTTATATATATATATAATCGTTATTGAGATTTTAAACAAATAATTGTTATAACTATAGGTTGGTGAACTATGGAGACTTAAAGAAGTAAGTTATGATTTATATGCACTATCTTTGGGACCAGGATCTGCGTATTAAATCATATTCCTGGATGTTGTGTGAATGGGATGCGTTTTCACACATTAGATAGAGCTTCAAGTCGTACAACAACAAGTTGTGGAGTTTCGATTATAGGTGAACACGATGCAGGTTCCACGAATTTCTATGGATTGATAATCAAGTATTAGAATTAAGTTACGTAAGATCAAATCGAGTCATTATTTTTCGGTGTGAATGGTATGATACATCTCCTTCTAAAATGAAGCAAGAGTCGGGTATAACATCAATTAACATAACCCGTAAATGCTTTAAGGAAGAGCCATTTATCCTAGCGAGTCAAGCCCAACAAGTTTTATATCTCGACGATATTAAAAATGGGAATGACTGGAGAGTGGTACAAACTTTAAGGCAAAAAAATGTTTGGGATGTACCTGAGTTGGATGAAAATGATGAAAATGACAAGATTTTGCATGTGATTTCACCTTTTGATACACACGTGAGTGACAATTTAGAAGTTCAAATGCTCGATAGAAATGACGTTCCGTGAATGAAGTTGATGCTGGGGTCATGGAGCGAATACTTCGTGCTTCAAGCTCTCGTATAGATAATGAAGACGCCACAAATGATGATATTGATGAGTTTAAGAACGATAGTGATGAAGAATTGAGAGATGTCGACGAGGTAGAAATTGATAGTGATGCATCAGAAAGTAATAGTGATGAGTCAGAAAATTTTAGTGACTAAGTGAGGTTTGTTTATTTTTATTTCACTACACATTTGTTTCTTTGTACATTACTTAATCAATTTTTCTAACTAATGTTCTTTTTTTTTTGTTTATTTTCAAAAGGAAAGGAAATGGTAAGGGGAAAGAAAAGATTGACGAACAACCCATTGCCTGGGAAATAGGAGGACTCCGTCTCGGCGTGGTTCAGGGATAGAGATCCAAGAGCCGTCCTCGGAGACAGTCTCACCTACGCCCTCACAGATGGATCATATACCATCTTCGACTTCAGGTGTATCGGCAAACTCAGCATTGCCGACATCGACTTCAGGTTTGAATTATTCTTACTTGACAAATATGTTTAGTCTTTCTTATATATACATAATATGTAATACTTTATTTTGTAGTGACGGATCAAAGCAAAGTGCCAAGACGTGGCATTGCAAAAAACTTGTCAATGCGGAAAAGGAAGCCAGAGTGAGGGTAAAAAGAAAGTTATCATATCTCCAGGAACTTAAGCGGGTGGTTGGAGATAATTCAGAAAAATTTAATCACCGAGGTAGGCGTACTCATACGTCGGCTCGTACCCCGAGTCATAGGCAATACAACTTAATTCCACGAGAGATTCTAGACTCGATCGACAATCGTATTGCGGTAAGTATTTGTAAAATAATGTGTTTATATTACAAAATTTATTTTTACTTCTCTCTTGAACATTTATTTTGTTTCTCAGGTTAGGATCAATTTGATCTCGATCTCGACAATATCGATCATTACGATGTTATAAATGCTCAAATGATCGCCGATGCAAGAGAGTTTCGATATGAACTCTATCGAGGTTTCGGAGAAACATTGACGAGTATGGTGAAGAGGAGGCACGACGCATGGGGCTTCCACGAGTGCGGTGTGAAGATGAGTGGAAGAAATTACTGGAAAAGTTTGATTCTCCAGGAATTTAAGGTAATCTTGTATTATATACATCTCATATGTTTAAATTTCATCTCTTTAGTTACCTAACATAACTAAATTTGTCTTTGTGTAGAAATTGTCGAACAAAATTCTAAGTCTCGAGCGCAACTCCCATATTTGCATAAGGGAGGTTCCAAATCGAATGCCAAAAAGCATTACGAGATGGTATGTGTTTGTTTGTAAATTTTATTTTAAGGTTCACATATTTAGTAGTATAACTTTTTTTAAACGAATATATTAGACTCAAGCAAATCCAGATGCAACTTGGGTGGATGTGTTTGAGCAACAACATTCGTACAATAAGAATCAATGGGTGAGCGACTTGGCCAAGGAACAACATGTAAGTTTATTTCTTAATTTGAAATGATTTAATGTCATTTTATTACTATTTTTTAATACTTATCACATAACTCTTTTTTCTTTTGTAATGTAGGAAAAGATGGTAGAGTATATTACCCCGCCCGAGAACCCCGAAAGCGAGGATGCAGCTGACGGATCAGATACTGTGGAGTCAAGACAACCACCTATCTCTCGATCAGAGGCTATGCATATGGTTTTGGGTCATAGATCGGGTTATATGCGGGGTTTGGGTAGAGGCCCAAAGCCTCCCTCATCAGGTGGATCATCATCGGGTTGATTAGATCATCACAAAATGAATTGTTTGAAACGCAACATAAAGTTTATCAACTAGAAGAGGAGACAAAGAAACTTCGAGAAGAGATGGCATTTCAAGAACAACGTCGTGATGAGGAAACAAGAAAGCTTCGAGAAGACTTGGCCATTCAGGACGAGACAATTTGAAGAATTCATGCGAAATTGGACTGGCATCTCAAGGTCGTGGGGGTGGGGGTAATGTTTAGTGCATTACGTTAAAGAACTATTTTGTTAGTCAATTTGTGTCCTAAATATTTCAAATTACTCTAACACTTATAAAAAGTGTTGTTTGTTTGTTTATGTTTGTTATATTTTAGATAATTCGAACTTATTTATGTTTCTTTGTGGAATTTAGTTATAGTTTAGAAATGTTAAAACAGTTGCTTTAATAGGGGAGCATAAATATGAAGAAAAATTTTTTAAAAAAAAAGAGGAATTGCCGGCGTTAAGCGTCGGCATTGGATGATACAAAAACCCGAGTGCACGACGCGACACGCCGGCAATAGGGACTTTTTTGACCATAAGTAAGGTTATTGCCGACGCCACGTCGGCAATAGGCTTACTCGATCGTCCGTTTAGTAAGGCCATTGCCGACACCACGTCGGCAATGGGCTTAGTTAATGGTCCATTTCATAAGGGTATTGCCGACGCCATGGCGTCGGCAATACCCTTATGAAATGCCGACGTGGTGTCGGTGATAGTATCACCGACACCATATGCTAGTGTCGGTGATAAAATCGTATCACCGACGCGGCGTCGGTGATACTAAAAAGTAGTAAAGCCGACGTCGAATAGCCGACGTCACGGCCGACGTGGGATGACCGTCGGTGTTGAGAATTGCCGACGCCAAGAGGCATATTACCGACGTAGAGCAGCGTCGGTAGTAATAAATCATCTTGTAGTGCCTTTTCCTTTTCCTTTTCCTTTTCGTTATTATTATTCTCAATCTCATTCTGAAGCTGCAGATTTGTTTTCATAACCTCCAACATCATCGCCATATCATCTAAAAGCAAAAAAGAAAAGTGGTGAAATAAAGAATATCAGAGGCTTTCTATGTATTTATTGAAATGTTTTGGTTTTGGATTTGGAAAGTTTAATAAAAGAGAGATTTTAGAAAGTAGTGACCGTTGAAAAACTATGTTTTGGATTTGGAAAGTAAATAATATAGAAAAGTAAGAATAATCAATAGTGTCAGTTTTTGGAAAAATTTAAAAATATTTGTTATAAAAAAAGTATTTTTAATTACGTTTGAAATAATATTTTTAAACATTTTTAAAAGTTATGTTAACTATCATCTCTTACTTTCCTAAATTCTCCCTTCCATAGTTCCCTTGTTTAAATAAAAAAATTCAATTCAATTCTTATTACAATCAATCCATTATTAAAACTCCACGTGGCATTGTATCAGACACACAGAAAGCAGGGTGCAATTTCAGAAATAGTAGTTTCGTAGCGTCCGATAATTTCTTAAAGAGCTGCTTTTCCTCTTTGAATCGGGTCGAACCTCCATCACTCGACCCGCTTCTTCTGCGTCATTTTTTTCCCCCTTCGATCATTTGCTTGTTTGCAGAGAAAAATTTAGGAGCTTTCGAAGGAACAGAGAAGAAGAAGATGGTGAAAGTCGTTACTTTCTTTGGAATGTCATTGGGCGCCTTCGTTTTCTGGCAATCTATGGATAAACTTCATGTCTGGATCGCTCTTCATCAAGACGAAAAGGTCTCATTTTACTCGCTCTCTCTCTCTTTTCCCTTTCTAATTCTTCTAATTTGGTTAGATTGTAGCGATTTCGTAGCTCTTATTGTTAAATTATTATTTTTTTTCGTAATTTAACATTTCTGCTGTTTTTACATAAAAGAGCGGAAAAAACCCTAGGTGGCAAGATTTGGGATTTTTAAAATTGTCAACTTTTTAGCATTTGGTATTTGGGTTCTTTGATTTTTGTTGTCTTTTGGTTTATAGAACATCGAATTTAACTCGGTTTGAATCAAATTCAATATTTTGTTTTACTGGGGTGTCATCATTAAAAGGTGTGTTTCTTGTTCCTGCATTTGTTATTTCAGAATGAGAGGTTGGAAAAAGCAGCAGAGATCAGAAGAGTCAGAGAAGAGCTCTTGCAACAGGCGGAAGAAAATAAGTCTCTTGCTTGATTTTTTTTCGTTTCTTTGCTGGTGGCCTTGCATTTTATTGTACTCTTTCCTGTACTTTTGGTTGCTGCTATCTGTCTCGAATCGAAAAGGAATTCATTAGCATCAATTTTCTGTACTAGGACAACACTAATGGGGTTGCCTATTAATTGGTGATTAATTGCCCTCGTTATCAATCATAAACAATGTTCATTTCATTTCAATTTGGAGCTTTGCTCTCGTTTAGAATAATGGCAGCATTCGTGTCTTGAATGAATGACAGTGTCGAAACTTTATTATCTAACATTTTGTACTTACTGTGTCTTCTGGGTTGAGAACTTGCTTGCTTCTATCTCGATGGTTGGTTTAAACAAATGCCTTCTTCCTAGAAGAGGCATTGCAGAACCATACCTATGTGATCACGTATGAGTTGTTTGTTTGTTATCACTTCATTGATTGCCCTTTTTACCGAGCGAAGTTTAATTCAATTTGGATCTAGCTTCAGGATAATTTTATCTGCATCTTGAATCAACCTGAAAAATTCTATAATATAACCTTCTGTTCATTTCAGTATCTTATTGCATGAATACCTGTTCTGTTGGCTGCTTATTCTAACCTGATCAATTGTGATATTCTTTACGTGATTACTAAGTTTTTACCTCTACCTTTGAGATTATGTTCGTACCTATTTTGTTTATTCAGATTAGATCACTGATTCCTTGTTTAGAACTTCGACATTTTTTCCCTAATATCGCACATCTTACAAAGCTTTTAATGTGTTGTTTGAAAGAGAAAGTGAACAAATTGCATTTGAATGGTGTTAGTTCTTTGCAACCTTCATTCCTGTCTTGATTGGATGAAAAAAATTAATTCATAGTTTTGTTCTAAAGGTCGTAAATGAAAATGAGCAGATGGATAACAATTTTATTTCATTTTGTTTGTGTCATTCTCGTTCTCTTATTCTTTCCCGTTTGACGCACCCTCGAATATTTGCATCGTGTTAGCTTCTTTTTATTCTTCTATATTAAAAAGAGTGAAATCTCGGTCTATTTTAAAATCACTCTCAGGAGGATGAAACATTACTATCGTTTTTGCTCTTGAACTAACAATTTTTCATATACTTCTAAAAGATTGTCTGTCTGTCAACTCTCTAATTGTTTCTGTTAGAGCATAATGGTGTAATATTGTAATTATGGGAGTTTGTTAATGTTGATAGTCAGTTGTTAGAATCATGGTTAAGTCTGGAAATCATGGTTAAGCTTGTTGATAATATTCTTTTTTATAAATGCCATGCTATCCTAATCATTAATGAAAAGCATGAGGTTCATTTCTTGATTCCTATTCAAGTCCCATTTTGTTTTCTCGATTCTGAGGATCTCACGTGAATTCAGTTGCTCCATCAAGTATAATGGTGTAATATTGTAATTATGAGCGAGAGTTAATGTTGATAGTTAGTTGTTAGAATCATGGTTAAAGTCTGGAAACCCTGGTTAGCTTAATAGTCTGTTAAGCTTGTTTATAATACTCCCTTGTATAAATACTTGTCCTAATCATTAATGAAATGTTTAAGATTAATTTCTTAGTTTCTGTGTTTCAAAATCACATTTCGTTAAAAATCCATTTATTTATTTTTTTAACTGAAAATGTGTAATTTAGGGACGAAATTGACAATTTGATAAAAATATTTACTTCACACTTTTCAATAAGATAAAATTAAACAATAGCCAATTATGATTAATACATTGGTTTTATGAAGAGCTCTTCGAGCTTTCTCCGCCGGTGGCTTATGTAGTGGTTGGCCTTATAAAGCTTTCATGACTAATTAGAACAAACATAGCCAGCAAACAATGAAAATAAGAATTCAATGTATCAGTGTTCGTTATAGAATCATCTCAATCAAAAAGAAGCAGCAATTTGTTTGATAAGAGAACGAATGAATCACAAACTAGATCCGGTTAAAAATATATAAAAGATTAAATTTACTTTAGTCTAGTTGCATAAGTTCTTGAGTCAATTGATGATTTGATATAGTATTAGAGTCATGTGTTGAGTTTAAATTTTCATATGTGATTGGGCCTCGTGCGAATATCCGAGGTCTTTTTTGCAAAAAAAAAAATAAGAAAATGAAACCATCCACTTCTTCCACATTTTCTGGTTAAAGTTTTAAACAGTATGGAAGTCCAAGCTGCAGCTACCTCAAATTCCTAGAACCAAGAAAACTGAAGGACCAAAACAAACACTAATAACTAAAAAACTGATCAACTTGCTTCAGTTTGGCTCAAATTAATTCATTCAGTTCCATTTCTCACTCCCCCATGTATATATAAACTGTGATATGCATTGCCATATCAAATCAAGACAAACATTTCTTATTCATAACCACTCAATACCCCCCATTGACTGTTTTTCCAAAGCAGTATGGAAAGTACCAAATTTCTTATGGTCCTTCTGCTAATTGCTCTGTTTTCAGGATTGGCTGAGAGCTTTGAATTCTATGAGAAGGAATTAGCAACAGAAAATGGTTTATGGGAGTTGTATGAGAGATGGGGTAACCACCATACAGTCTCAAGGGACCAAAACGAGAAGCGGAAACGGTTTAGTGTGTTCAAAGAGAATGTGAACTATGTCTTTAAAGTTAACCAAATGGATAAACCTTACAAGTTGAAACTGAACAAGTTTGCTGATATGACCAATTATGAGTTTGTAAACACACATGCTGGCTCCAATATTAGCCATTACAGGCAGTTTTACGGAAGCAGAAGCCGGATTACTGGTGGATTCATGCATCAAAAGACCGCATATCTTCCCCCATCCATTGATTGGAGGGAAAAAGGAGCTGTCAATCCAATCAAGGAGCAAGGCGCATGTGGTAAAACATCTAATTTTAACATTCTATCGTTTGACCAACCTAAACAGAGATTAACTAGTTAGATATCTATACTCCTTTGCAGAAGGTCGAAAGTTCGAGTCTCCCTTTTCCCAGTTTGTTGTAATATCTCTAAAAAAAATATAATTTTGAAATATGTTTCAGGTAGCTGTTGGGCATTTTCAGCAGTGGCTGCAGTGGAAGGACTCAACCGAATCAAAACCAAGAAACTTTTGTCTCTTTCAGAGCAAGAACTAATAGACTGCAGTACAGAGAACGATGGCTGTAATGGAGGGTGGTTTGAAGCTGCTTTTGATTTCATAAAGAAAACTGGTGGAATTACCACTGAAAACAACTATCCCTACCAAGGTGTAAAAGGATCTTGTGACTCATCCAAGGTCAGTTTTGTAATTCACTTGATTTTATGACTCATGGATTTTGTTCACTAATTTCATATAATTTGTTTGGTTTTGTAGAAGAGTTATCCAGTGGTAACCATTGATGGGTTTGAAAATGTACCTGCAAATGATGAGAATGCTCTGATGAAAGCTGTGGCAAACCAACCGGTGGCGGTCTCAATAGACGCCGGAGGAAAAGATATGCAATTCTACTCGAAGGTATGATATTGTCTACTCTGAGTCTAAGTTCGGGCCCGTCTGGGATATCTTTTAAAAGTGTCTTTCAATGGTTATCACTATCAGAAACATTTCCAAAAGTTATCCCAAACGGGTCATTAATTCCATATGAAATTCTAATTGATGTAGTACTTTAGTTAGTAGCTTGATCTGCAATGATAAAAATATGTTTTAATCGAAATACTTCGGATTCATTGCAGGGAGTTTTTGATGGCGAATGTGGCACGGAGCTAAATCATGGGGTGGCAGCCGTTGGATATGGAACAACTGAGGAAGGAATAGATTACTGGATAGTGAGGAACTCATGGGGAGTTGAATGGGGAGACAAAGGTTATATATGGTTGAAACGTGGGATAGAGGATCCACAAGGACATTGTGGCATAGCCATGGAATCTTCTTATCCCATCAAATTCTAAATAAAAAAAACAACCATATCAATAATTTCCATAGATGAAGCTCTAGTAACGTAATTGCTTCGTTTATCCATTTAAAGAGAGAGGGGTGAGAATTATGGATACCCCTTTCATGTATTTGATGAATTGTTTGAATGAAAAATTAAAAAAAAAAATGTTATCTTTATGTTCTTTGCCATTCACAAACAATCTTTTGATGAATTTTAATGGCGGATTTTATATAAAACAAACAGAGATAGTGAAGTAAAGAAGAAGACAAACCTTCGCAGGATCAGTTATGTTTTGTTTCTTATTTCGATTAAAATAAGAAAAAAAAATGGGGCATTTACAAATCTAGCAAATTTTTTAGTAATATTTGTAGAAATTAAAGTTTAAAAAAATATTTACAAATATAGCAAATTTTGATTTGGTTTATCAGTGATAAATATTGAATTACAAATTTTTACACTTGTTTATCACTGATAAACACATAAATCATTGTTAATCACTAATAAACATGATAAAATTTACTATATTTGTAAATACTTTAAATAAGTTGATATTTTTACCAATATTATATAAAAATCTGTCACCCAGTAAAATTTCCCAAAACGAATATCCAATGCGTCGACGGTGCGGGTGCTGCATTGCTATCCTTACATGTCTTTCACCACTCATTTGTTAACAATTTCGCTTATAATTTGTTAACGATTTCGATTTCATGTTTTTTCAAGCTAGGAAGCAATTATTTTTAAATATATTTCTTATTATTTAACTCATTTTTAATTTAGAAAATAGCTACCCGTCAATTCTCGAATGAGGATTTTCTGAACTTGTCTTCGATTTCCCGATTAGGAATGAGGTGGGCTCAAGGACGAGGAGTGCATTCCAATCTCACCCGCGAGATTGTCATTTATATATAGACCTAAATTTTTTTCATCTTAAACCATAACAAAACTTTATTATCATATGAAAAGAGAATATAATGATTGAATGCGCTTTAATGATTTGACTACCTTATTATTATAAGGGTAAAATGCAAATAAGACCTCTGTGGTCTTTTCAAAATGCATGAACACCCCCTATACTTAAAAAATGGCAAATCGCACCCCTGTGGTTTTAATTTTTTTCAATCAGACCCCTCCCTTTCAATGTCAATAATTTTCTTTTAGCCACAACTTCTTTGTTTGAACTCCGATTTGGATGATTGAAGATGTTTTGGAATCCTCATTTTAGGCTCTACATATATGTCACTTTGAAACTTTGAAAGCATTAATAAATAAAAGATTTTATTAACATCGAAATACTAAGTATGATTAACATCGTTAACTCTTTTGGTTATTGATGATTTCAAAGCTTCGAAGCGACGATTATGTAAAGCCGGAAATGAAGATTCCAAAACATCTTGAATCATCAAAATCAGAGTTCAAACGAAGAAATTATGGCTAAAAGAAAATTATTGACATTGAAGGGGAGGGGTCTGATTGAAAAAAATTGGAACCACGGGGGTGCGATTTGCCATTTTCAAAGTACAGGGGGTGTTCATGCATTTTGAAAAGACCACAGGGGTCTTATTTGCATTTTACCCTTATTATAATTATAGATAAAGAAACAATTACTTTGTTTATAAATTATTAGTGATAAGAGATGAGTAGATGCCAACCTGAGCATAACTCAACTGTTATATAGTTACTTTCTTTCTCCAAAATTGGAAGGTTCAAATCTCCTCTCTCCTAATCTGATGTTATATTTTATCTTAAAAAATAGTGTATGCACTAAGTCGTCCCAATTCCAATAAAATTGACATGAGACCTTTGCACCCTCACGACCATCTAACTCATCCTTCTATATTGTTAAAAAAAATATAAAATAAAACTCAACATCAAGAGCACAGTTAAATAGAAGATGCAATACTAAAACCTCTATTAACCAAATAATTGACAATACGATTCACTTTTCATAATATATGAGCAAGGATAAAATCCATTTAAGAGATCTGACTCTACTCATTAATAATGACTAGCTAAATCTCCCTAGCATTTATAATTTTTCTATTTCAATATTATTTTTTTGACAATACTTAGCTGCTTGAATTAAGCAGCCAAACATATTTTTTCATAAATCATTTACAAAATTCAAATAAGTTACAAAATTAGATATTGAGCTCTAACCACCTGTCTACATGGATATATATTCATTAAATTGATGAACTAAAAGACATATCAAATTTTTATTCTACTATTTAAATTTTTTTAAAAAGAAAATTAAGATTTCTATACAAAGTTAGTAGACTAAAATAAAATATTTGAAAAGTTATGGAATGTTTGTTTGATAAGAAAGAGTTTTAAATTTGATTGGGTTTATGCAGCTTATAGTTGTAAAGCGTGGTTTTAGGTGGCTTGTGTTTGGATATGTGTACTTAGTAAGAAAGTTTTAATTTGGGTTTTGTGTTATTTAATTATTTTATCAACGCACTTATTACTGTTTAAAACATGTCATATTTGAAACATCAAACATAGGGTCATTAAGTCCATAACAAACACTTAGACTAACGATACCCAATCCACCCTCAAGGTACTCTTTCTACCAAAGTTACGATGAAAAAGGAGATTTAAACTAAAAATATAGTTATTAGTCAACCATCGATTAACATTTATGATTATTAATTTAATCGATGTAACTCACATCATCATGAAGGGAAATAAATATGAAAGAAGAGACGGTAGAGAAGAGAGGGGAACATGTATATAATGTAATGGGGCCAAGACAAGACTAGGCTGAGTGAAGTTATCAAAAGAAGGAAGGGATGGCAGCAGCCTGCAGTCCATGAAATGACAAAAGTATTTGACAATTTCTCAGCATTAGCAACACACATCTCTGCCTCCCTTTCAATTAACTTGCCTTTTTCTCTCTCACATATAATAACACACACCTGACACCATACTACCCCCCATCTTAAAAAAGCCATGTACGTAAAATATTAAATTATGCATATCATCAATAATATATATTAATAAAAACAAATTTAAAAGCCCCCAAAAAAATAAAGGACAGGACAGGACAGGTTCCACTTTCACAAACAAAGACCACATATCATGGGAGAGATATCAACAAAACAAACCCTCACCTCAAATTCCCCTACGGCTATGAATTGACACACAGAAAAAACAGCACAATTGGAATAAAATCCCATCCCTCCCTCCCACCATGTCTAAAAAACTAAAGGCATAAAGCAAATGGAATATCATGAAAAAGGAAAACCCCCATCAAAGAAAGTGTGTGTTGGAAAAGTGATGGATATTGTGTTTCACAGGAAACCCTTTTTTTCTGTATTTGGTGTATGATATAATTATAAAGAGGGCTTCAAGTTCTAAAAAGGCTATACCATCTATATCTAAATCTGTAATCTTTTGTGTTAAGTGGTTTTGTAGAACCAAAAAGCTTTATTAATAAGGCGCATGAACAATGCAAAGGCAGCTCATGAATGTTTTTTATATATTTCCGACAACAACTAAAGGCTCCGTTAGCTGAATACCGTCTCGTGGTGGCGAAAACACTACTGGCAACTCATATTCCTCCATCTCGCTAATCGGAAACCTTGATTTCTTGAAATGCTCCTTCAGTGCTTCTAATCCCTATCACATCAATTCCAAAATTAGTTCTTTAAAATTTAAAAACTATATAGTACGTAGTTTTCATTGATGTGAAAATGTACTCAACATAACATATGATTAAAAAAAAGCAAGAAAAGTTTTAGAGGAATTTGTATTTCCAAACCCACGTTTTCATTAGACAAGTCTTATACCATTCGTTTTCTTAACATGCATTGACTGAAACAATCATAAAATTTAAGTATATTAATTATTAGATTCTATTAAAACATTGATCAATGAGATTTATTTAGGAATAGCGTTTTGATGTTGGATATTATTAAAAAGATAAGATTATCAAAGAAACCTAACCTGAACTCTGGCATAAGTAACTTGGCAAATTTTTCTTGAATTGAATAATTCCCAACGATGAAGATGAAAAGCTTTGTAAAATCTCCAAGCTCCTTGGGGAGAAGTCATATTCACAAACCCATATCCCACATTGCATTTATTCCTGTTTGGATTAAAAAGCAAACAAATAAATTAATTAATTAAAACAATGGCATGGAAGTAATGAAACACCAAAAAAAACCAGAAATGATAAATCAAGCAAAAGAAAAAAGATAGACAATCACCTGAAATCAACCGGAAGATATAGGAAATCATAGGAAGACAAAGGCAGATCCTTGCTATCTTCTATAATTTGTTTGTTGCAATTAATGCAGTGTTTGTCCAACATCTCCAATAATAACTTCAGACTGCACTCATAAAAAAAAACTCAGTCATTACTTTTTATATTACGTCCCATCGGAAGAGGGCAAACTCAAATATTCAATTTTACAAAAGGGAACAAAATTAATAAATTTATTTATATAATGTTCAAAAGTATAATTATTTTTAGTTCCAAAAAAAAAAGAATAATTAATATCCACGTAACATAGTTTTTTAAAATAATTATTCACATACCAAGAATAAAAAAATATAGTATCTTTAAGAACATACCTGATACCATACTATTATACCATATGAAAATAAATTATGGATATTTTGAATTAAAGAAAAAACTAAAAAGTTTGACTGAACACAAAAAAATAAAAATACCTGTATTTATTGGGAATGTTCTTGATCATAAGAGTAGTTCTGGAATCTCTACTATACTGTGATTCCTCATCCATGGTATCTTCACTGATTAAGAAGCGAGAATCACATGATTTCTTCAAGATATGATTTTTCCTCGGACTTCCAATAATCCTAGGTCGAGGTTCTTCTTGTCCACTTATTATTTTCTTTGATATATGTTCATCGGTATAATTTAAGCTCCGGCGACTTACATAATGCTGTTTCTTAGGAATAAATTGCTGTTGAGATCGTGAGTAAAAGGGGCGATGTGGGTCACCGGCAAATTTTGAAGACCACGGCGGAGAAGGCTCCTGGCAGTTGAAATTCCTTCCATGGCTGCCGGGACGGCTGAATTCAATTACGATGGGTTTGCCCTGAATTTGCTTGCCGTTCATTTGATTAAGAGCTTTTGCAGCATCTCTTATATCAAAAAACTCTATGAACTTTTGATTCTTCTTCTTATTCATTGGCGTCTCTCTCAATTCCTTCACAGCACCTTTAATAATTCCAAGACAAAAAAATATTAAAAGGATTCATCCTAATTCCCACGTTGAAACGATTAAAAAAACATAAAGTTTTGAAAATTTACCAAAACGCTCAAAGATTTGTTTAAGAGTGAAGGAAGAGACATCAGAGTCCAAATTGGAAATGATAATGGTGCCTTGATTAATCCCATCAGGAACGGAATTACTCGCCGGGATTATGAACTGGACCCACACAGAACAACCGCCGATCAGACCACGACATGACGGCGGCGGTGGAGGATAATTTCGACGCCGCTGCCAATGTAAATTTGTCAATTCACGAAAAGCTTTATGAGCATGTCTAAGATCAAAGAAATGAACAATCAGAATTCCATGGTCTCTCAATCTCTCCATTTGAACCCATCTCACATCTCCAAACACCTCTAAAGCCTTCCACACCATTGATTCGCTGACGTCATTCGGTACCGAGCTCAGTAACAGAGACCGAGTTGGAGAAGACGAAGTAATAGGCTCAACCATGGGTTCTGATTCTGAAGGATTGATATATCCAGGCAGGATAACAGGAATCTGAGGATAGAATAAGCATCCTCCGTTACCAAACAGCTCAACCTGCACTTCGTTTATCGGTGGTAGTGGGTAAGGAGAAACGAATGAATAGTAAACTTGTCGGAGCGGTTGAACGGGTATATGGTTTCTGGGTCTGAATTCTCGGGCTGTCGGGTTTAATGTCCCGTTAAACTGAACCGACCCAGTTTCTCTCATCTCCATCCAAGAGAGTGGTTTTCCGGGGAGAAAGAAAACAGTGGTTTTCCGAAACCAGAGTCTCTCTCTAAATCTCAGTTTCTTTGTCTTTCCAAGTATGAGATAAGGAATTTGGATGTTTGTTGTTTCTCTTAAATAAAAATGTGTGTTTTAGTTTTTGATATGGACAAGGATGTGGAGAGGAAATTACAGAAAAGCCCTTGTGATTGTGATGTAGAAAGAAAAGGGAGGGGAAGGGAAGAATGAATGTTGGGGAACGCAAATGAGGCAGAAAGGTGCCGCCACGTCGTCGAGAACAAGATCGTTAATAGTGGCGACGCTGTATATGATTCTACCCCCCTTTTTTTTCCTATTTTCTATCATCCTTCATTTATTTCATTTGTCCGACTCCTCGTTTTTCCTCCACCCTACTCAATTTTCAAGGCAAGAATTATTAGGAGGAATAAACGGAAAATAGTTTAGTTCTTTATATAATGTAATTTTTAATATTTATTATAATAATATAACTTTTAGTAAATTATTGAAAACAAATACAGATACTAATGGACATACACTATATTTAGATGGACATACTGAGTTCTTTTAGGGATAGAAATTTCTTGTTTAAAAATCTTGACTAGATGAAGAAAGTGATACGCGTGTTTGGATTTTGGAACCATGTTTAAAAATAATTTTCTATTCAAAATTAAGAATAATTTTTTAATGCAGAATATCTATGTTTGATAAGATAATTTGAAGAAGAAAAAATTACAAAATACAAAAAATAATGAAAACAATATTTTATTACTTTCATTATTATTTTTTATATTAATTATTTTTAAATTCATTAAACTGTATTTTTATATATTTTTTGATTTAAATATTTTGATATTTTAAAGTAAATATATAGATTAATTAAATAAATTTTCTTTCCAATAGTTTTTTTAACTAAAAAATGATAGAATTTTTTTCTAAAACATTGTCTATAAAATATTTTTTATAAATTTTACTTTGATATATATAAACCAATGGATAATAAAAATAGTTGTTTTTTGACAAAAAAAAAAGAGTAGTTATTTATATACACTCATATTTTATCAATAATTGAAATTTGGTGATCGACTTAAATATAATGAGAGAACAAATATATATCATAACACTTTTTCTTATAAACCTTTATTCTAACTTTCTTTTTTATATATGAAGTCGCGATATTTTAGATATTCATCTTAAAACTAATTAATGATAATAAAAGTTATTTATAGATTTTTAAAATGTATTAGGTCTAGGGATCTTTAATGTGGAAAAAGATGTGGTAATTCATTGTTATTTTATTAAAAAAAATCAAAATATTTTTGGATGCCTATTTTATGATCACTAGTAACATATATACGTGCGTTATCCCCACGAATTTATGTCTTCTTTTTAATTAAACGAAATAACTATTCCTCAAATTCAGAGTTAAATCAATTAAAAACTGAAAAAACACAAATTCGAGGGGAAATTTGGCTTTCTCTTGTTTAGAATATAATCGGATTGAGATGTTTCTATTAATAGTATTTGCATTTATTGAAGTTCATAGTGTCATGAAGATGGTAATGTTTTATGACAAATAATAAAATATAAATTATGCTTTTTCACAGAGTTGCATATTTAAACTAATATATATTTCTTACCACTCTGTTAGTTCGACGTCGCTTTTGGCCGATTTGATTGTTTTTAGTTGATTCATGTTTTTTTTCTTTCAAACAATTAATTCGATTTGATAAATTCAATGAATGGATTTTGATTTTGTTCGTAGGGGTCATACATTTACATGAGGATTAAATCACGTGCAATATTAAATGACTACGTATAGATTTGAACTCATGATTTTTTATTATGATATCAGGTTAAATCATCTATCCCATAAATTAAAGTATCATTTATATATTTTATTTTTCATAAGTTAAAATACCAATTAGATACAAGTTTGATTATAAATCAAGTAGAACCAACTCATATTAATATACACCATTGAAATTTTTTTCATACTTGAGAGGACAAAAGTTTAGTGTTAATTTTAAATTTTAAACTTTTAACTCCTTAATTTAAATCTTAAATTTTAAATAGTGATATAATTAATATTTTATATTAGTCAAATATTTATTATCATAACTACAAATTTATTGTTTGATGTGAGTATTTTATAGTTGGACGAAATCATTTATGTGGAAATTTATATTTATAATTATATTTAACACTTTTTATAGGAAGTTTTTTTTTGAATAATTACGTGCAAATTTTTTTTTTATATTCACTTTTTATAGGAAGTTAGGTTGGTGTGTTGTATTTTAATAGTTTTATTTATACGATAATACTAATTATATCACTAAATAAAAAATTTGCACGTAATTAATAAGTATATTTCTTTGTATAAAATGGGAAGAGGCCTAACTATGAAAGATGAAGAGAGGAGAAATAGGGGTGCCCTAGGAATAGGATTTAGGAACGTACATAATGTCCCTTTCAGATGGTAGGGGCAAGGCTAGGGGCAGACATCATAGCCCTAATCCATTACTTTCTATTTCCTTTTTTGATGGTGATCTCCTGCCCCAAATTAAGACTGGGCAGATATCTTCCTTCACAATATCCGGAGTCTAACAAGCATATAAATTTGGATCCATAATAAACTATATTTAACATTTATAATATTAAAAATGATCTCAAACAGTAGATTTTAAATATGTAAATCTATTTATACATCACTTGTAAATTTTACTAAAATAATAGGAAAATTATGCGTAATAGCCAACTTTTGAGTTTTGTTTTCACATATGCCACACTTTGATGTTTATATCAGATTTACCCATTTTTATATATTCTATTAATTTAATGATATATCATTGATGTAATTTTACAACAATAATTTATCAATAATGTAAATTCTTGTATTAAATTTATATCAATAATTTAAATTTACAAAAATAATATATCAATTATAATCAAATTTTCATAAAAAAATTATGGGTTAATTATGTGTTGGGTAATTTTGATATTTTTCAATGTTTGTAGTTTTTTTGAAAACTGAGACTCGATATTGGGTATATGTGATAATAGCCCATAATAATATATATTTATCATTCAATAATTTATAATCAAAACAATAAATTAATTAAAATTAAAAATATATTATTAAATTAATCATTACTTTATAATAAAATGAGAGTGTTGATTCTTAAAAATCTAGGTAAATGATGGTTATTCAGTTAAAAATAAAAATTCAATTTTCAAAATGAGATATTATATCAAATTAATAGAAGGGAGACTAAAACATTCAATATCATAGAACGAGAATAGATATCTGGCAAGATGAATTACATTGAGATTAACATATGATATGAGAGGATAAGAATCAATAGATTTAATTAAAAGAAAGTGGTAACATTTTTAAGCCTGATGTTCTGTTTTTGTGTTCCCCATTACCGGAGTCATTGACCGTCACTATCCTTTCTCTCTCTCAAAAAAAAACAAAAAGACAAAACGTATTTTTCTTTTTCTGTTTCCACCCAACCACCCACCCCACCCCGTTTTCTGGAGTCTGATGGTAACTGATAAATCAGTTCACATGTATGTATGTGAATAATTAGGAGAAAACCCAGACTTCACTTTTTGATTAGATGTCTGTTTAAGGATAGTTTTTTTTTTTTTTAACGTATAATAGTGTTTTTGAATAAAAAAGAATTTTTATAATTATTAATAAACACTTTTTAAAACTATCGGCACTAAATTATTTTTGTTATTGAGTAAAAAATCACGACTCCTTTATTTTACCTTCAAAATTAATCTCTTTAGTCTTTATTATAGGTAGATATGAGTAGACCATCAACCCTAATTTCTCAATATATATATATATATATTTTGAGAAATATATATATATATGATAAGAATTATAGATTTTTATACTATTGATAAAAACTAGGTGTAAACGATTCGGTTTTGATTAATTTTTGGATCAAATTGAAATTGATATTAATTTTAGAAAAATGTCAAAACCAATTTGATTGGTTATATGGTTGAATAACCGAACAAACTTTGTTTAATTTTAATTTGTAAAATTAATATACATTGGTTCAATGGTTTATCAGTTTTGATTCAGTTTGGTCTATATTATAATTTTAAAATGATTTTATTATTATTAATAATCGGTTCTAATAATTTTTTAATTGAAAAAACCAAAACCAATCAGATTTTTTTTTGTTTTTCATATATAAAAAAATCGAAAGCGATTAATTAACGGGACTAATTTGGTTCGGATTCAATCGGTTTGATCAGTTTTGACTTGTAACCATTGTAAAAACATAAAAAATATTAAACTGGTCATTGACTTAAATGGCTTACTACATTTAAGTTCATCATCATAGGCCTTCACAGAAAGTACGTCCAAAAAAGGGCTCAACTTTTCAAAAAATTGAAAATGAGACTCTTTTTACTGATCTCCTAAATTTCTATTCATATCAGGCTTCAGCTATCTGTTCTGTTTATCTATCAATATCTGCAGAAAGAACGAAATAAAGGCTACGCCCCCCTACTTGCAATTTACTGCAGGTTGGAATTGCAAAATCACAAAAGTTTTTAGGGTTTTTTTTTTTTTTAAATAAAATAAAAAATAAAACAAAGAAAAAGTTCCTAAACAGCCTTTCTCCATCATAAACAAGCCAGTCATCCTAATTAATTAAGGTTGAAGTTTTTAAATAAAATCAATTGTTTTACGTCTAATTACTTATGATTTTAATTACATAATTTTACATAATCATATGTTTTCTAATCAAATAATCATCAAACATATATGAAAGTTAAGACAAGCTTATTATGGAGAATTAAGTACAGTTTTTCATATTTATTCTGTCATACCCTTAAACGGGCCGGTTTTAAAATAATAAAGGCCAAGTGTGATTATATAATTTTGGACCCCTTATCATAACTCTTAAATAACAAATAAAAAAATAGTATAAAAAATATAATAAAATAAATTTTCTAGCATCAATTGAATTTGAACTCGGGCTTGAAGATTTGGGTAAAGCAAGCCAACATGTCACAAATTATTTAATCATAAATTTTTATTTGTATATATTTAATATTATGACGATTCATCCTAAATTTGAAATCCAACGTTCGAATGTCCTGATACGTCGCATCAATTGAACCATGCCAACTAAGTGCCCTTATATTTTATGATCCAAAACTCCTTAAATAAGAAACATGTGATTTAGGAACACCATGTCATGACGTCAATCCGGCTTTAATTTTGGCTTGTAAATTGTACACCTTTTATTCTCAAACTTTTTCTATTTCATTTGTATAATTCGTAAACTAAATTTCATTCAATCTTTAAACCAAAAAAAAAACTTTCAAGATTCCTCTCTTATTATTTTTCTTTATTCAAATTTGATTTTAATTTTCTGTTGCTTATGATATTGATTATAAGCAAAAAAGATACAAAGGCGACAACAACAACAACAAAACTTAGAACAAGAAAAGACCGGTGATCGCGGCGACGCCGAAGACGGCGGAGACCTCAACAACCGATGATGCACCACTTTTATGTTGTTCAGAAGAAGGGCCAAAAGCAGCTCCAGGACCCTCAGATCCAACCGGGCCTTCAACAACGTCTTCTTCACTAGGTCCTTCAGCTACATCCCCATCGGTATTTCCAATCTCATTATCGGAGCCGGGCGCTAAAATAGCCGCATTGACATCGGAGTTACTCGACGACGACGGACTATTCGGAGCCTCGGCTGGTGAAAGAGCACATGCAAATCCAACAACGGCGAAAAGAACAAGAGTAAAAACAATAATTTGACGTGCCATAATTTTTATTTTTTGTTTGGAGATAATAATTAAGAAATGAAAAAATAATGCAGTTTGTTCTCTAATAGGTAGAGAAAGAACTGCAAAATATATATGTCGTGGTGAAAGAGAGAAAGGAAGAGGAGTTTATATAATTTGATAGAGAATTGGGCAGAGGGAAAGAGGAGCGGTCAGCCGTATTGTGCGAGAGAGAAAGGGATGATAATTATTAAAACTTTGCTAATTTCGGTTAAGTTTTAGTTATTTGATTCCTCAACGGTTCATTTCTTCTTGCTATTAATGAACGTGTCATTGCATGCTGTTTTTCTAAAAATAAAAGAGACTCAATTTTGTCATATGATGTCTTGAAATCTTAAAAGACAATGTTATATGGTCTATTGTTATGTAATCACCGAAAAAGATTAGGAGAAAAGCTGTGTTTTACCTAATCTTTTTTTTTTACATGCAAGGTCGATTGATATCTCAATACTAATAAGATGGATGAGGTCACTGTAAATTCTGTTTTCATGTGATTGAACATGAAAGAAAGTGGAAGTAATCAACGGAATATCTTTATCATAAGCACTAATTATCGTTTATTAAAGTTAATTGATGATTAATATATGAGTAAATTATAAAGAAGATTATTGTGGTTTTGGTGAAATGTACCAACACCCTATATAGTTTTTAAAAAAATGATAAATTACACCCACACATAGGGGTGGATCCACTTGGAGAGGAGAGGGGACAATTTTTAATATTTTTTTTTTGTATGTATAAAGTAGAAAAATCGATGTAAACAAATATTTTTTTTATACATTTCATCTATATTTTGCCCCCTTCACTTCTCAGAAAGTATATTTATATATTCCCCCTCCAAAAAATAAATAAAAATACACGGCTAAATTTTGGGGTAATTACTAAAATAATATATTTTTACATACTAATTATTGAAATGTTAGAACTTTTCAAAATTACTAAAATAGCATAATTATAGTTCAATTATTTAATGAATTATAACTCAATAATTTATTGAACTAAAAAAAAGTAAAAAAAAACCTAACAAATTTATTGAAAATAATAATGCAAGATAATCAAATAGGTCGATAAATTATTGAACTTACACTTAAAAAAGTAAAAAAAACCATACAAATTCATTAAATACCCATGAAAATAGTTCAATAATTTATTGAATTATAGTTCAATAATTTTATGAAATTATAATTATGCTATTTGAGTAATTTTAAAAAAGTTCTGACATTTTATTAATTAGTATTCAGAATTATGCTATTTGAGACAAATTCTATTAAACTTTTAAGGTCTAGATCCACTTTTTTTTTCCAGAGGAGATACACTTTTTTAAGGAGATGAAAAAAATTATTTAAATAAATATATATGATTTTTTAGGCTTTTTTAATCTATTTTGTCCCCATTGAGTTCCTTACAAATAATTTTATATAATTTTTGCTCTTTTTAAAAAACTATTTAGGATCAAAGAAGAAAAAAGGGAAGAGAAGGAGAAAAATAAATGAAAAAGTAGGCTAAGACATTATATATTAAACATTATTAATGGAGAAGAGGTCTCATTGCATAATAATTTTTTTTTTGATAGGTCTCGTTGCATAACTATAAAACTATATGAGTATATAATTTATCAAAAAAAATTTTAATTATAGGAGTGTTTCACAAAAGCGAAAGGTCTTACTGATATTTTATCCCATATATATGTGCAACTTTTTTGTTACAACTATTTTTAAATAGGAATTTTATCAGATATAACCCTTTTCATAAGTCCATTATCTTTTTTGCCATCATAATTTTAACTGTATCTTATTTACCCTTTTTTTTAAAAAGACAGTTAGGTTCTTTTTTTTAGTCCAACAATACCCTTTGATTCAGTTTCTCTAAAGATTCGATGGAAAAAAATCGTGCTTTCAGAAACGGTTAGTGTAAAAAAAAAAAATTGGTTACAGATCAAATCTTATAAAAGGACGCATTCATTTAGGTTTTTATAAGAGTATCCATGTTCTCACGCTTGTGCTGCTTTGAGTAGTAGAAATTTGAAACCTGTTTCTTCTGTGCATCATTTTTACACAAAGAATATGTTAATAGAGACATATGTTGGATTAGTCTATCCAATTGTTAAGCCTTGTCAATGGGTAATTCCAGAAGAAGTTAAAAAAATTAAAGTTTTACCACCTACTACGAAGAGAAGTATTGGTCGACCAAAAAAACAACGGATTGCATCAATTGGTGAATTCAAGGTGAGGCTTAAATGTGGAAGATGTGGTCAGATTGACCATAATAGAAAGACTTGCAAATTTCCTATTCCTTTGTAATATGTTTTTAGTAGATATGTAATTTGGGATAAGTGTTATGTAAGTTTGTTTTAGATACTCTGATATTTTATCATGTTTTGTTATTTATGTAAATTTTATTTGAGACTTCAAATATTGGTGTACTTTATTAATTTGTTACTGATGTATATTTAAATATCTTATATTCTCCAAATTTATCATTAAAAAATCAAAGTCAGGTTTACTGTGTTATTAATATATTCATATTAAATGTTATTTAAATAAAAAACGTAATTGTTTATGTTAATGTTATTGTGGTCATTTAAAAAATCAATCTTTTCAAGCTCTTTTACAGTTAAGTTCTTTGATAATAATTTGAGTTTGTTAAAATATTTTATTATATATATTGGAATTACAGATTGCATTGAAATTGCAAATAAAAGTGGAGTAAACAATCCCTCAAATTTTAAACAATTAAGAATAAGATATGAAAAAAAAACCTGTAATGGAATCTGAGATATTTTATCAACAAAATGAATGATAAAGTTATGAGATATTTATAGAAGATTTAGTTGAAAGGAAATTTAATCACTCATATATAAAATTGAAAAGATCAAAGATTTAAAAAAAGATTTAGATGATGAAAGAGAGAGTTTGAAACTGTTTTTTTAGTTGAGTGTGAGAAAAATATGGAACTTGAACAGAGAAATGGTAAAATGTTTAATTTTATTTTTAAAAATTGAAACCCGTTCAGTTTGATGCTATACAAAAAAACTAACTACCTACATAATTGGTGGACAAATGATCGTTTTAATTGAAAAGGTCAAGATGGTAAATTACTATCTTTTTGAAATTATTTAATTTAAAAAAAGGGTAATATTGATAGTTTATCAATTGAAGGGTTAATATTGATAATAGGAATGTGAAATAGGGTAGTTGTGAAAATTTCCCTTTTAAATAGATGGCCAGTGGTCAGCAAAATTTCCGGTCCTAAGCAAATAGAGGAGAGAACCATTACGAGGCCCAATTTCGAAAAGCCCCAAAAGGAAAAGAAAGCCCATGGAGCGAGATGGATTGAGTTAGGTCTTTTTCAGAAAGAGGAGATCTCTAAAACCCCTCCACTCTCGTTCAACTGATTCACGGTTCCATTTCCAGGAGCTTCCGCGATTTCTTCTTCCACAGTCCAAAACCTCCATTTCACGATCTGGAAACTCGTTCGGATCTGATCTCGACGTAGTAAGAAATGGCGCTCGCCTTCGATGAATTCGGAAGGCCGTTTATAATTCTGAAAGAGCAAGAACAGAAATCCAGATTGAGAGGTCTCGAAGCTCAGAAAGCTAATATCGCCTCTGGCAAAGCCGTTTCTCGTATCCTCAAGACCTCTCTTGGTCCTAAAGGCATGGACAAGATGCTTCAGAGCGGTGACGGTGACGTTACAATAAGTCAGTCTCACTCACTAACTCCATTTTTGAATTCCTAATGTGATATTGTATGAATCTGTATTATGCTACTTTTTAGGATTGGAGGTTTTACTAGGAAATGGATATGCTATTGTTTTTGGCAATGCTTTTTATTTCAAGTTTTAGGGTTTTGCTTTGTTAGTTTTAAACTCTCTGAGATATATATAAGTTGAGTTATGTCTTAGAAGTTTTTAGTTTTTAGGTTTACTTAAATTATAATGCTAATTCTTGTCCTAGTTGAAATATAGTAAATTAAAGTTTCAAACCGTTCTTCTCATTTTTTTGCGGGTTTAAGTCGAACCCTAGGTGAATCATTAGAGGGCGTCGTGATTTGCGAGTTCTACACTAATCTGCTCTTTTCTCATTTTTTTTTCTTACCTTTTTCTCTGAGTAGTCTAAAATCTGAGCTCAAGTTCCAACTGCTACCAGCTTCATCCATTAACCTTTTTTTTAACGTTTAGATCTAAATTTTTAGTTTAAATTTCTGATCCATTTTTGCTTCATTGTTCGACTGTTCGACTGTTCGCTGTCTATTTATTTTACTTTCTGAAGATGGACAGGGTAGACTAGTTTGAAGTGTTGAATAAAAGTACCTTCCTGAACATTTCTCTCTAAGGAATTTTAGGAGAATGTATAATTAATGCAAGTGAGAACAAATGGTGTAGATAAACTACATTTTCTTTATAACATATATTATATCGTGTTACGTTCTATTGAAAGTTTCAGCAGTATTGTGGGTTCTTTATTTATGTTAATTAATTTAAAATTCACAGGTATTTGAATTATTTACTTCAATCAGTTGTTTTTCCAGTGAACTCTACTTTTGTCTCCATTTTCAGCAAATGATGGTGCAACAATCTTGGAGCAGATGGATGTTGACAATCAAATTGCAAAGCTTATGGTTGAGCTATCTCGGAGTCAGGATTATGAAATTGGTGATGGCACCACTGGAGTGGTTGTATTGGCTGGGGCACTTTTGGAACAAGCTGAACGATTATTAGAACGTGGAATTCATCCTATTCGAGTTGCTGAGGGTTATGAATTGGCCTCTAGGATTGCTTTTGACCATCTGGAGCATATTGCACATAAATATGATTTTGCAGACAAGAATTTTGAGCCTTTGGTTCAGACATGCATGACCACTTTATCATCAAAGATGTGCGGTGACATAAATTTATATGTGCAAATATATTGTATCAAAATTGTATATTTTTTCAACATTCATGAATTTTCTTATCAGGCCAGATTAAATTTATTTGAGTATACAGTATTATGCCCTACGTGTGCCTATGGTACTGTCATTAATTTAACTTTCATGAATGTATAAATTGATTTCTTGCTTAATGTAGTGCTTGGCTTGTTTCTACCATGAACAAATGTAATGGTTTCCACATGGTTCTTCCCCCATTTCTATTGTTTTTACATTATAAATGTTGCATCTAGCTTGGAGCATGATAGACTCAAATGACCGAATTGTTTGTATAAACTGATAGTATAGTGGTTTTTTATTAAACTGGCATCCAATGAAGGGAAATGATGGATGGTGATTATATTCTGATATATTATGAGCCAATATCTCTTATAAACTTTTCCCCCATTTCTCAATTTTGCAGTGTAAATCGTTGCAAGCGCAGTCTAGCAGAAATTGCTGTAAAAGCAGTCATCGCTGTGGCAGATCTTGAGAGAAGGGATGTTAACTTAGAAATGATAAAAGTGGAGGGGAAAGTAGGGGGGAAATTGGAAGATACTGAACTCGTATATGGTATCATTGTTGACAAGGATATGAGTCACCCTCAGATGCCAAAGCAAATTGAAGATGCTAAAATTGCAATCCTGACTTGCCCTTTTGAGCCACCTAAACCAAAGACAAAGCATAAGGTTGATATTGACACAGTGGAGAAGTTCCAGACATTAAGAGTGCAGGAACAAAAGTACTTTGATGATATGGTTAAAAAATGCAAGGTAGAATGGAAAGTAGAGTAATTTTTTTTTTGTTTATTTAGAGAGAAAGGAGGTTAAAATTTGATTCTTTAGTGCGCTATAATAATGATATTAAAAAAATCAATCTGTTTGGTGGTTCTTGTTGCTTGAGAGGAAGGTGAGGTTATTTGAGTATAGAGGGGTATCATGGGACTTGAAAGAGGTTTGGACTGCTGCACATTTCATTGCTTTCTTCTGGGCTTTTATTTCTCTCTTTAGGGTATCCCCCTTTTTCTTGATTTTAGATTAATGTCGTTCTTATAATAATTTTCTTTTGTATAGTTTTGACTCTGTTCCTTGGCCCTTTTTATGTGTAGCCTCTCTCTTGTACTTCCATTGTTCTTTATTAAAGTTTTAAATACAGGCATTTTAAGATGTTATCTTTAGGCTTGTGCTGATATAAGTTTCAATGTAGGATGTTGGTGCTACGTTGGTCATCTGTCAATGGGGGTTTGATGACGAAGCAAATCATCTGCTGATGCACCGAAATTTGCCTGCTGTGAGATGGGTCGGTGGAGTAGAGCTAGAATTGATTGCAATAGCCACAGGTTTACCTCAATTTTATTATCAGCAGTAAAGATTAGTCATGTTAGTGAGGCAATGTGTTGGGCTTAGTTGTAATAGCCTAATCACGTGGTCGTAGTTTCCTTCCTTGAATACTAAATTTGAGGAGACTTGGAGTTGCAGACTAATTCATACTTTCTTAACTACTGAATGTCATGAATTTTAACCGCTCAATGTTATGAGTTCCCTGGCTACTGAATGTTATAATAAGGACAATTGTAATTCTCAGTAACTGTTTCTATATAAAAAAATATACCCAGTCACTGTTACTCTGGATATTCCAACTAAGTGACCTTTGGTGGCCTGATGGTCTCTGGGAATGTAAAAAAAGAGAGAAATTTTATATAAAGGGGTGCTTATCCATCCTTCCAATTTGTTGCCTAGATAGCCTGCAATATTGGTTTGGTTTATTTTATTTGTGATTGAACTAAGAACTGTGTGATATAAATCTTTTCATTTTTAATTGAAATTGATTACATCTAGAAACTGAACCGGACTTTCTTTCACCCTGTGTTTTTTTATTGGTCTGGACTATATTTATTGTCTAAATAGTAGTATTATTGTTTCTGTAGGTGGAAGAATTGTCCCTAGGTTCCAAGAATTGACACCAGAGAAGCTTGGGAAGGTATCCGTTCTCTCTTCTCAATATGTTTAATTTGAATTTCATTTCTGCATGCTTGCTGTCCTTGTTCAACATATAAATAATTCATAGTTCATAGACTGAGGATAGGCTCGAGGTAGGCTGAAGTATCTATGGGAGTTGAAACACCATCTAAATTATCCTCATTTTGAACTTCTTGGGAGGTTTGGTGAAGTAATGAAGTTGATGTTGTAGCTTATGATTGTTTTTTAACCAAGCGGCTTGATTTGTGTGAGTAGATCCCTGTGCAATGTAATATCAAGCAGTTCTGACCCAGTCTTTCTTCTTTATTTTGAAGGCTGGCTTGGTTCGTGAAAAATCATTTGGTACAACAAAAGATCGGATGATATACATTGAACACTGTGCAAATTCCAGGGCTGTGACCATTTTTATTCGTGGAGGTAGCTTTTTTTTTCTTGATCTATATCTTGTTCAAGTAAATAATTTAGTAATTTTCTGTCCATGGATAAATTAGGATAAAGTTTGTTAAATAGTGGGAAAATAAATGAATCTCATGTTTAAATTGTATCAAGCCTCCATCTACTTAACAAGAATGAGAATCTCCCTCGTTACTATTCCTCTTGTGTACTTAAATTATCCTTGAATGGGGAATGATTCTTATTTGTGGGCCTGAATCTAAAATTGAGGATGATTCCAATGGATTTACTTCTCTTGGAAGTCCCGTAAATGTCATTTTCATTCTATGATTTTTCTTCTGGATTGAATCTCTGATTCTCTCTCACTCTCATTTCTGTTTACATGATTTAAATATTTAATTCTTGTCAAGTGTGCTCCCTTTAAAATAATAATATGAACTCATGATTCCATGACTGCAAGGTTAAAGAGGGTGGTAGTATCCAACTTTGAGGACAATAAATCAAGTTAGGCTAAAAAGTTGTTGGATATCTGATGGGTGGAAAAGATAAATGACTTGAGGTTTTTCTATCGCATATGTTTGTGAATCATCAAAATGATGTAGCTTTTTAGTAAGATGGGAGTTGTGATCTTTTGAACTGAGCACATATACTCTAGGGTTGATTATAAATCTGCTTTGTGAAAAGTAAAGGCAAAATATGGAAGGGAGTCAAAAAATTGAAAGATAGAAATGAGCTAACAAGACTTATTTTATTAAAGAAATGAACCAACTCAAATAAAAATACCTTTGATGACCATGAGCTTATGATTTTTTCTGTGTGTGACATAATGTAGGTAACAAAATGATGATAGAAGAGACAAAACGTAGCGTCCACGACGCCCTATGTGTGGCTAGGAATCTCATCCGGAATAATTCTATAGTGTATGGTGGTGGCTCAGCTGAGATTTCTTGTTCAGTTGCTGTTGAGGCAGCTGCTGATAAATATCCGGGAGTGGAGCAGGTATGATGTTTTTGTTTTATCATCTCTCTAGCCTTTCTGATTATGCAAACACTTTTGAACATTTCCCCCCTTTTCTTGCAGTATGCTATTAGAGCATTTGCTGATGCTTTAGATTCTATACCAATGGCCCTTGCGGAGAACAGTGGCTTACAACCAATCGAAACACTTTCTGCTGTAAAATCTCAGCAAATCAAGGTAAATGGGATTAATAACTATTCCTATTAACTGAATCAGTGTATACAGATTTAATAAATTGATTTCAAGTATCAATTATACATATGACAGATTCATAATCATTTTATATTGGTTAATATGCAGGAGAACAATCATTACTGCGGAATAGATTGCAATGATGTTGGCACAAATGACATGCGGGAGCAAAATGTCTTTGAAACTTTGATTGGGAAGCAGCAGCAGATTTTGCTGGCAACTCAGGTCGTGAAGATGATCTTGAAAATCGACGACGTCATTTCCCCTGCTGATTATTGATGTAATTGTCTCATGCTGTCTTACTTATGGGTCAGTGACCTGACAAGCTATTTTTACTCTCATGTAAAAGTAGGTATTTCGAATTTTTCCGGGCATGGTTGAAATTTTGAGAATGTATGCTTTTTTGGGATGATGGATTGTTTGTGTGAATGTAATGGAAGAACTCGATATTAGCCTTCTCTGTCTCATTTGGTTTATACACGAGCCAAGCAATGTGGCATCTACTGGTACTATTTAGGAACAATGGGTGCAATTTTGAGCAAAATCAGGTTCAGATGATAGTTTGTTGTTTATGCATCGTTTTTATTTTCTGGGATTGTAGTTTCAGTTCATCACTGGGTTCAAATTGCAATATTGTATGAGTTATCCTTAACAAGTCCTCTCTCCCTATACTTTTTTCCCTGGTCTTCTATCATCTACATACGACACTCTTAAGTAAGACCAAAAAATAGAAATTAAAATATATATTCTGGTAATTAAGAGTTTAGTGGACCCGTGTTAACTAAATACAATTATTGAAGTTTATTTTATTTATAATTCTTTACTACAATCTGATCTGATAATCAATACGAATAGCACTTCGAATAATGTGCATCTTACTTACCTAACAATGGAATAAAACGAGGATCTCGTGGTCAGCATGTTAGTTCTGGAGGTTTTGTCAGTTCGGATTTATTACATACAAATTCTCTAGATGTTCTTTATTTAAACAATAGATCCTTGAACATTAAGGGAAAGAAAAAACCATCAAAGATGCATTTTGGTTTGGACGAGAAAAAACATCTTGTTTGTTTCTTGATTTTACAATCCCGAATGTTTGGTTTTCTAAACCCATCATTCCTTTTTCACAATACCAATGCCACTAATTTAGAGTAATCACACTCATTGCTCTACATGATCCAAACTCATATTTAACAGATCCAACCCTTTAAATATTTTACTGTATTGTCATTCTGAAGAAAATTAACTCATTGCACATCTGGATATTTTGACAATAATTACTTGAACATGACATTTTCATTAGTTTTCAATGGCGATAGGAAAAAAACAGCATATAGCATCAATGGCTGTGACTATGAGCAGATTTCTGCTAAAAATTTAGGAGGGAGATATTTGCCTGACTTTATTCACCTTTATGGAAGGGATGGAGTTCTGATTTTGTTCAGGATGACTGACTTTATCTATCTTGTGTCATTTATTGGCCTTGTCTCATCTTACTCCCAAAAGTCTCAAAATTGGTTGGCTGAGATTTGTCTATTGCCTCTCTGGCATTGACAGTTAACAAGATCTTGTTAAGACTCTGTTAGGAATACCTATTAGATGAATAGGGACATAATTGTAATTAGATAGTAAGTGGGGTAGGGTTAGCTAGTGATATTTCAATTAGGCAATTAGATGGTTATTGTGGCTTGAGTATTGCTCAAGAGGGGAGGCATCCAAGTTCCTCGAATTACTTGAGATTATCTTATCGTTTTCCTTGTTATTAATCAATATATTCAGTAGGTTCCTATCAATTGGTATCAGAGCCGTTTGATCTTCGGAATGGGTGAAAGAAAATTTCCCGGGAATGATCCAAAATTGACGAAGTTATTGGAAGACATGTTAGGAATACCTATTAGATGAATAGGGGCATAATTGTGATTAGATAGTAAGTTGGTTAAGAAAGTTTGGTTATAAATACTGAGAGCTAGTGATATTTCAATTAGGCAATTAGATGGTTATTGTGGCTTGTGTATTGCTCAAGAGAGGAGGCATCCAAGTTCCTCGAATTACTTGAGATTATCTTACCTTTTTTCTTGTTATTAATCAATATATTCAATAGGTTCCTATTAGACTCTCGTTATGTCACTTTGAAATCTTCATAACATTCCCCCCATTGCTTTCATTTTATAAATTTAAAATCTAATCCTAGTTTCGGTAATCATTTTGAGGCGTTTGGATTGTGGATTTAAAAAACATGAATTTGTGTAGTCTGGGATTGTGAATTCTGGATTTGTGTAATTTGTGTTTGTTATATGAGTTTATGTATGGTATAAACTCTTATTTATGAAGAATTATTATAGTGTAATAAACTCAAGGATTTAAAAAAGTAAAATGATGTAGTGCTTAATCGAGGTGCTATAGAAACCTTCCAGGTCAGGCATTCTCTTCTCATTATTTGGGAATTATTGAAAGATTTCCATGTTTTGAGAATGACTTTAACTTCTAATCAATGGCACAATCACTCGCTGAAGAAATGATGACATTTACTCTGCTTTTGCATTTAGTAATATATTTATAAAGTTGTTAACAGAATTACAAAAGTTGGGTCACTCACTTTGAAACAGCTTTCTAAAAAAAAAAGCATTTTCAATCAGTTGTGGCCCATACAAATTATGATAAGTAAAAATTTTACTATACAAGAAGATGAAAACCAGCCTAGATAGATCTCCTTGTTATTTCATTTACTGTTGTTTTGGTCCATTGTGCCTTTTTTTCCCAATGGGGGTTCAGCAGCTAGCACCTAGAGCCCTTTTTGCATCTCAGCGCGCCAGCTCCTGCCGTCATTGAGCTCACGAGAGACGACGACTTTGCACTTAAGCTCGACGCCCTGGCGTAGCTGGATGATGCACCGGCACCAGACGGGGTGAAGAATGCTCCATTTAACATCAAATCTCCTGATGATCTCCAATTCCAATTCTTCCACTTGCTCTGAGGTGTATCCTCACGTTTTGTAACCTGAAAGATTTAAAAAAAATTGCAACTTCATTATTAGAGTTTCATACAAAATCAGATAAGGAAGAAGCTTTTTATTCTCAATTTCATGCTCATTCTCACCTCTTTGTTGTTTCCATTATTGGGAGCAAGGTACCTATTCCCTTGGCTGTTAATAGTAGGAGATGCACTTCCACCAATGGCATACATTAGCCAATGAGTATAGTCATTATTCACCACATGAAAATACCCATGTCTACATCTGCCCCCAAAAAAAAAAAATCATCATAAATTCACAAAATCTTTAATATCCAATTGAGAAAAAAAAGAAAAGACAATTGAATTTACCTGGGCATTCTTTGAACCAACCCTTCACCAAAATGGTTAAAAGCTATAGTGATTTGCATGTTCTTATCCTGAGTATAGGAATCACTATGGCCTAAAAGCATAACTTTGTCATGGTGGGTCATGTAGTTGTTGGAAATGGTGATAGCCGTCGATCCATGAATCGCATCGATCAAACCGTCTCGACAATTTGATAAAGAGCAATGATCAACCCAAACATGGCTTCCACCGAAAATTGAAACCCCATCTCCATCAGAAAGTGTCCTCCATCCATAATGATCGGGTGAATCTCTCACATTAGTATTCCCACCTTGCTTGCAATCATGGATATTGATGCCATGGATGATAATGTTGGTCACAAATTGTATGGTAATACAAGGTCCCCCGGCAATGTGGACGTTGGCTCCCCGACCGTCGATAGTCTTAAACGAGTTCATAATCAGCTCTGCCTTTAACTTGATTACCATGTCACGGTTGAAGATGACCCAAAGTGGCTCATTTTGGATCACAGCATGCCTTAGTGTGCCAGGTTTTGGAGTCACAAGATTATTATCACTTGGGTCTGTGACTATGTATATCTTACCATCTCTGCCGCCAATCGCTCCCTTGCCGAACCCAATGCCGCAGTCGGCGAGTCGCTTGCGGTTTTTCTCCCAATTCGGGTCGCACCGCCAGCAATCGTCGATGGGGTTCCCGGTTCCACAAGAGAGAAATGCCAAGTTCCTTCTTGAGGCATTGATGCTCCTGCAAGCCAAAAAAAAAAAACACAAGAAAGAACATGGTGAAACATTGTAAAGGATTTAAGGTAACAGAGTGATTTTCTAGTAGATAGAAACTTACGTGAGAACTTCTTGGACTACTAATTCAGGATCTTCAACTGGGGAAGAGGAAATGTATTTCATTTGAAGAAGGAAAGAAAATATTATGAGAAGAAAGATGGGAATTTCCATGGCCTTTCTTTTTCTCTATTAAAATTGTAAGACTTTAGGAATTTAGAGCTTGTTTAAGAGGGAAAAAAGAGAGTTTAACTTTGTGATAGTGAGGAAGTTGATAGAAGAAGGCAAGGCTTTATAAAGGTGACAAATTGAATTTTTTTATAATTAATTTTAATAAAATACCTTTTTTTGAGCAAAATCTAAGGTCCCATTGATGCATGATTTCAGTTATGGCAAATTAGTTTGGCCGTTAAGTAATATGATTTATATAAATTATGAATATCATCCCATTTACAACAACCAATCTTTTCACTTATTCTTTTCTACCCATTTTCAGGTTAAATTTTTTAGGGAAAAAATCAATTTACACCCCTGAACTTTACATGTTGTGTCAATTTAAACCCTAAACTTTCAATTGAATCAATTTACACCCTGAACTTTTTTAAGTGAATCAATTTAAACCCACATAATACTAAAACTATAAAATTAATCAAAATTCAATTACCAAATCACGAAAAGATAAAAATAACAAAACGTCTATGACCTCATCATAAAAACGCCCAACCTCAACTATGAAAAAACTCAAATTCTAGTTACCAATTTAAACGGTACAAAAATGTTCAAACCCGACACCGAAACGGTCAAATTTAACCATAAAAAATATTTAACATAAACTTAAAATTAATTTTCAAAAAATTAACTTTATTTCGATATAAAACGCCTATGTCTAATTTAAAAATTTCAAAAATAATAGTAAGTTTATTAATAATGGGTGTAAATTGATTCATTTATTAAAGTTCAGGGTGTAAATTGATTAAATTGAAAGTTTAGGGTTTAAATTGATACACCATGTAAAGTTCAGGGGTGTAAATTGATTTTTTCCCAATTTTTTATCCAATCTGTAGTTTGGGATAAGTTTTCATTTCATTCATATAGTTTCAAAAACTATCCTTTTAACTCAGTGTGTATTTTAATAGTTAAGGTGACCGGATGTTTTTAATAACGTGGTCGTTAACTTGATTGTTTGTATATATTTTTTTTCTTTTTTGAGATATTATATCAATTTAGAGAAGAGGAGACTCGAACTTTCAACCTTATGGTGGGAAGGGAGCAAGTACCTAACAGTGTAAATCAGTGATCAATGCTAAATTTTAATAGTGATTAATGTTGATAATTGTTAAAAATTGATTCACACGTAAAAAAAAATCTATTGTTTTATAAATAATTTTTAAATTTATTATCCATTAAAATTTCTCTAAAAAATAACGGTAATTTAAAAAAAAATAGATGTAAAATAAAAACAATCATACAAATAGTTCTTCTGTTGAGAGTGGGGGAATATGAATTCTAATTGATGCAAGAAACATAGGCATAGCATATATATTCACCGACACTTTTCCAATTTGAAAGAATTGGATGTCGGTGTCAAATGTCATTCTTTAAATCCAAATCTTAATTGTCTGTTGCTTTTCTTCCCACAACCTATTATCGAATCGAATTAATTTCTGTTGCATTACCTTAAAAAAAAAAAAACACCATAACCTCATTGATATTGTAAAAGCAAATTTGTATTAATGTAGTACTAATTTTATATGGGTATCGAATGAGTTTTTACCTATCATAAGTTTCAATACCCCACTTTTTTTGTCTTTGTCCCAAAAAAAATAAAAATCAAAGCAATAGCACTAGCTAATTGACCTTTAAACTACCAACAATTATTAATTCTTTATTAAAAATATTCTCCTTTTTTAAAAAAAATTAAGAAAAAAAGTAATTGAAAAACGAAAGGTCTAAAAATTGAATTGCCACATGGGGGAGGTCCGTACCATGTTCTCCCATGTGGGCTTTGTTCAGATTAAACCCCAATGGGGCTGGGCCTTATATTCGGGTCAATTAAATCTCCACCGTCTGATGCTTTGACTTTTGAATTCTTCATGTCCTTGTGATTTATATATACTTCTTTCCCAACCGTCAGATTTTCAGAAAGCGAGACAATCCAAACATCCGGCTTTCCGGTTTATAGTAATCCTGGAGGTGGATAAGATATATATAACTGTACTCATTACGTACCACGAACAAATTGCTTAATTAACCTTAATATGCTGCTTGTCTTCCGGGAAATCACTAATCTCAAAACCCCAACTAGATTTACATTATTCCTTCCCTGTTTTTAGACTAAACCTTGTGCGAATATATATATATATATATATATATATATATATATAACAAATATTTAAGTTAGATGAGGAATTATTAGAGAGGAATAATAATTGTCAGTCTAGACGACTATATTTGATACGTTCTTTAAATTTACAAAATTTATATACACAGAGACCTTTCAATGTTCCATAACATGGATTAAAGAAAATCGAGAGTAAATATATCTAAAATTAATTTAAAAACTAAAAATATTTATTTACGGTATTAACAATGTTCATCTTATACTTTTGTATTATATTAAGTAAAATGCCAAAAAAAAAAAAATGAAAATGAAAATGGAAGTATATTATAAGTAGGTTTACTTTATATACAAGTTAAAAATGAATAGTACTAAAAACGTACATAAATAAGATAAGCATGTGCATATATGAGTTTAATTATGGAGGGAGAGAGTAGATGGTGGGGAAGGAGATCTTATCTATTTATGTAATTTTTTTTAATGAATAAATGATAATATAATGATAGAATTATAAATAATGCTCCTTGCGGCTTACAAAGCAAACCCCACCTCAATTATTATTGGCCTTTGGAAGCTGTAGGGCAACACAAAATGCAGATTATCCTATTCAAAGACTCTATGACCTTTTCTAAGGGTTTTTATTTTATTTTGTAAAAAAATCATAACATTTTTTAAATATAAATGTATATCCATATTTTTTAATAGTAAGTTTGAAACAATCTCTTCAAAAAAAGGGGGCTCTATGAGACCATATTTAAAAAAAAAAATTAATTTGGCAAGGAAATCGTATTTTGAATTAATATTCATTCAACATGGAGTTTTTTTTTTCATTAAACGATTTAATATCGAATCTTGTGGAATAGACAATTTTTTTTAGCAATGTGGTTTTTTAAAAATATTGTTTCACCAAAATAAGTATAAATATTTTCTAAATGAACTAGTTCCACACCTATATTTTTATAACTCATTTTTTTTATTAAAACAAACAACAAACAATTTTAAGAGTCAAACTAAAAAAAAATGTTGACTCTTCACATGCCTCTAGAAGCTAGGAATCTCTCTCAAGTTTGCTTCACATGCCTCAATCACAATGTTTATAGGTTTTAATTAAATATAATAAATTTTATACTTGGCTTATTAAAATGTATTCAATTAAGTTTATTTTAGACAGCTCCCTAGACCAATATGCAAACAAATTAAATAATATTAATGTAAAGAAATAAAACACCTATAATTGAACTACAAATCTAAACTTAAATTACATGAAAATAAGTAAATAAAATCAAGAAATGCATGCATATATAATTTTTTAATAATTTGTATATAAATTACACCTGTGATTTAGAAAATTTAATTGGGTAACATAATTTTATAGAGTGTTTATACATATATCATTGTTTAAAACTATTTATAAATATAACAATTTTTTACCGTGTTAATTATAAGGGATTAACATTGATTACGGTGTGACTTAAGTGATTAACTTGTAGCAAATATATGTATTCAATGCTAGTCGTTGAATGTTTGATTGGGGTTTGAGAATTGGTGGCCTGAAAATGTGATGTCTGAGGATGATTAATGAGAATGATGTGAGCATTAAACTCATATTCATATGAAAACAAGTGGGAAACAAACTTATTCCCATACTTTCAATCAAACACTCTGGGATTTTTAAAACATTATATTTTTTTATAAATATTATATAAAATATAGCTACATTTGCAATCAACCTAATATTTTATAAGTTCTTTTTCAATTCTTCATAAAATATGTTTTTTGAATAATTTTAAGATATCTATATTTGTATATCAGAACTACTATAAATAAATCTATGATTTTGAGTCAATTTGTTCATAGAGATTATTTGTGAAAAAACTAAAACTAAACAATTTTTAAAAGACTATAAATAAAAATTTTGTCGATTTTTAATTCTATATTAATAGAAAACTATTTTTGAGTTTATTTTTAAAATAAATAGCTAAAGCAAAAAAGTTAGCATTGATTAATAATGATTCTCTTAATTAATAAGATTTAAAGGTGTAAAAATATCTATATAAATAGAACTCAACTGGTTATATATAATACTCATTCATATCAGGTTTAAGATTCAAATTTTCCTGGTTGAATTTAATATAATATTAAAATAAAAAGAGAGAATTAAGAGTTGAGAAACGCTCACATGGAGAGAGGGAGAGATGCCATGTGCTCCTCCAATTAAATCAATGATTGGTGACGTTTGCCTGATCATCATCATTTCATGTCCCCCTCTCCATTAACATTTTCGTAAGTTTTTTCAAACAAGTGTTCATATGGAATTCCATCTCAAATTGTCTTATATAATTATATCACTAATAATTTAATTGATTATGTCAACCCCAATATGGGAGGGTCTTGTTTCCACTAAATGTGATATTTTTTACCCAACATTAGTCCCTAATGATGGCAAAGAGTTGTATCATTATCACACATCTATGTTTATGAAGTGTGTATATAAACAATTATATATATATATATATATATATATATATATATATATATATATATATATATATATCAGAAAATATATTTTATAAATATTACATCAAATTAAAAGAGGAAAGATTTAAACTTTCAACTTTAAAAAGGAGAATACTGATAACTAATCAATTTACTTAAACTGATATATGAAACTTATTTTTAATTGATTAAGTATAATATCATATATGTATATATATGTTCGAATTGTACATACATTTTTATATATCAATATAGTTAACTTTCTACACTTTGATCAATGCAACTGTATTTGCATGGACTTTTGATATTAGTTTATTCTAACTTGACTTGACTTGAATATATCATTAGGTGCATGATACAATATTAATTCTTGGCTCATTAACTCGCAACTATAATAATTAAAACTTTTAAAATATAAACTAGCTAAACATAACAATGAAAATTAATTAAATTGAGAATTTTATTGTTAAAAAGGTTAAACTAAAATTCCAATTTGTTTTGTTTATTTTAGCTAAGAATTTCTACCTGATATTTTAGACCAAAAAACCAGTGGATAATTCAGATTAAGAAAAATACCCGCAATAAAATTACGATCAAGTAATAATATGAATATGACATAATAGAAGAAAATAATCGGTAACACTTTTATAATAATTATTTTTAAAAATGGTAATGGTAAAAATTATTTTTAATTAAAAAAACTATAAAATTTTAATTTAAAACGTCCCAATAACCATCTTAAAAAAAATAATGAGATTGGTTATCCTACCATACAAGATAAAAAAAAATTGATGCAAATAAAAAGTGTTTTTTTTTTTAAATAAATTAAACTTTGGTTATTTTTAAAATTAAAATAGAAAAAAAAAATATATTATTTACTATAATTTCTCTTAAAAAAAAATAGGCCATTGAACAAGATACTAAAAGATTGAAGAATCATAGTGAATGCATGTGCTAATTTACCTCTATTTCCCATTAGTCAGCAATTATATTTAAAAAAGTATGATGAAAAATTGCATCATTGAACGTATTGAAGAATTCCAACGACAAAAAAATAAACGTAACAATGTCTTAATGATTGGATCATGTGCTTTGCTAACATGTGAGAAATAATAATATGAGAAATCTTTTCATTTATAAAAAAGCTATACTTTCTCACCTTATCGACCTCCTTATAAAAGTCCAACTTGCATTATTATCATGTTTCTCTCCCTCTCTCGTTTCTTCTATTATGTTCATACATATTTGTTTTAGTTTCTTGGGGATCACGTTTAAAAATCAATTCTATCCTTTATTTTAAATTTAATTATAACAAAATTAATATTTTTTTTCTCTCCATTTTGTCCAATACATAGAAGAATATTACATCTCCAGTTAGGCTCATATGAAAAAACGGATGGGTTTCAATGCATAAATAATTGAAAATTTAGCAAGGCTAATCAAATCTAATCCGAGTTATTGGATTTTGGGCTCATAAATTAAATCATCACCAGTCCAATTTTAGAGAGCCCAATGATTGACACAATGCATAAAATTGAGTGTTTTCTGAGGTAAAAGGAGGACTAACATCTATTTTTAGTGCAAAATTTTCAGGCGTAAAAAACAATCATGTATTGTCGGATGTAATAGTTTGAAACCAGATAATCTACTGCAAATATATTTCTATATTTTGTTGTATTTAAAAAGAAAAAAAAAACTGATATTTGATGTATATTAATACTTGTACACCTAAAAGTAAGGTGGGAAGAAATACAGATCATTTTGCATTCAATGTCATTTGACAAAAATACACCAAAAATTAAAAATTTCCTTGATGGCCCAACCTTCATTAACCATGGATAGGCGGCCTTGGAATAAAAACAATCGACTAGAGCGGGACAAGTGATTCATCCGGATTTCGAGCTACTCCAAATAATTTACTTTCCTGCATATTAACCGTTTGTGTTAATCTGCCGATAACAGTATCAAAACACAATGTCTATCTTCCATTAACGAGTTACTCTCTTTGAGCTTGATGAGAGTCTTCCCCATTTAATTTGGGTTCCTTGGCGGCACTGGTGTATGTCTCAACCACTTCCTAAACATGTAAAATGAGAACAGTTCATGTCACGGAATATGAACATATAAAATTTTAAAATGCACGAGGATTTACCTCTTCCAGAGTCGCGTTATGCAACTGCTCATTTGTATCATCAACCTTGACGTTCAAATCAGTTCTTTGTATGGACATGGATGTGAAATTTTCGTCTTCTTTCACGTCCTGTCTAGATACACCACCATTGACTACAACTCCAATGGTCGTAGATTTGTTACTAGTTTCTGACTGGAGTTTATCACTTTTTTCACTATCAATTCCACCAGTATTTTCCCTCTCGCTTAACTTATTAGCTTCACTCTCACTTATTGCTTGAGATCCTAGCTTAGCAGCCTCTTCAGCTTTCCTTTTTTCTATTTGTTGTCTTCTTCTTGCCTCTTGCTCTTTTATCTGTTTAAATCTGGAAATTATCAAAACATCAAAAACCACAAATAAATATCATAACAAGACCGGTATTTGTACATCACACAACAAGACCAATATTTAATTTAGGCCAGAAATAACTTATAACCTTTCACCGGGTCTTGGCCCTTCGGCTGTTGGATTCTCTGTTTGTATGGCTTCTGTTCTGCGTGAATTTAACTCAGACACCTGTTTTTGTACTTGGTCTTGTTTGATAATTTCATCACTGAACTGTTTAGCTGGGTTTTTTGCACCTCCTAACTTTTGAAGCCATGCTTGCTGAGCTGTGCTCAAGATGTTATTGGTAAACCTAAATTTTAACATCTGACAGATGTAAGATAAGAGAAGCAGAAATTCTAGAAAATATTGTGGTAGAACAACCAATGGCACCAGAAAAAAGAATGATGTTTCAATCATTTGTAAAGCTGGTTCTGATAAGAATCTCACCAATAAAGGCTTAGACCAGAAGGCACTGAAAGCGCAAAATAACCGATCATTAACGGTAGGAAGTTTGTTAAGACTTGAGAACTCTTCGTGCTTGGATCATTGCTCTGGATGTCATTACATGACGTTTAAAAATTAGAAAACCCAAAAGTAACAAACTACTTCTAGTAAAATTTATGTGACTATAACTGCATATGTTCTAAGAATAAATTTAGTTATAAAAAATTTGAAAAGTGAAGAATTCATGACATTGTTTAATGCTTCCAATTTATTTACCAATGGTTGGTTTACTAACACAAGATTAAGTATTAAGGGTTGGAGCCCTTGAAAATTTGTGGTCACTTGTGGTAAGAAGTTTGTGGACTTGGTCAGATTCAAGCTGGGGAATGGGAGGAAGATTAGCTTCTGGCATGATAGGTGGATCAACAATCTTCCTTTGAAAAGAATCTACCCTAGGCTTTTTGCCATAGCTTGTAACAAAAAGGCTTTGGCTTCCGACTATTGGACTGAGGGTTTAGAAGCTTGGAATCCTGTTTTGAAAAGACCTTTCTATGATAGAGAGATTGATGATTTTATTTCGATTCTCCAAAGTTTACAATCTCAGAAAGTCACTATTAACGAGGATGAGCGTCTCTGGATTCTCGATTCTCGAGGTTTTACACCAGCCTCTCTTTTTTGCTATCTTATAGATAAGGTGGGCACTCTTGATGAAAGTTTGGCTAAGAGTATTTGGAAAGCTGGTTGTCCGAAAAAAATAAATTTCTTTATTTGGAGCCTTGCTCTTGGGGAGCTTAACACGGCAGACATCATTCAGAAGCGAAATCCGAAGAATTGTTTGTCCCCTAATGTTTGCTGCCTGTGGAATAAAGATGCTGAAACTCAAAGTCATTTATTCTTCAACTGTGAGTTTGCTGGTCTGATTTGGGGAAAGTTGCTGCATACTTTTGGTTTGAATGGGTGCTTCTCTAATTGTCCCAAAACAAACCTTATGTCCCTTCTTATGGGTGACCCCTTGAAGGACAAAGCTAAATGGATTTGGGATTTGGCGGTCAAAGTCATTCCGTGGGAGATTTGGTTGGAAAGAAACGCAAGGATCTTTCAGAACAAAAAGCATGAGTCGATGGAGATCTGGGGGAGTGTTCACTTTAAAGTTTCTTTTTTAGCTTCTCTTTCTAAAACTTTTTGTAATTATGATGTTCTTTTGATTAACACTGATTGGAAGAATTTTTGTTTTCCGATTAGTGAGGGTTGATTTCTTATCACCCACTTTTGTATCTTCTATTTTCTCAATGAAAATTTTCAGTTTCCTATCAAAAAAAAAAAATTATTATATTTTAATCATTTTATAGACATCCAAGTCATCATTGAACCTGATCGAAAAGGTTTTAAAAAGTAAGCACCGATATTGAATATTAATTGAAATTTTCATCATACACTACTAAAAGTTCTGACAATAAAATATTTTCAGTCATAAAATAAAATTTCAAATTCTTATGCAAGTCTGCTTCTGGAGGAAGAGAAAACAAGAACCACAGGAGAAAAGATTCTCCAAATGTTCTTCTCGCGAGTTATTTAGAAACTAGATGATGCCATTGCTAACAGAATATCATTTTCAATGATAAATATTTTAAAAATTGGATTGTAATGTGATCTAGAAAGATTTTAGAACAAACGTGGTAGCAAATTATGATTAGATTTTGATAAGCACAAATGCTGACCTGTGATGACTGCATAATTTGAACGGAGACGTACTGTGAGACAATCAACAATAAAGGCAAGACAAGATAAGCAAAGGTATCTGACCATCCAAGTGGAGGCTGACCATCCTGCTCAGAAGTTAAAGCATCCAAAAATGAGTACTAAAAAATGTCATCACTGAACAAACATCACCCAAAAAGCAAGCATTCCTACTTGAGATAAAAAGGGAAACTATGGCAACCGTTAGAAACTCTCACATTGACTAGTAACTTTCTGCAAGTGTCTAAAACCAATAAAAAGGACGTCCAAGACTGAATTAACTTATAGCAGAACATACATAAATTTCAAATGAAAATGTTTTTGGGTAGGAGTTCCAAAAAAAAAAAAATCCAATGGAAAGTCATGTCAAACTAAAGTACCTACCACAAATGGAAAGAGCCAAGAGATACCGCTGCCATTTTGCCGAGAAGCAATTGTTGTTGGACCAGCCAGAGAGGGTATCCAGAAAAAACCTTCTGTGAGAAGACCCTTAATTTAAGCAATCATTGGATTAGGGATATAATGGTGAGAAATCACAAGTTTTGAAAAATTCAAAAGGAAATTGTATATCACCTCGTTGGCCACATTTGAAAGAGCTCTGTATAGTCCAATCCATACGGGAATTGTTGCCAATGTGGGTAGGCATCCTGAAACTCAGAACAATGTTTATATGTGAGAAACTACGGAAACCACTAGAAAATGAAGGTAAATACTTTGAATCCAAATATCCCAACCCTCCACCAGAGTGACCTTCCATGAATACATGCACAAAATTGCATATATTGTCAGGCAAACCAAAAACTCATTACTTTATTTGACTTCCATGAACAAACTAACATTATAAATATAAAGGATTCAAATGATTTGTTCATAAATGAGAAAAAATCAATTGCATAAGAAGTAAGGCCAGCAGAATAGATCTATATAGGTGTCATTCCTTTTCCAAAAAAATAGTTTTACTAATTCCCATGACTACATGCAAAGACATGGAGTAAATGGCTAACTACTACAGTTATCGATATATTCTGGCTTTAAAAACAGGTACCATTGGAGTACCTGCCAGAGGGTTTATGCCAGCTAATTTGTACAGTCGAGCACTTTCAAGCTGAATCCTCTCCTGCAGACAGATAGAAAGTCTAATTGATCATAAAATGAAAACAAAACATTTCAATTTACTCTTGGTAGAATTGCTGCTGTTGAAAAGGAAGATTATGATCATGTTAATTATAAAAACAGAACTATGACAGTCAAGACGCCACAAACTCATCAGATATCTCTCGTTAGCCATCAACATCACCAGCAATTTTACTATATTTACAGAAAGCATAAGTTAAAAAAAAAACATGCATCAGACAAAACTAATATGTGAGTTATGTTATCTCAGTCCCAACCTAAAATTTCAGCAATACATCCTGCAAGGCAGAGAAAAAAAAATAACCTGATCCCCAGCATAGCGTTGTTGAATAGCCTTTATTTGAGGTTGCAAAGATCGCATTGCCATTGCAGATTCTACCTGAGCACAACAGAATCAAGAAGTAATCATTAAATATACAAAAAAAACTAATAAAGGAATTTCCAAATCCATACAGCAAAAAGGAAGGTCAATGAACCATGATATGAGAATAACAATACATTGAAATTTCAACACATCAATCATATTTGAACCTGCAAACATAATAATATCACATGAAATTCACTGTTAGTTCATAAACCAACCTGTTTCTTAGTCAAAGGAAAAGTTGCAGCCTTAACAAGAACAGTAAGAAGTATAATGGCAAAACCATAGGCATAAGGAACATGTAGAGTAGAAAGTCCATCCTTGAGAATCTGCAACCAAAATTCAACAACATTAAAATATTAAATTCCATAAATTACAAGAATTTAACCCCCAAAATAAAATCTAACAGTGACATCAAAAGAATAACAATTAGCTAAAAACCACTTACTTTAAGAACAGTCTCCATATAATTAGTAATTCCCGAAAACCAATCATCAGTTTGTTTGGCGGTCGTAACATTATCCATTGAAGAAGAAACGGCAGCATCAGCAATCGTGTAAAGAACATTCTCAGCTTTTCCGAGCAACTCTCTCACAAAGCCCTCAGAATTATCCGGGTCGGGAAAGAATCCGGGTTTGAACCCGAATCTTGCAACAGAAAGGGAACCACGAAGGAAAGGTTTGTGGTGGGAGAATCCTCTGAATTGAATTCCATGAAAGAGAGGATTTTGAGTTGGGATTCGGTCCCGAAATGGAGAGAATACAAAGTTTGACCTCTGTGGTATTAAAGTAGCCATTTTTAACAAGAAAATCTTGAGACTATGGGAATCTGTGAGTGGAAATAGGAGGAAAAGGGTTTATGGTTAGAACTTCAGCGGAATAAACTAGTCATTTTGCATAGCCAACATTCTAGGAAAAAAGCTTTATTTTTATTTTCATGGATTCTTTTTCTTGAGTAGAGAAATTCTACAGTGAAGATAAAAATCGTTCTCCTTTTATGGGTCCTTTTTTCCATACTACTTTAAAAGTTTAAATCTAGTCCTTGTTTGATAAAAACTCATGAAAATCTTTATTATTAAAAAAACTAATGAATCTTATTTCTATAAATACACTAATCACTTGATAAAAAAAGATGATGTAATTTAACATGAGTGTGAGGCCAACACAAGCATACCTCAAGTAGCTAGACACTCACTCCATTACCATGAGGTCGTAAATTCTGAGTGTCTCCACCCCTAATTTGATGAAATATCTTTAATAAAATGAGAGTTTGAGTTTCTTCACGTGTAAATATATTAAAAGTAAAGACTTTTATAAACTTTTATCAAATTATAGAAACTAAATTGAAACTTAATCATAAAGATTTATACTACCGTTTAAGATTATAGGGATTATATTGAAAGAGACTCAACTTATTTATAGGGACTAAATTGATAATTAAATCTTTTGGGTCAATTTCTTTATATAATTTGATTTGACGTGTGATGAAATGAATGCTTGGACGCAACATAAACTGGGATTAAAACGTGGAGGATTGGTCCAACTTAACCAAAAAAACACAATAAAATGTGCATTTCTTGATTCACCGTTGCGTATTTACCTGGGGAATTTTCATAACTACCCCATTTGAAAAGCTAGTTATCAAATTTACCCTATGTATGTAAAAGTTATCAAAATTACCCTTAATTTTACACATGGAGGCTAGCCAATTAAAGTTAGTGGGATGGCTACAACTAATCAAGGGGTAAAAATGAAAGTATCATAGGAGAGGGGGTATTTTTGATAACACACCTTAAATTTGGGGTAGATATGATAAAATTCCTATTTACCTCCACTGGTTAATGCCCCATTAAAACCAAATGGATCTGTCTCATCTATACATTGGGTTTGGGCCGGCCCAATCTTAAAATCAGTTAATTAGAAAGGAACAAAATATCCGATTGGGCTAAAATGAGGCAAAATGCCTTGATCATGGTTATTTTCATGTATATATTTAATTTTTTTTATTAATAAATATTTTTTAAAATTTTATATTAATAAAATTTTAGGATTAAGTGCCGATTTTAAGATCCATTAAACCTTTGAGTCTAAAAAAAAAATCCAATTACACCTCTAATACTAATTAATAGACTTCGCCAACAGTAATAATTTAAAGTGATAAGAAAAGAAATAATTGGTGGGTGCCCTCCTGCCAACGGATAAGGAGAGAATCCAGTTAGCAAAATTTTATTGGTCGTCATTTCCCTGACTTTGCTTCACATCACCTTTGTATTCCAGATCCTCATTTTCGATCAGCCAAAGCTCCACAGAAACAAGCAAGTCAAACTTCATCATCAATGGCAGCTACCATGGCTACAATGGCAATTCTCAATGTAAAATGTACAAGCATCAATTCCCACAAGAACCATATCATCCCAAAGCCAATCTCCAAATCCATCTCTCTCCTTTCTCTTCATAACCTTCCTAAGGGATTAATCTCTAGCACCACCATTGCTGGACTTGTCTTCTCAACCTTGAGCTCATCAGATGCTGCCTTTGCAGCCCAGCAAATTGCCGAGATTGCGGAAGGTGACAACCGTGGCCTAGCCCTTTTGCTACCCTTGATTCCGGCAATAGCATGGGTTTTGTACAACATACTACAGCCAGCACTCAACCAGATCAACAAAATGAGAAGCGATAAAGGCGTGATTATTGGGATGGGATTAGGTGGCTTGACTGCATCTGGATTTATGTACGCACCTGATGCTTCAGCCAGTGATATTGCAATGATTGCTGATGCTTCCTCAAGTGATAGCAGGGGACAACTTTTGCTGTTTGTTATAACACCCGCCATTCTTTGGGTGCTCTACAATATTCTTCAGCCGGCTTTGAATCAGATCAACAAGATGCGGTCCGGGTGATTTCGAACTTTTGAGAAATGTAATAGCAAACAGATGACCTGTAATTGCAATTTATGTTAGTGAATCGATTTCGAATATCAATTATTCTTTCTCCTATCATCTGATGTGGGCTATTAAAAGCATGTTTCCATGAGTATATCTTTCAAGTATGCCCGGATAAAATGGTCTATGACCAATCTTTCAAACTCTGCATTGGCAACCAGAGAGAGAACTGTCTAAGATATTCAGTTTCGTAAAAATATCTAACTGTACTAATAGTTCTGAATCTAATAAACATAATAACGTTCGCAAGAATCCCAAGACAGCTTTTGTAGAGCTCGGTTCCCAAAAATTGATCATATACTTCAAAATTATATTTTAGCTTGCTACCAAAGATAGTTGAGGAATTCCATACAAATTTTTCATTTATGTATTCACAATGAAACTCAAATCTTGAAGATCTCATGCGAACAAAATTAAACAAGCATGGGAAGTTTTTCAAGATGCCGTCTGGAATGTTGCTCCAGGAGAAAGGAAGGGATCCTGAAATTCTTAAGCATGACAAGAACATAACTACGATTAAGCCTGCTTGTCTGGAACCTAATCGACAGGCTTGCTTTCAGTATCATCTAGTTGTGATTGAGCAGCTGTGAGCTTTGCCTTCTTATATCTACTTGAACTTCGAAGGATCGTGTCAAGAGACATGTGCTCAGGGCTTGACGAGCTGTGCAAGATCACCAAAGGATTAAAGATGTTAAAAATTCTAATTGAAAATGCACAACTAATGCACCTCAAAGAGACTTAAAAAGTAAACGTCAAGTATTACTCATAGTGTGGAATCGGTAAGTCAAGAAAACAACTAGGGAAAATTATATGAGACCCAAAAAGTACAAAGAAAGAAAATATCTTAAAGGAACTAGGTGACATGTTCTCTCTCAAGTGGGCTGTGACTATGCATGCATGACATTTCAAATAACAGGGAATAAAAATTTTTCAAGACAATGTTTAATTAGGAGAAATATAAATTCAAATCACATATATCAAATGAAATAAAAATTAACAGTAGGATCTCCAGGAACTAATAGTAACAAAAGTTTGGGCAAAGATAACTGGATCTCATTAGTATTCAAATGGTAGAGATTGAAAGACCAACATGGTTCACGAAGAGTTCATGCAAGCAATACTTCACCATGCCAAGCAAGGATTCCTCACAATTCATTTGCTAAAAACAGATATTAAAAGCAAATTCAGGCAAGAAAGTTATAAAATCAGTTAATAACTTCAGGGCAACAGATGCATGTGTCACAATAAAGACTCCTTCAATCAGAAAAGACAAGCAACATCATTGTCTTTATCAGCTTACCCTATCTTTGTAATACTTCTCCCACGGATGCTTTTTCTTCCCAAGTCAATAGAACCTGAGATTAAATTCATTCAAAAGGAAAAATATTATCTCTAAGAAGCGAATAAAATGATTTCAAAATGGAAACAAAGAGGGGAGAGAGAGAAAGAACAAGTAGAAAGACTTGTCTGATTATTATAAAAGAATCCAGAAAGACAAATGTCAAGCAATGCAATCTGAATAAGGCTGAAGATTCCCAATTACCCTTTTTTGATGACTTCATATTAGCAATGCTTTCACCATCTGAGAAGTCAGATGACAACGAATCATAAGGAGATCTGGTACTAGCATCGGAATCAGCAATTCCATCTTCATCCTCTGTACTATCACTGCTCGCATCCTTAAATATGCCTTTTGAGGTAGCCAACAAGTTCTTTTGATCTAATCGAGTGACATTTCTTTTCCCACTACGAGAAGATCTTCTTTCAATCTCCGTAGATTGATGTCCCATATGTTTTTTACCTTTGTGAACCATACTTTTTGAGTTTTTCAAGTTGGATTCTTTTCGTGATACAGAAAAAGCTTCACTGTTTTTCTCAGCACTGTTCCCCGAAGTATCAACAGCAGTGGCCCTTACCATATCTTTGTCAGAATTGGACATGTGCTGTTTATGCTTATTAGAAGGCCGGGATTTTACCCCGTCTTTTGAAATTTTCTTTACCTTATTGTCAGAGAGAAGCATCTCATTACCCTTATCCTTTGATGATGATCCTTGAAGTTTGAGGGAGATAGAGTTGCTAGTTTGACTACGTCTCTCAGTCTCACCGTTTTCAGCTGACTTTTGTGGATAATGCAAGCTTAAGGAGGCCTCAGAAGAGCATACATTAAGATCTTTCTCTCTTCTTTTAGCTTTGAGTAAATTACTTGCACTTTTCTCTCTAATGAGCTTGTCACTACGCTTCTCAACAGATTCATGCTGGAGTTGGCCAGCCCTTTCCTCAATGTCAACTTTACTGCTTTCACAAGAAACTTCAACGGGCTTATCAACTTTATCCAAACCATCTTTAGAGGTGTTGCTATAGATATTTGCCTCAAGAGGCCTCTCTTCAAGATTGCTTTCAGAGGCATGGAATGAAATTACAGAGGACCCAAAAATCCTAGAATTGGTTTGAATGCTTGGAGGATTACTTTCAACCTCAAAAAGTCTCGCAGTGTCCAAATTTGTATCCTCCATTTCATTCCTAGACTTAAGTTTTGGCAAATTAGTTTTTGATTTCGTTTTAAACACGGACTTTACTTCCACATTACTTCCCTTTGATGGTGATGAATCCTTATTACCAAGACCCTTTGTCTGAACATCTGACAAACTTTTCATTGAAGTCACAGGTCTCTTCTTCAATTTCTTTCTCACCGGCTCATCCATATTCTCTGCTCCTGCCTTGGTTTTGTTGATTGGCAGCAAAGGTTCCACCTTACTTCTATTTGTTTCATGTAGTTCCATGTTCATATCACTAGACAAAACAGAAGCATCGATTGTGTTTTCTCCCTTCATTAGAGATATATTGTTTTCTCCTATCTCAACCTTACTACCGGAATTATCACCATCAATGCCATGAAGCTCAGTTGAAACAGTACCATGCACGGAATCTCTAGCGCCTGTTGCGACTAAATTAATATGTCTTCCACCAGCTGAGTCCTTGTGTTTTCTAGTCTTCTTATTTTTACTACACTTGGTGGTTTTGGAAGTTCCCTTCAAATGTGGTGACTCAGAAATTTCAGTCGCTTTAGTGCTTATGCAGGCACCATCCCCAATTGATGAATGGCATTTTTCTACCACTTTGATATCAGCATTCTGCATTGAATCTCTTTCCTCTGGAACTGCAACAGTCTGGCCGGTTTTGCAAGTGAGATGATTGCTTTGGATATAATTGGCATCCTCAGACGTGCAAATTCTTTTGTGGAGATTACTAAAGTCATCATTGCTAATAAAGGCAGGATCCTCTGAATCTGTGGTTCTATTTACTCTTGACACGGCTTTATCACATGCATCCTCCATGCCTTTCACATCATCAAGATCTGAATTGCCTATATTAACACCAACAAATAGAGTATGAATTGATATCAGAATCTGTCAGTTTCTTGACTAGTTTGTGAAGTTGTAACCACTAACCATGCACTTTCATGTAACATACAATCACACGCAGAGCTGCATGAATATTACTTAAACAGTGTCTTGGATTAAATAAAAACTAAATTGCACTGAAACTAAAAAAAAAATCATGAAAATAAAGCATACAGGATCTGCCAACTGGAGACGATGAAAAATTTTCTGCAATTTCATGGTTAGAATCATCATGTTTTTCCCTTGCAGACATTCCAGCAAGCTTAGAAATTGACACATCCTCGACATCATGACTGGGAACAGTTGTGACATAAGCTACTCGACTTGCATCCTCTTGAGCCCCTGCTCTAGATGAAATCAAACCAACAGCTTGATTTGGAAAATCTGACGATTTAGCTTTCTTTTTCTTCCTCTTTGCATCACTTGAACCGGCCTCAAGCAAGTGGGCATCAGGTTCAGTAGACAAACCATCTAAAACGACTTTTGCGGTCGGTATGCTCTCTGACAAGTAGTCTGAAGTGACCTCCAGTTTAGAAGTCACTTTATTAGAATCAGAAACCAAATCTCCATTACCTTCCAGACAATCTTTCACTCCATTTATTTCTCCAATTTTATACATTTCCGTTGCAGCAGGCCCAGCTTGCTCGGCTACTTCTAATGAAGAAAAATGCGTCAGGTGAAATTCAGTCTTCAATTTATCATTTTTTCCATCACGTTCACGTGGCAATTCAGTTTCCTCTGATAATTGGAACCTTCCTTTCAATCCATAATCAGATTCATTACGGGTATTAGAAGATAAACTCCGACAAGGTTCATCCGCATTGGATTGATTTTCCACCATTGGAAGATCAGAATCGTCTTCATATGCACAATCTCTTACTTTTTCACGAGATCCAACGTCTTGTTGCAATGGATTTTGACCATTATCATCAATGGTATAATTATCAGGTTCCAAAGCATGTTTGTTCATCAACTTTGACTTTCTCATCTTACTTTTATGATTCTCATTCACAATGGGCAGGGATTCCGATGGTTCCTTGTGATCTCCTCTTCCATTCCCTCCAGCGCCAGATTGGACTTTGCTGCAATTTTCAACAGAATGTCTGCCTTCTGCCTTAGTTATTAAATCTTTTTTACTAGAATGACGATAACCAAAATGAATATCACTAGGAGCTTTCTGTTGAGCCACATTGTCTCGCAATAAGACAACATCACGGTTAGGTATCTGTCCGGGTTGACTACTTCTGGCATGATTGATCCCATCAACAGAGGTATTATCAGCCATTCCAAAATAAGTTGAAAGATCGCCATTATTACGCTCAGTTGTATGATCATTAGCACTGGAAGCATCAATGAAAAGAAACCAACTCTTGTTGACCCCGACAAACGCACTTTTCAAGTACATGGAATCAGAAAGGTGATAAAAGTATCCTTTGCGCTTCACCTGCCAGATTAATACTCCCAGTAAATTCCAAAAGTATATATAATCAACATCCAAGATCTTTCCTCTCATATTCACAAAAACAATCAAGTACCTTTAACGCGTGAATTTTTATGTTCCCGACATGAGGAAAACACAGCGGATGTTCCTTCTCTATTTTTTCTGCATTTAAAAGCATGAAGTATCATTTCAAATACGAAGTTAACGAAACCGACTCCAATGCAGTTAAAAATTAAGATATTTATAACCAGAAGAGAAGAATGATGAGTTTACGAAAGTGTAATAATACTAAAAAAAAGTATGAGAAATAGAATAAGGATTAAGTTTTTGGTAATTAGTGATTCTATCTATCTCAAACAATGTCTCTTAAAGAATGTTTGAAAAAATTCAAATAATCAAAGCAAGAAAATCATAGCTGAAAGTTATTAAACACTTAGACATGAAAGAAATTGAAATGAATAACTAGCTACGCTACGCTACGATCATGAAAGTAAAATAATACGAATCAAAGAATGAATTTAAACGAGAAGGAATAGTAGGAGGTTACGTTTGAGATCAGAGACGGTATCGCCGTCAAAAACAGCCATAGCCAAGTGAGTATCGAGGCTGGTATCGATAAAAACAGTATTCTGATACGCCGCGCCGTCGGAACATGAAGCGGAATCCGGTTTCGTCATCGTAATTACTTCAATTCAAAGCTCGAAGAAGTAATCTAGCTAACTCAAAAGCGTTTAAATTCACTTGGCTATGGCGTTCGTCAAGGTTCAGGCCCGGAGAGGGAGGAGAACGAAGACGGAAGCCACGAGCAAAGGCGTAGAGGCGGGAGGATGCTTAAAACGGACTCCCCATTTGGACTTTAGAGTTAGACAGCGGGTTTGTAATGGGCCGGGTCTAACTAAGACCTGCTACGCCAATTTGACCCATTTCATTTTAGAAAATTTTCATAACTACTCTTTCTTTTTTTTTTCTTTTTTCATTTTAATATTACATTAAATTGGGGGAGTCCAAAGCAACATTGTAGAAGATATCTAGTAATCACTCTAAACCTTAATTCATTTCAACCATATAAAACGAACATAAATGAAAATATTAAATTTCATCTATCTTCGTAGATGCTTAAAAGAGGAAAAAAGGGCCGCTAAAAAAAAAAAGATATGTCTTAAATATGTAGAATAAAATTGATAAATTATTCTACATATTTAAAATTGATAACGACTACAAATATTTTTATGATTTTTTTTTAGAAAATTCTAATAGATGACACTTTTATGAGTAATTTAAAAAATAGTAAATGTTTTGAAATATTTCAAAAATAACATTTTTCTTAGATTACACCCATCTAGATTATTAAACATGAGAAATGTCATTTAAAAAAAATCATTGCTTTTGCTAATTTTTAAAAAAATATCAATATTAAAATGTCATTTTGAAAACTTTTGTTTTACAGGACAAATAGAATGGAAATGTTAATTACAAACCATATGTAGCCAAAAAAAAAAAAATCTAATTAAGAAAAAGAAACCATTTTTCATAATTATCCCCATTTAGACTCACTTACAATAAAGTAATAATACATACTCAATTGAGCTATATTTAGATTGGTCAGCTATCCCCACCTAATTGAATAGTTAAGTTCAAATTTAGATTTTAAATATTTACGAAATCTAAAAATCTAAAATAACCCCACCCTCTTCATAAAAAATGGTTTTTACGACAACATTTTGTGCCTTTTGCTAACTCTTATCTTCCTCAAATCTTGAATTCACACAAAGAAACGCCTCATTCTATTTCATGAACCCCAAGTCATATTTCCCCTCAAAACTATCGTATGTATTAAAAAAAACACTTGGATTCTATTTTTCAAGAAGCAGATATGAAAGAGACAGACTTAAATTGAAGAAATATATTGAAATGTCAAAGGAGAAAAAAAATCTAATACATTAAATCTAGCATGCTAGTGTTCCAAACTTCAAAACTAAGTAGCTGCAACTTTAGAATTGGTTATTTCACAACAATAGTAGAACAACAAATCTTTCTACTCTTTCTTCCTGGAATCTTTGAGTAGTCCTCTCTTTCTGATGCCAAGGCAATACCTCAGGCGCCAAGCATCAACAGCAGACTCCGGCAAAGAGCATAACAAAACCCAGAGAAGTTGATGGGGCCAGTAAGGCGTGCAGCGAGGTTCATAGCCGATCCAGTTAAGAGCTGCTGCAGCGTATCCGTTTGTCGAAGGAACAAAGAATGATGATTTTCGAATCGACGCCATCTTGGTAGCTACGTATAGTGGGACCTACATTGATGAATTTTGTTTAAATAGAGAGGGCATAAACAAATTTCCCATATGCTTCCTTGTGCCTTCTAAAGCCACTCTAAATGAAACTTGAGACAATATATCCACAGCTTTATGCTTTCAGGTATCATGAAAAAGAAGTTTCATTCCCAAATTTAGATGCTGATTTTTTTTTTGGTAATAAAATTTAAGATAGAAATCAACTTTGAACTAACTATTCATTATCATTCTTCTTGAGGGAAAAGAACGAACTTTCAATGAGCTTATATGGAAGATCTACAGACAGCGTATCAAAGGATAAACACACACATTTTTATTTTAATCATACAATACAAAACAAAAGTAAGTGCCCGTTTGGGATAGCTTTTGGAAGTGTTTAAAAGTGTTTTTGAAAAAAGAAAGTGTTTATGATAACCATTAAAAAACACTTTTAAACACTCATAAAAGTTATCCCAAACGGGCCTTTAGTAGGAAATCGACAAGACATTTGAATTTCTGGGCACAGGAACTCTCTAAGTGGATATGTAATTTATGTTTCATCAAAATTTCCACATCCATTACTAGGAAATCTATTTTAACTTTGCTTAGTTGAAGGGCTATAAAAAATTTATTTTCTAATTTAGAGCTATGCTACACAATTGATCCAGCAGTCCCCAGTCATCTAGGCAATACTCATCAATTAGTCCAAACATCTAAATTCTTAATAGAATGGTAAAAGATGAAACAAAGTAGGCAAAGAAAGAAAGCCAAAAATTTGGAAGTTCTTGAAGGTTCAAACTTAAGACAGAGAAAAACTTGAATAAAAAGAAAAGGAATAATCAAACGTTACTTATTGAAACAAGTCAAAAACTTTAGACAGAGGAAATATTCAGGGATTACAAGATAGAGGGTTAAGATTAATTTCCATTGCCTAATAATCAAAATTGGTCGGTGGAGAAGGATCTTTATCTATTATTGATTGTTTTCAATCATCAGCTAACAAAATAACTTCTACATCTCAATGACAATTCACAACCAAAAGCCAACTAGGAGAATACATTACCTGACATTGCACATCAATTCCACTCTTCTTGTACTCAACATAAAGACACCTTGAGAATTGGTCAACGTATCTGGAATTACAACATGAATTATCTTTTCAGCAAAGCACACCATATCTTGTAGGAAGTGTAAGTTATCCAGGAAAAAAAACGGTGAAACACATTAAGGGGATGTTTGGTAGGAGTGGGGTGAGTTGGGTTGGGCTTCATTAGCCAAACTTAAGCTTGTTAGATAGGTCAGGTGTAATCACCCACAGTTTGGTTTTCTTAAAATCAAGTGCTTAAAACAGTAAAAAGTGAGAGCAATACAGATTTCATATTGAAACCTACCTACCAAACACAAGTTAAATAAACCCAAATCTCTGAAAACTTAAACCCAGTGCACGCAAACACATGTTAATACAAACCCGGACTCCCCAACCCTAGCCTACACAAACTCAGGCTTAACAACTTCTCCTACCAAACTTGTTTCGTGTATCCATTTCAAGGGTTTCTACAATATATCACCGTACCCCTCAAAATCACGGGTTTTCTACAGCCTAGCCTATTATGAATTTCTACCATGTATAAACTTATATATCAAGTTAAACAAACTCGGCTTTCTTCCGAAATTATAAAAATAAAGTAAAAAATTAGTCTTACGCTTTAGTGGCAGCATAGACAGCATAGAGAGGATCAGAAGGAATGATAATTGCAGCTCCAGAACCAATATTCACAATCGCCCCTTTTTTCCTCTTGATCATTCCAGGCAAAACAGCCTGAGTTACCTTAGTAGTACCTTCAATATTAATCTTAATCAAATTGTTCAAAAGCTCCTCATCCACCTCATGAAAAAACCTAGCGTACGGATAAGAAATTCCCACATTGTTAATCAAAACCCCAATATCTAACCCTTCAATAGCTTCACCAATCCTCTTAATCCCTTCTGAAAGATCACCAGAGAAATCAACAACAACATTTTTTATCTGGGTATTGCCAAATTTAGCGATAATTGAGTCAGAAACTTCTTTAAGCTTATCAGAATTTCGACCCACCAAAATCAGATTAAGCCCTTTACGAGCCAATTGAAAAGCGAATCCCTTTCCTATACCATCAGTGGGTCCAGTGACAAGTGCCCATGACCCATATTTCTTGAGATTCTTGGCGGGTCTGAGAAAATTAACATAGATCCATTTGAGAAAAGTAAGAGAGAATTTGAGGGAAGAGAGAGAACCTAATGTAAAAAGCAAGATAACCCAGAAGGGTTGAGATCTGAGCTGATCAAGTAGAGAGAGCTCCATTTTGTTAGAGCTTTCTATTGAATGATTTTCGTGGAAAGATTAGATTTTTAGAGGAAAGAAGAAGAGATAAACGAAGAACAGAGGAAGAAGAAGAAAGAAAGGGGTTTTCATTTATGGAAACAGGAAATGCGGTGGATGGAGTAGATGAGCAGAAAACCACCGCATTTAACCAAGACGAGGACTTGAGGAGAGGAAGTGGCAAACTCCTAAAATGTTGCTCCTTCCCTTCCTTTCTTTTTCTTTTCTTGTCTTTTCTTTTCTTTCTTTTTTGTTTTTCTTTTCTTTTCTTAAATTCTGTTAGTAAAATAAATAAATAAAATATTTAGGGGATGACTCTAACATTTATTTAACTAATTAAATTATGATTAGCTTACCTCTTACCCCTTTCTTTATCAAATACAAAATTTCTAAAAATATAATTATATTAGTTAATATTAAATAAAATAATTTAGAAAAACATATTATTGGGTCATATTTACTCTCATATACTTACATTTTAGAATATTACTCAAATAACAATTTTTTTCTTTCTATATTTTTACGTGTGTTCAACATTTTTGTTGAATCCTCCAAATATCATCTTCTTCCTTAAACTATCACCCTCTTCATAAGAAATAATTCAAAAACAAAATATGAATAATTTTCAAGTTATGATTTTAGAAATTTGGGTTTTTTATATTCAAAATAACAAAATAATGGTTATTACCCTTTATTTGCTTTTAGGGGTTATTTACCCTGTCATTTCCCTTTGAAAAGAAAAATAACCTTTTATTTATCTTATGAAATTCATTGAATAAACAAATATCATTTCATTTGTAGTTTTTATCTTTTCAAAAACCTCTACTCTCTAGCTTCAAGTGATTATTCTAATCTACTACAATTTTTCGAGTCTTGCTATAAAGGTAATACATGTTTCGTTTAGTTTAAAATACATATTCGAGCTAGATTTAAGGGGATTTTTAAATAATAAAAAAATCCTAATTTTGGACTGAGATTTCAATTTCTCTTTTTTTTTTTAAAAAAAAATCTTATCCAAATAGGATTTAAAAAAAAACAAAGTAAAGATTTAAAAAATAAAATTGGCATCTCAATCCAATCTTGGGCCAATATCCCAAATCTCGGGCCAAAACTCAGACCAATCTCGTTCCATATTCAAATCTCGGTTCAATATTTTCTTTTAAATTCCCTTAAATCTAGCTCGAATTTGTAAATAGCAAAATATTTGAAACGGAGTGGAATAATCACTTTAAGGTAGAAGTTTTTGAAAAGATAAAAACTACAAATGAAATGGTATTTATCTATTCAATGAGTTTCATAAGATAAATAAGGGACTTATTTGTCTTTTCAAAGGGAAATGAAATTTTCAAGGGGTCAATAACCATTAAAAGCAAATAACATGTTAATAACCCTTCTTTTATTATTTTGAAGTTCAAAATTTCATATGATTCTAAGTTGGCCTATTATATATAAGTAATATAGGAAAAATGTTAATTTTTAAATAATATTATATGTTTAATATGCTATTTGAGTAATTGGCAGAAGAATATATGTTAAATTAAACTGAAACACATGTTTGAAAATAGGTATAAAAAGTGTATTTTTTTTCTTTTTAATTTACATATCAAAAGGAAAATAGATTGGCTCCCATCCCCATGGAGCACATGACAACTTAATTTTTTTTTATTAAGCCAAAAAATAAAGCACGCACTTACCACAATTTTACATAATTATATAGTTTAGATACCAAAATATATAAATTGATATTTACTTTACAGACCAATAATATTTAACGATAATATTTATCAAGGAGAATTTCAATTTATTCTCGTGAATTTAATCAGGTGTGATAGTGTAAATTGTAATTTTTAATTTTACTAATTTAAATTTGGAACTTTCATAAATGATTCAATATATATTTTAAAATTTTAATATGTGAATCAATACAATTATTTATAATAAATTGATCATTAAAATTATTAGTTAATTATTATCAACAAAGTGTTAAAAACAATTTAATTATTATAAAACAAATATAGGTAACAACTCTACTCTACTCACAATAAAGAGAAATGCTTACTACTGTGGACCAGGGCCGTCGTTGGCATGGTGCAACTGGTGCGATGGAACATGGCCCCGGAACTTTTGGGGCCCCAAACCTTGAATTAAAAGTTTAGTATTAATAATATATAAATGAAAATTTATTCTAAGTCATGTTGGCTGACATTTCTCCCTACAATATCTATATATTATCCGTCATTGTGAGTTGAGTTTGATCCCAACGTAAGTTCAAAGTTCAATTTTTATATTTTTTTTTACACTACTTTGATAACTTTATGTCATTCTTTTATTTTACTCTTTTATTGATATTATGTTTTAATAAAAAAAAATGTTTTTTTATATATATTTTTGTGTTTTGTTATATTAAGAATTATATGATTGGGGCCCAAATTTATATATCGCGTTGGGCCCTTATTTATGTAGGAATGGCCCTGCTGTGGACCACCCCACACTATTATCATTAATCAAATAGAATTACTATTAACAATGATAAAATATTAATTTTCAGTGAACCCACTATAACTACAAATGTACATTTATCATATAGATTATTATTATTTATTTTTTTATATTGCATCAATTGAGGACTGGGAAACTACCTTTTTAGAGTTAATTAAGTAAATGGTGAGATGTCATTACACTCTTTCATTAAATAGTTAGATATTCTAATTTATTAGTGTATAGCAATCTCCATATTTTGATTCTTTTTAAATACCAAATATACCCTTATCCTAATTAATTGCACGAAAACGGTCATTAAGGACAGATTTTGTAGATTCCCATATTTTTGTTTTTGCCAAAAAAGACTTCATATAATATTTTTCTTTATATTTTTTTAATATAATTTTCATTCTTTCTTTTTTCTTTCTAATATTTGAAATTCATATTCATATTCATATTCATTTTCTTTTTCCTCTCTTTTGATTGTATATTTATCATGAAGATCATATATTTTTTCAGATTTATAGTACATACGGTACATTTTGTACATTTTTATTATTTTTACATTTGGATTTTATATTACATATGATACATTTTATCGTTTTTATATTCTTAATATACCAAACACATTTTTTTTCATGATTTATTTTTTCCTTTTTATATGGTATCTCATGATTTATGGACATTTTGTTTTAATTTTTCATGTTTATCTCATTTAGTTATTTTCATAATCTGATCTTAATTCAATTTATATTGTATTTCAATTTAGTTAAATTTGTATATTTGGTGTATTTGTTAACTGCATAATATATGTATTCAATTTACATTGCATTCTCATTCAATGGTCAATTTTATACATTTGGTACATTTGCTTTCTATATAATATATGTAACATATTTGTCATCTACTTCGTTATTGCATTTGAGAAAAAAATGTTAACAACTTTTTGAATCGAAATATAACAAAATTTACATAATATACGTAGTATAACAAACTTAATGTAAAAAATTTACAAAATTTAGACACATAATGATACATTTAAACCAGAAAAAAGCAACCAAAAAAAATTGTAGGGTGAATATTTAATCTATGTATTTAATGTACAAAATATACTAAATATGAACATATCACAATATAGTAAAAATCATAAAAAACCAACCATAAAAACTTATGAGAATATAAATAAAACCATAAAATCTCAAACACAAAAAATGAAAACCTTTTTTTTCCCATAAATTTCATATCGAGAATAGATGGAAGAGGTTTTTACCAAAATTATACACCTTTTAGTTGAGATTCGTTTTGAAATCTTCAGACAAAGTGTGCTATTTTCCATAGATTAATGTAGAATCATCAAAATAAAAAAAACCTAGAGAAAAAAATGGAGATGACATCTGAGAAAAAAAGAAAAAAATAAGAGAGAAAGTAAGAAATAAAACCAGAGAGAAAACGAGAGGGAAGAATATTTTAAAAATATTTGTTTGAAAATGTATATTTTCATATTTCTTATATTTATTTGATTAATAAAAGTAATAATTGTGTCTCACACATTGATGACAACATGCAATTCATATTGAGAAATTTCATTGGGTAGCAGATTTTTAGGTAATATTTGTAAAAATATTAACTCAAAAAAGTATTTGCAAATATAACAATTTTTACAATGTTTATCAATGATAAACAATGATTTATATGTTTATCAGTGATAAATTTAGTGTAAAAATATGTAATTCAATGTTTATCATTGAAAAACCAGATAAAAAATTGTTATATTTGCAAATATTTTTTTGAGCCTTTATTTTTACAAATATTACTACGAAAACTGCTAGATTAGCAAATGCCCCATTCATATTTGGGGCATTTTCAAATATGTTAGAAATTTTTATAATATTTACAAATTTGTTAGGAAAAAAAAAATATTTACAAAAATGTTAGAATTTTAAAAATTCTAAGTATATTAGTCAATCACTATTAGTATATCAGTAAACTTTTAGTATATCAATTGTAGTTTATCAGTCGATCATTAATATTCTATCATTGATATACTATTATATATCACTGATATACTATTAATTATTGATTGATATACTAATAGATTGACTGATACACTCGACTTTTGAAATCATAACATAAATATTTTTTTTTCTAACATTTTTGTAAATATTTCACTCAATTATAACATTCATGTAAATTTCCCTTCAGATTTTATGCCTATAAAAGAAGGAAAAAAGTTATTTAGGTAGTTTCATTGTTTTCCCTCTCTCCAGAATTTTAAAATCTCAGTATTTACTCTAAATTGGAAGTATATGACTATCTACTCTTATTTGACACCTTTTAGTGGCTATTCTAATACATACCCTAACAGACTCAACATTTTATCACATAGAAAGGGAGCAGATTTCAAACCACTCAAAACTATATATATTTATTTTTAAAATTTTAAAATATATCTTAGCGACGTTTTTTCGATCATGAAGTATATTAAATGTCATGGTTAAGTAGATGAGACGTTGAGCCAATTCCCACCAATTTCTACCACCACCGCCCAGCTGCCACCGGTGAGCAGAAATCATGGGCATCAGAATTTATGATTTATGAATGAACCACCACCATCTTGTAATTTATTGGTATCTTAATAATTTTTTATAATTAAATTATAATATTTTAAAATTTATTTAACATAAAAATTTGGAAATAAAACAAATGGATATATTTAAGTTAGGATGACCAAATCTGGCCTGGCCAACTTACACTTGTTTTGCTTGCCAACAAAAACAGATTTAAAATATCGAGCAAATTTATCAAAATAAGAATGGAACAAAAACGTAAAGTTTTGAATCTATGGATAATCTAACATGAAATCAAAACGGGAGTTTATGAGTTTGAAGTCGAACCCATGTGATGTATTTCCACCACATTTATCAAAATTTTGCATGATAGAACCTTGTATAAAATATGCAAACCTAGATGTTAGGGGGAGTGTTGAGAATATAGATAATGTTACGTGGAACTGTTTTTCTTTAATCTTGTTCCATTCAAGCAACTTAATCTATTTTTATTCTAAAATATGGCAAACTGTAAATAAAATCCCCGTGATTTTGGTCAAATGCATGAACACCCATGCAGTTAAAAATGACAAGTTACACCCACATAGTTCCAATGACAAACCAATTTCATGCCTACCTCAAAACATTGAGCATGATTGAAGCCACAAACCCTAATATTTATTGATTATTTCAAAGTTTTGAAGTAAGCACAAAGTAAAGTTAAAAACGAGGATTCCAAAACATCTTGAATCATCCAATTCAGAGTTCAAACGAAATCAAAGCAATAACAACTTCAACACGAGTTGGATTTTCTGCTCTCTCACTAAATATACCTTTCAGTCTTGCTATTGTGAACCATCTAATTCGAATTTCTTCAAGGAAATGTCGTCATAATCTTGTTTCTGTTTTTCAAAATTAAAATTATTAACGTAAACTTAGGGCCCGTTTAGTAATCTTTCCAATTTCTGTTTCTTGTTTCTCTTTTTTTAAGAAACATTTCCCAAAATTGTGTAGAAATTTTAGAAACAACAAATTCTAGTTTCTTATTTCTCTTTCTCGTTCCCAAAATTTTCAACACATTGGTAAATTATTACGTTGTCCCGTTTTGACTTATAAAATATATTATAAATATCCAAAAATTATATTGATATAATATTTTTAAATATGCCATTTAAAATTGTAATATTTTCAAAATATTTTTATTTTTTTAAAATGAGAAACAGAAACAAGAAATAGCTACCAAACACGTTTCTGTTTCTTTTTTCTTCCAGAAACAATTACCAAACATGTTTTTGTTTCTCTTTTTAAAAAAACAAGAACAAGAAACAATAAATAGAAATAAGAAACAAGAAATGGAAACGAAGAAAGTTACCAAATGAACACTTAGTTTTCGAGAAATCTTGACATGCTGTGATCTTAATCCCTTTAGAGATAGTAGGGAGGAGACAGAGGGGAAGAGAGATGTAAATTTTTATGGGTGGTGTCAAAATCTTTAAGGGGCCGTTCATTTCAATGTTATCTAAGATTACGGAGGGGTGTATTCAGATAACATTGTTCATTTTACTGTGTTTAAAGATATAAGGATATCTTAGATTACATGTAATCAAAGAATACATGATATCTGACCATTTTATAATACACTCTCCACCGGTGGGTTTTTAAGATTACATTACAAATGTATTCTGTTTTTACTTTTTTGTCCTTCAATATTATAAAAAGTTATTTTTCTTTTTACATATAAATACATAAGATAATCTATTTTCTCATCAATAACTAAATTTAGAAACATAAATAATTTTTTCGTTACACTAATTATTGATACTTTAATAAATTCATTGGTATCAAATAAGTATATAAAATTAAATTTAAATTTTTATGTTAATTAAATATTTAAATAAATAAGTTATAAACTAATTAAATTATAAAAATAGTATAGGTATATTAATCTATCAAAAAAATATTAATTAAATTCATATATAAAATTTATTAACGAGAAACATAAAACAAGGGTATTATTGGAAGATTTATTAATTCATTAAATTTCCTCCCTTAAATACAATCTAACAAACAATAAATCTTTTATACCTATGAGATTCTCATTATTAATTACTGTAAAATGAACGTTGTAATCTTATATTCCCTACAATCCAGATACCATGTATTCTAGATATCCAGTTATTATAAATATATCATTTTTTAAAAGACAAATCCGTTCACTAATTGATTATGATAAATGATTGATTCACTATGTTATAGTGTAATCACTTCAACTCATAACTATGCATTCATGGAGAAATTATTTGTAAGGTATCTATAACATACTATATCAGGTAAGGACTTACACCAACAGCTTTCTGTTCATCTTCATCATTTTTTTAACCTTCACGATTCTTCAAAGACTTTGATTCGTAGTGCCACAGAATTCCTCCGACCAGATTGTTCAATGCATGAGAAGCCATTGGCACAATGACGCTTGAGGATTCGATAGTCGCATAACCATACGCAAGTCCAACAAAAGTTGCCCTGAGAAAATTTGGTTGAAATTTTCAAAACAGAAAAAACCTTTGGTGTCTCTCATAACTGATCTACCTACAAGATTACTGATGTAGGATGAACATCAGTTATGGAGAGGGAGTTTAAGAAATGCAAGCTATTATAACAATTAGCATGCTCTAAGAGGAGAAGAAAATGAATTATGCAGTTAAAACAATCTGATTCATGATATGTTCCAAGGATAGAAATTCTCCATCAAATGGAGTTCAGGATAGAGATATGAATACCATATTGCAAATGAATGTTTCCGGCCACCGCTCAAGTGTAGAACTCCAAAAATGGTGGCCACCACCAAGACACTCAACCAATTGAACCCCAAAAGTGGTAACAATGCACCGCGGAAAATCAATTCCTAATGCCCAAAGAAACAAATAATTATTTACTTGGGTGAACTTGAAAAGATAAAAGGATAATAGAACAAACGAAGTTAGAAAACAAGATAAAAGTTGTAAACTTTATTTTACTTACCTCACTAATCCCAGGCAAAAAGGCAACTATCATGTAATCTGTAGGTTGAAGGGAAGTGAGTACCTGCATTGGAGGTTAGATTATTTTCACAAGTTCAAAACATTGATACAAAATTGGCTGTTAATGAATTGTCAATAATATAATATCTAAGTGAAGCTTTTTCTACCTCTAAATTTTTACATACAAAACTAAACATCAAGTTACCTGCCGATTAGCCACTTCACTAGACTCAGCAAAATCTGGCCAAATCTTCAGAAGTATATATCGGGATGACGATAAAAGTATTACCAGTCCTGTAATCAACTGAACATGCCTCATCTCAAAACTAACCGTCCAGAATAAAGGACAAGAGTGATGTTAGATAAGATAACGCTCGTTTAATCAAGAGCTACAAAATTCAAAAGGGGCATTGTGAGTCCACATCACAGAATTCTCTAGCACTCTTCTAAGGAACATAAAATAATTATTTATTTAAAAACTATAACTTATCCCTGTGATATTATTTTTAGGGATCGGGAGACGATAAAAATGACTCTTATAAATATCACAGCCAGGCTTTAAAGTTTTACAAGAGATAAGAAGTACAAGCTTGATTACCAGAAGGTTAGAAGACAGCAACCAGACGAAATAAATATTAAGTTCACAAAAATCTACATTACTAACCTACAATCAGTATCAGCTAAGAAGTTATTTTGCTTCAGCAGTCTTTTCAGATGTAATACTCTTTCTCTTCAAAGAGAAATTGAAAATTAGCAAGAAGGGGAGAAAATGAACTTGGGAATCCTACATGATACTTCTGTGGTGCAGTCAATTATCGGCAGTCCTTCAATTGATGCTATATGAGATACCTAAAAAATAAGACATTAAAACCACTTTAAGAATTTAGTCACTTTTCTCAGATAAGGAAAACACCACCCATATATGATCTCTTTCCAACTACATTAAGAAAGAAAAAGGCTTGATCACATTTTTTTTTGTGGGAAGAGGTAGATCACGATGAAAAGATACTTCAATTCAATTTTAATGTTGTATCATTAAATTGATGAGTGACAAGAAAATATTTAAACCAGAATATCATTCACAAAGAGGTTTTAGAAGGGGTACAATGTTAGCCACAACAAGAGCAAAGAATAGAACTGGTGACCCGAATTATATTTTAACCCAACCCAAAAAGCCGTGGTGTAGTGATAAAAACGGAAGTTTGTGTTGGCTGAAACCGGAAAGAGTTTTCCACAGCTAGTGTTTGTTTCCCGAAAGGGTCATCCACATAAATCAGTGTGCGATTTCTTCTCTCTATACCGTTTTTGTTGCATAATTTTAACACACTATTCCAAGAAAAGCATGAAAAAGAAAAAAGTTAATAAACCTGTCTGATTATTACACCCAATGCAGCTATCAACCCAGAAGTAATTGTACAAGCCTGAAGTACAGAATCCCTTGAGGAAATCTTAATCAATTTATCTTCAGCTGAACTAGCAGAAAGGTTTTTCTCTACATCTTCAGCACTCTCTGATGCATTCGAAGGCATTTCAGAAACTTCCTCACGTTTTCTTTTCAGTTTCCTCACAGACTTTTGCCTTGCATAAATCTTTGGTTTTACATTTCCACAAAAAAAAAAAAAAAAAAAAAAACCCTAAATTCCATAAACAAACTCATAATCAAAGTAAATGAATAATCAGAAATCCAAATCTCACATTGCATAATCCAGTGGAAAAATTCCTCCTTTCACCATATACTCCAATACCCTTCCTACCTAATCAAAGACAGTCACTGAAACAATTATTTTACAAATATTGCAAGAAAAGTTCATTATGTTAAATTACTGAATTTTTATCAGCAAAATTAAAGAGAAAGTTGGAGTTTTGATGGAAAAACAAGAAGGAACTTGAAAATGAGAAAGAGATTGAGTGAAGAGACTTACCTATGAAAGTAGAATTCCTCCATAGAAATGGAATTGGGATGATTTTATGAACAGTGTTTATCGAAATGAATTGACAGTCGATAGTGAGTAAATTCATAACTACTCAAAAGTTTCCACTTTTTCAGAAGAAGCTGAAGTTTTAATTGATCATGATTTATGACTGTCCAGTGATGAGAACTGGAGTATAAAACGAAGCAGAAAGTAGCCGAATCACTGGCCTGAGAAGTGCATGTTGATATCAAGAGTTTTCGGGTTAGTTTAGGTGCATCTCGATTAAAATAGGTATACATAACTATGAGACTGATTTTCTAATTTAATTCACAGTAAAATATAAATAAGATTCTCGGGTTAATTTTTATTAATACCTCGTATAGTTAAAAAATGATAAAATTATATCAATGAGATCACATTTATCTCGTCGTTATAATTTAACTAGTTAGATATCTGCTGACCGACTCTAAAGTAGAAAAATGTAAATTTGATATTCCCTGTTTGATATAATATAAAAAATAAGTCATTTTCTTTTATCAAATTGGGTGAATTGACCTTGAATCAAATATAAATTTAGTAGATTATAAAGATGGGGCATCGTGATATTGAAGGCATAATATATCAAAGTTCTTAACTTTGAAGGCGGTTTATTAAAAAAATAAAATAAAACAATCACACATATGTAAGATAAATTTAAACGTTAGTACGTGGCTCATATTTAAATAACAAAAGAAAACAGAAGAGGTACTATAACAGAGATATTTGCACTGTTTGAAAAATACAAAAAAATTGTTTTTAAAAGTTAAAAATAGAAGATAAGATATTGTGATTATGTCATTTATTCATTAATACATATGACATTTGTTTTTCTTGAATATTTCGTCATATAACGGAAGATGCGGCTTGAATCTATAATAATGATACTTAATTAATTGAATTACACTCAGATTGACAAATTAATAAACATAGTATGATAGAATAAGAGATTAAAACATAATTATTAACGAAATTTGAAAAAACTATAGGGAGAAAGTGTGTGTGGGAATTATATAAAAAATAGTAAAATAATTATAAGGAATGATGGCTTTTATTTGGGAAATACGGAAAATTGACCTTTAAAAAACCAATTTAAGGTTTCTTGACCCCTCACCATTTTTATGGTAGAGATTTTATCCTTATGTCAATGCACTATGAAAAGACAAAAATATTATTGGTCTATCTTTCCCTCCTCACATCTCAAAGCTAACTCAAGTCTGAAACCCTAACTCCTCCCACTATCTCCTCCTTACATAATGGTTGTGATGGCGCTGGTGATACTCCATCCAACTAAAATTAGGTGATTTGTGAATCCTTAATGGCGAGTTGCTAACGATTCTTGAGCAATTTTGTGAGTTCGAGTTGCGCTTTTGCGAGTACCCTCCAACCAAACACGATTTTACAAAAGGCAAAAAGAAAAGTCATCTCGGACCAAAATTCTAATCTATAAGTAGAAATAGGCAATCTCGATCCCAGATCTCGAACCAAAATTCCAATCTCGAATCCAGATTCGAGATTGCTAAAAAAATTATCATCTCCTACCAAAATACAAATCTAAGCATTAATCTTTTGAAGCTATATGATATAAAAGTTTAGAGAGAGTGTGTGTAGGAGATACATAAAAAATATATGATAAAAAAGAAATATGGAATATAAATTGTTTAAATGTATAAGAAGTAAAAGTTTAAGAGTATTTATGTGCTTTCACGTTTTAACAAAGTCTCTAACATAAAAATGATGAGGGTGTCAATAAACCTTATATTAGATTTTTGGAGGTCAATTTTCTCAATTTCCCCTTTTATTTGGGGGCAATGTGGGAAGAGAAAATGAACTGCCAAATTGAGAAGGAAAGAAAAAAAAAACAGAGCATCTTGATAATGATCTCCCTATCTAAACAGTAATCGTCACCAAAGTAAAAACACTCTTTATACGCACGCTTTTTCCTGACCACAAAAGGCAACAAAACCAAAGCAAATGTTGTTGATTATTTAAAAAAAAAAAAACGAAATACGAATTCTCTGGAATAAAAGGGTTCTTTTCTTTGGTTGTTTTTGGTGAAGATTAGGTTCTGAAAAGGAAAAAAAAACGGGAACTTCAACTCTCTCTTGGTGTTTTATTTAAATAATAATTTCTGGGTTTTTGAGAGAGAGAAAGGATTTTCTGGATTATGTATTATCCGCTAACGAATTCTTCTTGTAAGGATTCTCTGAAAGTATTGGAGGAAGATATTCAACGTGCAAATACTCTGTTAGTACTTTTTTTTTTTTTTTTGCCTTCACTGTTTCCATTTCTCTCAAAGTTTAAAGTATTGGCCGAGTCCGATATGACTTAATCCGTCTCAATAGGTAACGATACGAGAACGAGACACTCTACAAAATCAGCTTTGAAAAGAGTGTCTCTGTTCCGTATCGGCCTGACTCGTATCTGAATTTTTCAGTTTACTTTTCACCCTTCAAATGTTGATTTTTTTAAAAAAATTTTATTACCCAAATACTTCATACTTGTATCTGAATTTGCAGGGCTGCAACAATTCCAAGAGCCAAACATGGTTCCTATCTCCAAATGAAATTGGTCTATAATCAATTGGCTCCTTTTTTTCTATTTTTGCTGCAATGGATGGATTGTTCTTGCATTTGTTTTCTTCCCAGACATTTAAATTTCTTCCACATACTTATTTATAAGGCTGGTTTCTTTTCTGAGCTTTATTTAGGGTTTTGGATGATTTCTTATTTTTCTCTGTATATCTATGACTTTGTTTTGTTATATGATATATTTTTAATTTTCTTAATTTAGGTTCACACAGATGGAAGAACAAACTTATCAGCATATGGAAGGAAGGCAACCATTAGAGATTTCTATGGTACTTATTTTCGCTCCCAACCAATACATACTCAATACTCAACACTCCCCCTCGTGTGTGGCTTTTAGATATAAGTACGAGACCTAAACACATGAACAATTGATTAATATGACGAAATAACAATGCATAGATTTAAACATAGGATTTCTGTTAAATCAATCATCACTCGCGTAAAACTTAAACTATTGTCTGTCGGGTTATGGTAAATTTAATCTCGACATTTGGACATTTATTGTATTGTGTGAATTTAGAAGTTCATAACCACATTTTTGTTTCTTAAAGAATTTCATTTACAACTTCAGCTGTTATATTGCCATCTCTTCAACGGCTTCAAGCTAACTCTGAAGAGATATATGATGTTAAAGAAGGGGATATCAGGTCTGAAATGTCTAGTGAAAAAAGTTTCCAAGGAGATGGAAAACTCTCTCTCTCCAAAGTTGATTTAGAAAGAGAAGATGAATGTGGGATTTGCTTAGAACCTTCAACAAAAATGGTCTTTCCAAATTGCTGTCATTCAATGTGCATCAAATGTTACCACAACTGGTAACTAACTATAGACCCTCTTCTGCTCGATTTCGACGCATATTTTTTCTCTCTTGAAAACAAACTTGGTTGCTGATGATGTATTGTGAATGAGAATTATAGGAACAAAAGATCGGAATCCTGCCCGTTTTGCCGCGGTAGCTTAAAGAGGATAAAATCAGAAGACTTGTGGGTGCTGACTTGTAGTGATGATGTTGTTGATGCTGAAATGGCTTCAAAAGAAGACTTATCACGCTTCTATCTCTATATAAGCAACCTCCCTAAACAATACCCTGATGCTCTTTTCTTAGTGTATTATGAATACTTGATTTGAACCAAAATAGACCATTTATGTACAGATTAGATTCCTTGAAAAGCCGACCCGACCGCCAATTGTAAACAGAGTTGGGTGAGAAATAAATTTCTCATTTTTTTTTAATGAAATGATCATCTTTTGACAAGACAATCTTGTTTAGTGCCTTTCATTTTTGGTGTCATGATTCTCAAGCATGGTTCAATATCCGTATTAGCTAATGACTCAGAGATTAGTAAGTCCCGTTTTGGATAACTCTTGTAAGTGTTTAATAATATTTTTGATAACCATTAAAAAACAGTTTGAAAAGCTTTCTCAATCGTGGCTTAAGACAAATACGATTGTTTAACTCAGATCAATACATACGCAAACGAAGAAATATAATAAGTTTAAAAAATTTCAAACTAAGTCATGACTATCATGATCCGAGTAAGACCGAGCGAGTAACTTGTTCTCGTCTCATTATCTACTAAGACAAATACGACTCAGCCGATACTTCAAACCTTATTCTCAAGACTCATAAACAAAGTTTTTGCACATTTTAGACCTCAAGGCCAAAACTAGAAAAAGACCTAATTAAGAGGATATAAGGGGGTGTTTGTTTGAGGGTTTGAGAATGGGAAATGAGTGTGGGAATGAGTTTGTGAATCCATTCCCATGTTTGTTGCACCATTCTTTTTACATAGGATTGACATCACATTTCCAAGATTACTATTGGATTTGACATCTCATTTCCAACACACTCACATTATTTTCACTATTCATTCTCATTCCCATACAATTCAAACACATTATTCACAAACCCAGACATCTATTTCCCAAACCCCCTACCAAACACCCCCTAAAAAGATAAGGTTTAAATCCTATTGTACTCTAAAAAATTTCGCACTCATTTCATTTTATTTCATATATTTTCAAATTTTCTCTTATTTTTCTTAAACTTTCCTAGACATAGGTTTAATTAGACTCTAATTAATAATTTTTGTATTACATCTAACAAAAATCTGAAGTTATTTCGTTTTTAAATCTAATATCACATTCGATATACTTGAAAATACAAGTTTATATTATATAACCCCTCACAGATATTTAGCGTCAAGGATTTTAAGTCCATTTGCAGTAATCTTACAATTAATTATTCTATTCTGGATTGACTTGAATTATAATTAATTGAAATATTTGATCAAATATTTCAATTCTGGATAGAAACCCATCGCTCTGTTTCGTGTGGGAAATCATCACTCAACAAAAATAAAATTGATCATTAGATTAGATGTTATATATATTTCGATGTCATCATCATATTACATCCAAAAAAAAAAAATTATATATATATATGTAATTGATTGAAAAGGAAGCTATTCAATGACAAAAATTATGATCTAATCCTTTTGTTTGTTTTTATATAACTTTGGATATTATTTACTAACAAATTTTTTACTGGGTAATTATTCACTTTTTGATATTCTAATCAAAATTTTAAATTAAAAAAAAATCGTATTAAAAAATTAATTAAAATTTTAAAAGAGTTAGGTGGGAATATAGGTGGAATAAATTGGTGGTGAACACACTTAATTTTTAAAATCGAAAACCTTAAATTATTATTATCAAAACTTAGTAAATTATCGCCATCCAGAACATAACATATTGGTTAAGATATATAGTTAAGTGTTCCATCCCACCTAACACTTTATAATTAGTAAATTAATTAATTAATAGGTTAAATCAGAATTAATTCATTTGGAGTGCTGGTTTTAAAAACTTGTAAAACACACTTTTTTTACTCCTCCAAGAATATGATTTTTTCTGCAAATTTCCATTGGCAAAGCAGGTTTACTAATCAGTAATGGGAATCAATGAATGGGAATCAACTATTTTCATTCCCATTCCATTGTTTACTTGTTAGCTGGAATCATTCCTAATTTGTGGACCCCACCTCAAAATTAGGAATGATTCTTGAATAGAGTTATAATTGCATTCCCCTTCAAATGCTAAGGAATCTCATTTCGATTATGTTAGTTTAATATTTCCAAATTGATTTGACTATTTTACCCTTAATTTTCAAGGTTAAGTCACCTATTCATTTCTTGCTAATTGTCATTCTTGTTAAGTGATTATTGATTTTTCAATTAACTAATCATTCACTTATTTAAATATTTTAATTTAATAAGACACATTACCTATAAACAACTTTCTAATAATTTATTTTATAATAAAATAATAAACAATCTCCTAAAAATTATCTTAATTATATTTTTTAATATAAATTTAAATATATATTTCAATATTATCACTTATTCTTTATTAAATTAAAATAAATATATTTATTTTTATTATAACATTTCTCTAGTTGATTATTATGTAATTTTAAAAGATGTTTTAAATTAATTATAAGAAATGTTTTCATTATTCTCATCATTATAAAGGGTATTGTAGTAATTGTCTACATTATGATTCCGATTCATTAACATGGTAAACATCATGAATGCAATCTGATTCTCATTCCTTATAAGTTTAGTAAACATCATCAATTGTAATATGATTCCGATTCCTTATGATTCTGATTCCTCCATTTTTTATTCCGATTCCGGATTAGTAAACGAGCCCATAAGATTGCTGTAATCCGGTTGCATTGCTTTTGTTATCCCTAATTTTTCTGTTTGTTTCCCGGGAAAATGGTTGCTTATTCCACAAGAAGCGGGATTTTTATAAGATTCTTCAACTGAATAATTCATAAAAGTTTTGGTGACCAACTAATTTTTTTTTTTTTTAAGAATACGGGATGCTGACTTTTTATGAATGGTTGAACAACTTTCCATTTAATAATTCCCCCAACTAAATCAAAATGTAACAATTAATATAAAAAAAAAGTCTTGAATGTCATTAAAAAAAAAGGGCATAAAATAAGAAAATAGCATATATCCAACAACCACTAAATTTTAAAACAGTCAAAATTTCAAAATCTTTTGACTAACATCTGATTGATGTATATAATCAATCAATGATAACAAAAACGATCATTTAGCCATTATAAATATAAAAATGGTGATGTGACCATGAAGTTTTTAATTTGGTAAATTTTTATGGATATCACTCCTATAAAATATTTGTAATTACAATATTTTTTAAAAATAAATTATCATTGATTAATTGTGATAAATAAAACCATTTTATCTTATTATCATTATTTATAAATTATTATTTACTAATTGACATGTTTAATAATTTAATATATTTGAAATTATTTTTAAAAAAAAATTGTTATATTTACAATTACCCTTCCTAATAAAGATAAGCTGGTTTGTAATGAGTATGGCCCATCATTTGGCAGTGTACTAATTAACTAGTGGACTGAGCTTGGGCCGCCATTTATGGGCCAAAATATTTCGACCATTACGGACGCAAGTGAGCCGTTGGGCCTTTAAAATAAATCAAGTGCTAGAGAACTGTTTTTTCTTACTATTGTTTTTTGTTTGTTTGTTTGTTAGGCCAACGTATTTCTCGGGAATCTATAAATACTTCTGAATTAATGTTATTGTAGAGAATCCTTGTCTTGTTTTCTACCTTGTTTTTATTTACTCTATTGATATTTGAGATACGCTAGTTATCTTGTCATTTCCTTTTTTACATGAAAATAGTGATTAGAAGAAAAATCCTCAAGGAAATTAGAAGTTATGTATAGAATTTTAATTATTATCAAACAGATTTATAGATTATTAAATCAATGAGACTATGATTACATTATTTATAGGGGTATTTTAAAAAATGATTTTTTTAAATAATTAATTTTAAAATGAGACATTTTAAACGTTCATTAATTTAATTATTGAATTATTTAAAACAGTAAAAAATTAATAAAATTAAAAAAATTACCTCTTTCTTATTCAAATCATCCAAATAACTATTATAAAAATCAATAATAAGACTCTTCGTTCTGCAATATAAGACAAAAAAATTGATGAAAAATTCCATTAGTTTAAGAAAAATAAATTCATTAATTTACTAAAAGAAAAAAAATAGTATTATGGAAAATAAATTAAAATTTTATTATATATGAAATTAATGTGGTAAAAAAAATTATCAGATATAATTTCTCTATCAAGAATTGGAAAATGAAAAAAAATTAAACATCTATAGTTCACTATCAAATTGTCACCTCACTCAAAAGACTCAAATAGAAAGATAAATAATTCTCTCAAGGTTATCGGGACTTAACCAACACCTTAAATAATAACAATAATATAAATTTGAAAAAAAAGAAAAAGAAAAGAAAGAGACCCTCAAAAAGTCCTTGTCAAAACTAGACGAGTCACAAGCTTAAGGGGAAGAAAGGAAAAAAAAAAAGACGTGAACTTAAAAAACATAAAAAAAAAAAAGGAATAATTAAACAGGTAAAGAAAAACAGCTAAGGCATATATGATAGAAGAGCATTAGGCAAAACCCATATTCCAAACTTTAGATAAACTAATATAAAGGTGACTCCACTTGGGGGAAGTTGCATTAAGTTCATCCTCACAATGTCCCTCTTTTTTTTTTCTCTTTCTCTTTCTCTAATATATATTTAAATTTTGTTTTGACATAAAGAATTTGTTAGTGGGCATTTCCTTTTTAGAGCCATTAAAAAGAGAGTTTTCTCTCACTAAAAACCCTTCTCCTTCTACACTCCACTAATAAAAGAAAAGGTAAAACTTTTAACCCTTTGTTTGTGGAAGTTGAAATCTCACTAATTAATTAAAAGACTTTCTCTATTATTTAAAATATTCTCAAGAAAATTAGTGGGAAAGCAATATTTATGAACAAAGTTATGCTTGTATTTGCTCCCAATAGTGAGGGTTAGGTGAAAAAAAAAATTGCACACTAAAATTGTGTTACGAAAATGTTAAAGGCCCTTTGATAACCTTTTCAATTTTTGTTTTTGTTTTTTATTTCTCATTTTTTTTAAAAATAGAGTTGTTTAGTAACTCTTCTTGTTTCTTGTTTCTCTCTTTTTTAAAAATACTCCCCAAAATTGTGTAGAAATTTTAGAAACAAAAAATTCTAGTCTCTTATTTCTCTTTCTTGTTTCAAAAATTTTCAACACATTGATACATTATTACGTTGTCTCGTTTTGACTTACAAAATATATTATAAATATCCAAAAATTATATTGATATAATATTTTGAAATATGTCATTTAAAATTGTAATAATTTCAAAGTATTTTTATTTTTTAAAATGAGAAACAGAAACAAGAAATAGTTACCAAACACATTTCTATTTCTTTTTTCTTCCAGAAACAAGAAATAAGTAACAGTTATCAAATATGTTTCTGTTTCTCTTTAAAAAAAACAGGAACAAGAAATGGAAACGAGTAAGGTTACCAAACGGGCCCTAAATTTCCATATTTTGCAACTCCAAAAAATCTCATATCTCATTTTTAATATATTACATTAAATTAAGAAAGAACATACTTAAAACCTTGTGAAAAAAGAATACGAATGTCCTAATCACTTGAGCTAGGTTAAGATTGGCCAAGAATCTTATATTTTCCATACGTATACATACATTGAAACATGTTAGAATTAATACATATTGTAAACAAATTTCAATATGTTAGAAAATTATAAATAATGTTCTACCTCCGTCCATAATTTTTTTTTTCTTTTGAGATATTACATTAAATTGGAGAAAAAAAATATTCGAACCTTCAAACTCATGAGAAGTGAATACCGTTGTCTAATTAATTGAACTACATTTAGATTGGGCTCCCCCAAAAACTTTAATGAATCACTGAATAATATTTCTTAACTTTTCAGAAATATACCTATAACTATTGTTCTCAAGAGCTTGGATTCGGGTTCACATCCAACCACATTTAGTGAGATTATTTTCTGTTCCTTATCAAAAAATAATTTTAGAAGCTTTATCAAATATGAATTTCTATAATCTCTATAATAAAAAAAAAAAAAAAACTTTTGCATTTTTCACGCATTGGATTAATACTTATACCATTAACTAGTTTGAAATGTCATCTCATTAGAGGCTATTGGAAAACTTTGATCCTCTTAATTAGTTTCTGTTTGAGTGTTTTTTCTCTCTTTTTAAGTGGGGATCAGTACTTAGAACCTTTCTCCAAAACTTAGTGTTCTTTTGATGATTGTCACTTTGCATATTAATCATCCAAAGACTATGATGTGAACCCTAATCTTTATTATATAAAAAAAAACCAACATCTAATTTCCACTAACAAGTTTTATTTTATTCATTTATTTTTACTTGATACAACTTTTTTCTAAGAGTGATTATCACGAACCAATTGCTCATAGACAAACACTACTTTCATTAGTGTCTACTCATAATTAATTACTTCGATAATAGGAGTTAGATTATATTATTATTTTGAGTTTATTTGATGTAAGGGTAGAATTTCGGTATTTCATTTATGTTTATTAGTATAAAGAGGTTAATATAATTATTTGGGAAATTTTATTCAGTGGCAAATTTTGATGCAATATTTGTAAAAATATCAACTCTAAAAAGTATTTATATTAAATATAACAATTTTTACTATGTTAATAAGTGATTAACAGTGATTAATGTGTGTATCATTGATAAACTTAGTGTAAAAGTATGTAATTCAATGATACATTAGATCAAAATTTACTATATTTATAAATACTTTTTAGAGTTGATATTTTTACAAATATTACTAAATAAATTGCTAGATTTGCAAATGCCTTAATTATTTTAGTTTAAACCGTCAAAGTACAATAAAATTATAACGTTTTGGTTGTTCTCTCCCTTCCCTCCCTTTCTTAGTTAACATGGATTATTATTTTTTAGTTTATTTGATGTAAGGGTATAAAAAGTATTTTAACTATGTTCATAAGTATAAATAGGTTAACATGATTGTTTTAGGTTAAGCCTTTATAATACAATATAGATCTAATATTTTGGTCATTCTCTCTATAAATTTACACGTTAAAGAAAATATTTGCCTCATATTCCAGAGAACTCCGACTTATTTTAGATATACCTCTATTTCTATCCTACCAGTCAGACTTTTATATTTAAAATATAAACAAGATTCGTAGTAAGAACTTCTCTTAATTGGATAGAAGATAAATATTATTTTATAGAGAAACGGTTTGTTTCACGATAATTAGATTTTTAATTCAGTATGAGAATCTTGAATTACCATTAATTCTTGTGTTTGTTTGGTGGTAATTTACTTAGTGTATCTAAAGATAGCTTGAAATCATCAGAGACCTAGATTTGAGGGAATTATTAGATTACCTTCAAAATGGGTGGTACTCTAAAATTCCCATGGTAAAGACATCCAATAAATAGTATTTCATTACTTTTAAATTTACAATAATGCAGATTTCAATCAAATTAAAAAAATAATATATATTATATATTACCATATTTAACTTTTTTTTTTTAAAGTCTCTCATCTATAAGCTTCTAGATAAATATTTTAATAGTTACCATATAGCATGAAAGTGTCCACATATTGACATATTATATATAAAGAAGAAAACGAACGAGGATATTATTGATAATTTCGTCGATAATCTTGATTTAATAACGTTAAGGACCGTTAAAATTAATTATATGAAGGGAAAGAACTTCACTTTCTCAAGTACAATAAAGATGGAAATTAATAATATAAAGCTGAATTATTGGGCATCAAACAAACAGACAAACAAGCAATGGGGTTGTCTTTTAAATGCTTCCACTTTTTTTTATTTTTTTAAATTTATTTATTATCAAAGATACTGTGATAAGAAATAAGAACCAAATTTAGAGGAGGGAGTTTGACTAATATGTGATCTTTCAATTGGTCAAAGGCAAATGAAATCTATAAGAAGTTTTCTTACATACTATTTGACTTATTTCAATGGAATTATTTTCAGGTGATGTTCTGCTTTGGCATTTGGCTAGGCTATTATTAGCCACTACAGCCAATTTGCTTCTTTTGGCCTGACCACTTCTCTCTAAAGCCCAACTTTTTGTCTTTTTCCCCTCCTCAAATGGAGTCCACCTGTCCCTGCACCAACTTTTCCATTTTTTTTTTAGTATCAAACGGGTTGTTTGATAGAAGAGTTTGTTTAATTGGGATTTATGTATTATAATGTTGAGAACCTAAATTTATATACTTGTCTGTATCTTGTGTTTAGATGTGTATGAGAATAGATTTTTAATCCTGAGTTTGTGTGGTGTGAGTTTGTATTTGATTGGTGGATTTGAGTTTGAGTTTTGTATTAGTAGACTTTTTTTTAGAAGTTTTAATAAATTCGTGTTTTTTTTAGTGCCAACAACTCAAAATGTTAATTCACTCTCTCTCTCTTTACGTTTTATCAATATGAATGGGGTTGTTGGAGGGTTTACCCGGTGGAGATTTTTACCGGGGTTATGAATGAATTTATGTTTGTAATTTTAGACTGCGTTTAGATGTGTAAGAGAATTGATTTTTAAACTTGAGTTTGTGTGACATGAATTAATATTTGATTGGTAGGTTTGAGTTTGTGTCTTTTTTTTTTTTCCTTTCATTCACTATTGCCAGACCTTTGATATGAATTAATGTACAAAAACTTTAAAGATTGAGAGTTAAAAAGCTGTTTTTGTACAAAAACTGTGAAGGTGCAATAAGAAGGATGTTCCATATATAGTAAAGACTAAAAAGTACAAAAAAAGCAGGTGGCTTATCCCTGCTGATCTTGTTCCTTTTTCTTCTTTCTTATTCATTATTAATGGATCTAATTAATCTAATGACAGTACAAATAATAGTGCCCAACTTTTTGGTTCAATATTGAAAAAAACCCAACAGCAGGTGACTTGAAAAAAAAGTTGGATTTCCCACTTGGAATTCAAATATGCAAAAGGGGAATTTAAGTTGAGAGCTGATAAAAAAAAGACCTCTCCACCTCCTTATGTTGGATTGTTGCTCTCACTGTTCATTTTAGAACTGCTTCTATACTATTATTATTATTATTTATCTATAATTTTATACTTTTATTCCTTTTCTGCACTATGTATTTGATTAATTATATAGTCTTTTCCATACTTTTGTATCAGAAAAAAAAATGGTAATTGTTACTTTTTTCCCCCATCTGATATTCTTTTACCTCTTTTAATCTGTAAATATATATAACATTCTGTTAATTTCCAAACCACTGCACTGCACTGCACCTCCAGAGAAAGGAACAGTTAGCTGCTAGTATTAATTGGTTCCTCTCTAAGCTTAGACCATTTTTTTTTTTAAAAAACACAGAGTTTTGTAGTTTTGAAGGCTTGTTTGTTCTCCAAAAACCATTACTATTCCTGATTTCCACCTGAGTTTAAAGCCTCATGGAAAATGGTTTCTCTTCTCCTAGAAACGAGGTGTTTCCCGTCGGTCTTCGTGTTCTTGTTGTTGATGATGATCCCACATGGCTGAAAATTCTGGAAAAGATGCTCAAGAAGTGCTCTTATGAAGGTTGATTAACAAAAAACTCTTTCCTTTCTTAATTTGTTGCTTGATTATAGAATTATGTGAATTGATTTGTTTGTTAATATACAACTGAAAATGATTCAGTACATCAAAGTGAGTGACAAGGCCAAGGAAAAAACAAAATTTTCATTCATCAGGTTGATTTAGCAGATTGATCAACATGTCATTTGAAAAGTTTATCTGCAACATAATTTTTATGGTTCTATGGATTCATAATCCTTGTTCTTTCATGTATCCACCAAAACAAGGCTTGTTTTTTTTTTTTTGTATATTTTTCCTCCTGATTCAGTAAAGACGGTAGTTCCGGAGGAGGAATAAGAAGGTAAAAATAGAAATTTTATTAAATTTGAAATATATGAAACGTTTTTTTTCTCAGTTTTCAATCAATCATGGCTGAAGCATTAGGGGATTTAGAATAAGAAATTTTATTTTAAGTAACTTGAAAAAATAGTTACTTTTATGACATCATTAGATCTTTTCTTGCTAGATTGGAAATCAAACCATTTAAGACCAGTTTAGTTCATGACATTTTAGTTGAATCAGATATACTATCGAAAAACGAGTAAAACACTTCACTTCGAAAAACTATTATAATGTTTTCCTTCATACCTGTTCTGTGTGTTGCAGTGACTACATGTTGTTTGGCAAGAGAGGCTCTGAGCTTGCTCAGGGAGAGAAAAGATGCATATGATATTGTAATCAGTGATGTCAATATGCCTGATATGGATGGTTTTAAACTTCTTGAGCATGTAGGCTTGGAAATGGATCTGCCAGTTATCAGTCAGTTCTCTAACTCTATATTCAACAATGTCTTAAATGCATAGAAGAATGCTGTCTACTTTTTGTCCATCACTTCGAGAACTAACTAACTCGTATTTGAATCCGTCGAATTTTGTGCAGTGATGTCAGTCGACGGAGAAACGAGCAGAGTGATGAAAGGGGTTCAACACGGTGCTTGTGATTATCTTCTAAAGCCGATACGAATGAAAGAACTTAAGAATATATGGCAGCACGTTTTACGAAAGAAGATACAAGAGGGAAGAGAGATTGAAGCCCATGAATGTATTGAAGGCATCCAAATGCTGAGAAATGGATACGATGATAGCCAGTTCCTCAGAGAAGAACTGTTTTCAGTGAGGAAAAGGAAAGATGTTGATAAACATGATGACAAAGATTTTAGTGACCCTTCTTCCACAAAGAAAGCTAGAGTGGTTTGGTCAGTAGATCTTCATCAGAAATTTGTAAAAGCAGTAAATCAGATAGGATTTGACAGTAAGTAAAGAAAACAGTAACTTTTATTCTCACATTTTTTTTTATTGTGCTTTCACATAGAAATGATCTTTAATGTCTAATTTGGCAGAAGTTGGCCCTAAGAAAATACTTGATTTGATGAATGTACCATGGTTGACCAGGGAAAATGTAGCTAGCCACTTGCAGGTAGGCACATTTATCTTAATTCTGGCCACTGATAGTGATAGCTAAACATGAAGTCTTCTGTTTCCTAAAGATTCTGACCGACAACTTTCCTGTTTGCAGAAATATCGCCTCTATTTGAGTAGGTTGCAGAAAGAAAATGATCCAAAATCTTGCTTTGTTGTTGGGATGAAACATCCTGATTTGACTTCAAAGGATGCAGATGTAAACTTTAGCCTTTGTAGCTCACTGAGTATGCACCAACATGATGCTGCAGCAAATAGCAGCTTTGATTTTTCGGGCGATAACTTCCTTCTTCAGAATGCAGATTCCAGAGGCAATGAAGGTGATCTTAAAAGGATTGTTCCAGAGCCTACATCAGAACAAAAAAGAGCTGTCAATAGGAGTGTTCCTGAACCAATAAAGTCAAGAACTGCGCAAACGAAACTCAACAATTCTTTTGCCTCTGTCGAGTCTGAAGTGAAGTTTGCAGCATTCGATCCCAACCACCGAACATGTTACCCTTGGGTTGAACCTCCAGAAATACAATTCAAACAAGAGAGCAAGCCACTAGTGAATTTAGAAAGTAATTTCAACCAGCTTCCACTAACAGTTCCATCACATGAAATCCAAATTGATCAACTACAATCAATTTCATCCATTAGTTCTGGACTGTCAGCATTAGAGAAAGATATAGCCAGCTCCATTGAAAGTAAGCCTCCATATTCTGAGGATTTTAGAAAGCATTTAGTCCATTTAAATCTACCAAAACCTCCAACCGATTCATTTCCTGCCAAGGCTAAGAGTTCTAGTGAGATGAATGGCCATTTTGATCCTATTTCAACTACACCTGTGGGCATGAAAAACCAGAATTTTAATTTTAGCTGCATTACTGATTTGGGAACTGGGTTACCTTTTGCAACCTTGGATGAAGACTTGCAAGGATATTTGATTCAAGATGGTTGCTATCCAAAGCATCTTGAACATCAGAGTACAGACTTTTCTGATTACAACGATCCGGGTATCTTCACCGATGTTCCCGTTCATCTTTATGATGCACTGAGGTTTGGATATGAGTATGCCTACGACCCAACTGAATATCCTGTTATAGATGAAGGCTTATTCATAGTATGATTATGCTCTCTCTACACATTCCCTCTACACAAAGAAGGATGATGTCTGGCTAATAAGTGAGTTCCTCAACATAATGGATTAAACATTACCTTCCCAACCTGTTGGGATTTGGTTTTTGATATATGTATATAGAAGTAACAAAATACTATTTTAAGTATAATAAGTCAACGTCACATCATTATCAACCAAATATATATCACATTTCTTTGCTATGAGTTTGGAGGAAAAAACATGTTCAAAATGGGTGCATATGCAGTCAATCCCATATTTTAAAACGAATAGCCATTCTCAACAACTTCAATCTGAAAGCGCACACGATGAGTTAAAATTAAATAATAATGTGTAAATTGGTGAGTTAAATCACCTTGCAACAAGCTCGTTTTTTCTGATCAGTTGGCAGATTCTTTTCGAAAGCAAGAAATGTTGTGAAAAGAGCTCTCTTGCACTGATTTGCCAGACAATCAATGTTATCCATTCTAAAGTTAAATTTTATCTCGGATGTCGAATTCTACGCTGCCCTCGGATTGACATGTTTCTCTTTACTTTAATGAAAAAGTAATAGACAGAAAAGGAGTGGTGCATCAATGAATTGTCCAAATCAATCTTCATAGAAAGCTCCAACGGTTAACTCAAGGCTAGTGGAATACTAAGCAATGGAACTTTCAAAAGATATTCAAGTTTGGTTTGATATTCAACATCTAAGTTTCGGGAATGACAACATTTTTACATATATGAGAATAAATAAATCCAGACTTGTACAAACCTACTGGTACCGATAAACGTAAACTTTTCTCATTCAACAACTAAAATTATTGCATCCTATCCTACATAGGTAACTTCATAAAGAAACAAAAAGTGCCTTACAAAATTGTACTTGGTGTTTTGAACAGAGCATCCAGAATATAGACAACTTACAACTGTGTATAGTTTCTTGATGTATAAGTGTAATTACTCAAGTGAGTCAAGGTACTCACTGAGAGTAGATTATTCAACTTTGGATATTTGGTGAATAATTTTCACGAGCATTCATTTTCTTCCCAAGAGAAGTGACTGATTGAGTCATGCCTTGGTATTTTTTTCTGATAACACACTTGGAATTATCGGAAGTGACCGATGGCCACCTTGGAGGCAGAGAGTTTATATCCTGGACCATGCTGGTGCTGGTTGCTGGCTTCCTCCCTAGTTTTGGTGATCGAGGTCTTGTGATGGGGATCTGTGAGACATAGTTGACATACTGTAATAAATAACTGTTTTTTTTTTAACATAAGCAAAACTCAAGATCACATTGTCACATTGGATTCTAACTTCCAAGCTAAGGAAAACATAATAAGCCACTACTGAAGCAGTCAAATCTAACAATCCAAGCCACGCATCTATCTGTTACAGTAAAATAAACGTGCAACATCACAAAAGCGTATGGACAAAATTTGAGTAAGGTATGTAGTTTATGACTTTAAGAAAATGCTAGCATGAGTTTAACCACAAACCCTGAAAAAGGGATACATTTTAAGAATAAAATAAATGACACATTGAAACATTAACTCACCCTATAGGCTACCCCATGTTTAAACATTACTTCTAACTATGGGGATCATACTTAAAAAAAAAAAAACCGTATCGATACTCTTCATTTGGTTTAGATAGAAAATATACCTTTTTAATGTGATTACTAGGCAACTTTGATCCTTGATTAGAATCTTGATTTACTTTGGCTTTAAAGCTTCTATTCTGACAGACCTTGATAATATCATTCTCCATTCTTTTCTGTACAAAATGGCAAATAGAAGGTTACTTCAAAGATTTTTACCTTGTTGTTAAGTCAAATTTTGTAATTTACATGAAATAGTGGAAAAAATAACACAATCGATAACAACTAGGAATCAATCCACAATTTCAATTAGTTATTCTAATCAATTCTTTAAATTGGAAGAAACTAGGCATTTTCTATCCGTTTTCTTTAAGTTCAGAATACAGATCCTCACACATCAACAAAATATAGAGAAAAATGATATCATAGATCAACCTGACAACTTTCTTGTTGTTGCTTTTGCCCAGTCTCTTTGAGATTAGCTTTCTCTTTGAGCTTTTGAAAGAACTGAAATAACAGATGACAACAGCGTTTAAGTTGGAAAAAGTTTTAACCAGAGTTATAATGACAAGAAAATTAAAGAAAATAAGAGTATATTGCCTCTTTCCGTTTTGTTGCTCTCTCTTCACTCTTGAATCTAAAAGGAGAGCATTTAAGAGGAGATTGTTCTTTGCTACCACTTGGACTTGAAGACTTTAAGCATCTGGTATAGAATACATCTCTAAGAATATTTACAGAATATTCAAGAGAAAATATAATGCAAAGGCAACCAAGTAGATAAGTAAAATTTGAAATAAATACCTTGGCACTAATTCTATTTATTATATAGGGGAAAGGGAAAGGTTGTATACTACTATTCATTTTATAATTGACATATTTGAAAAAATGAGCATGGTTGAGAATTAGCAAACAAAGGGCGCAGAATATGAAGCTCCAACTGTTCAAAATACACAAGGATGATCAAATGTTAAAAAGTACCTTCTACTTTCTGATGGTAGTTTTATCAAAGGTTGCTTTAAAAATCTATTAACAGATGCCTGCATTTGGAATAAAAGTATCTTCTTAAACACATTCAAGTATTTACGCAGAAAAAGGAAAAAAAAAAGGAATGCAAGTGAATGTAAAAAAGATAATGACATGAATGTTGAGGAAATTACAATTTAGAAGTGCTTACCCTATTAGCAATTTTCTGAGGAGGTGTTGAAGTCTCTTTGGACACTGCAAGTGAATTTGTAAACATTCTTTTCCTTCCAATCCATGGAAGCTCTGGACTAGTTTTACCCATTTCTTTAGAGTGAGAATTGAAATTTATTGACATATGGACTGTCTTCGAAGTCCATCGCTCAGCAATATTCCCTGAACGTTTCTTACTCTTCGGAGTGTCCTTACTGCTGCATATGGGTTGTTCAGTGGAGGCTGCTTGATTTACAGGAGAAGCAGGGGGCTTGAGTGACCGACTTCTAGTTAGTAATTTCGAGGAATAATTCCTTAATCTTTTCAAGCTCCCTGAAGCACTAATCCTCCTTTCAGCAGCAGGCTGCAGTATTGACAAGACAGCAGATTGAGGTTAAGAAGGAAAATGGCTAATGTCTCTGAATTCTGATCAAGACAAACACAGGTGGAAAATAATATCAAACTTACATTGGCAGGTGTTTTCTCATCTTCAGCAACCGCAATTGTGCTGCTATCTTCAACACTCTCACACTGGTTGGCATTTTCAATATAAGGGGAAGTCTCGTCGTAATTATTCTGGTCAATGATATCTTCTTCTTCCACCTTGACTGTTTCCACCATACTCTCCTCATTTATAGAATTATGTGCAACATCTGTAGAAGACAGGTACTCAGAATTCTGGACAAAATCCTGCTGTTCACAGGTTGCAATAACTTGGTTGTTTGCTTTCAACAACTCCGAGTGTGCGCAAGAGCTAGTACAACTTTGGTCTCCAGTTTTGACTTCAGTTACTGCAGCTTTGTTAGCTTCCTCAAGCTGAACTTCTGCTGCTCTTTGAGCAGCTTTTTTCTTGTAGTGAGCTTCAAAATACGCCTTCTTCTGAGCAACAGAACCTGGTTTGGAGAACTTTTCAACTTCTTCCAAGTAGCGATTATGAGAAAACGCAGACCATTTCTCCCACGCTAGAGACTCGGACATAAACCTTCCAAATGAAACGGATTCTCCCAGAGCACGCATATGATCTCCCTGTAAAAACATACATTGAAAGTTTTTCCCAAGTGAAAAATATAGGAACAAAAGTCCTAGTGGAAACATCATGATACAAATATCTAAAAAATAATTAGATTGATCCAAGAGAAGGACATGGATAATATCTATAACATTCAGTGATATCAAATGTACTTTCACTATAAAACATTGATGTCAATGAAAAATATATTCTTCATTTCAATATTTGATTACACTAAAACTTTAATTTATAACACCCTTTCCCCCCACTCAGACAAAAGTATGAATTCATACAAAAATATTTTCTCTCTTACATACCTCAATTTCAATATTCAATAAATTTTTTAAAAGCTTTTATTAATTAATCAACATGTTGAAGCCAAATACTACAAGGAGAAAGTTATTCACTTGGAATTCTTGGATTAAATAATTTTAAAAGAAAAGTTCCAATAAGATCTCCTAGAGAAAGAAAAACTTTTATTAAGAAACGGCGTTCTCTATTGTTCATTTAGCTCAGCTCTTTCACCCATCATCAAAAATCAAGATTTACAAACGACCCATTTTCCAACAATTTCTCAGCTTCCAAACAAAAAATCAAACATATACAATAAAACTCACTGAAAGAGTAACTATAAAAGGAACCCAGTTAGAAAAAGAAGAAATATATGAAAAAGAAAAGGGAAATTCCCAACAACAAAAAATGATAATAAAAAATTCATTCATTCGTATAACAAACCTCTTTGGTTTCCCTCGAAGCATCAGAAGGATGAGATAAAGATCTTAAAAGACAAGCTGATTCACCCATGTCAGTGTTTTCTAAAAGAAGAAGAATTTCTTCCAAAGAAAACCCAAATTTAGATTCTTGGCTCTGAATTTGAATTACAGGCTCTCTGGGAAAGATGGAGAGAAAATTTAGAGAAAAGGAAGAAACTTTCACTTATGAGTGAGTGTATGGTTGTTAGAAGCAAGCAAATATATATTTTGAATCACAAGAAGTGGGATATGTTCCTCTTTTCTTTCTTTCTTTCTTTCTGGCTCCAAATTTTCTCAGAATAAATCTGGAAAATTCTGTGGGTCTGAGAGATTTAGAGTGTGAAGAAGAAAGAATTGGGCCCAAGATGACGACGATGATGAAAATCAACAGCCTTCTTAACGTCTAGTTTTTCTTTTCAAACTTGAAGAAATAATAATTTTGGGACTCGTTTTTAGTCCTTTTTTTTAATACATAACGGTTGCAATTGGTTTTTTTTTTTTAATATACATGAAATAAGCGAGTCTATCAACACGAATATAACTTAAGAGTTGGGCACCTGCTTTTTCTCCATGAAGTTGAAGGTTCGAATATCTCTTCCCCAATTTAATGTAGGCTCGATATATTTTTAATTATATTCAGGTTGATACAATCACGACTATAAAATCTAAAGGATTGATATAAGGTCTACACATTACAACAATAAATTAATTTTTTTTATGGAGATTTTAGTTCATTTCTTGTCTTGCTGTATTTTTGGAAGAAAAAAAAGTAAAAAACAAATAGTTGATTTTGTTATGTTTTTTTTCCTCCACTTTCTACTAGATAGATAAATGACTTTATAATTTGGGGGGAATGAAAATATTACATGGTGATAAAAATTGATTCAAAATTTTAATTAATTACCATTGTAAAATCTAAAATTGTGAGTTATATATGGAATTATAATAACTTTGGTTGAGAATAGGTCATTAATTTAATTATGCTATACAACGGCTAGTGTCTGCAATGTTTTCAAGTTGTCTGCCCCGCTCCTGAGAAAGAAACTTTAATCAAATAGAAAGAAACAGATTTCGTTCTGGGGGGGAAAAGTTTCATTTTTTAATGCTAGATTAAGATATTTATTTAATTTTTTTCATAACAAGATTTTGTTTAGGTGCTATTTTTAAAAGCAATTTGCTTTTTAGAACATAGATTCAATAAAAGATAATGAATGGTTTTTTAGATTTTTTTCACGGATGACTTTTTTCTCTTACAAAACTATACATTAATATAAGGGCTATTAACAGTAATAATCATTATGATCACTCTAATTACAATTATAATGGAAGATAACAAAAAATTACAAAAAAGGACGTAACCCACCGCCGGAGCAAATGAAAAGACAAAACAATCCCTCTGACGTGGCAGATTTGACAACAGTTGTCGGTTGTAAAACGTGCAATTTCATTAAATCCCATTTAAAAAAAAACTAATTTTTAGGCACAAATCACGATAATTCAAAAAGGAAGAAAATAGGGAAAATATTTCATACGAACGAAATCTGATTTGAGATTAAACCAAATTGAGAGGAGAAAGACGTAGACAAAATCAAATCGAATGACAAGCAAAAAAGGAATTTTGATGGCGAGAAGAAAATTGTTGCTCCCACGAGATGAAGAAGAAGACTATATGACAACATAAACCTAGACATAAAAGCTAAAGAAGAAAGAAGATAAAGAAAACGAAGAAAAGAAACTTCAAAAGTGAAGAGAAGAGTACTTATCGACATGCAAAGGTATGTAATACATCCAAAAGATTTTTAAAACTGGAACATTCAATTTTTTCCTAAAACAGTTGTATAAAATTAAACAGGAACCAAATCCGATTGAAAATCAGGAAGAAGAAGAAGGTTATACATAAGAAGATTTTGATAGTGAACATGAAGATGAAATCGAGGACAGTAGCTTTGAAGAAGATGTAGATCTGGAAAAAGACGAAGATACATAAGAAGTGCAAAAAGAAAATGTTGAATCTGCGAAAAAACAGGGAAAACTGAGGGGGCAAAGAAGGGAAAGAAGAAAAGTATGATGATGAAGAAGGTGAACATTGCAACCCCGAAAACAAACAATAAGGTAATTATTGATTTAAATTAAATATAATTAATTGAGAAAACATTGAACAAACTGCAATATTTTGTTCTGATTGCATCTTGGATTTGTTCTGAATAATGGATATGAACACAAAAGTATTTAAGAATATGCAAAGTGTTTGCTTTGATTTAATTATGTTAAATGTTCTAGAAAAATTGTTCTGAAATTGAAAAGTGTTTTAATAAATAAAATAATTATGTTTATATTGCATTATGTTAAATCTTAGATTAAGTTGAAAAAGCATAGGGGCCTCCTTTCATCGTGACTCTGGAAAACTGGCAAAAGGATAAAAAGAAAAATCCCTACAAAACAATTAATTTTGTATAATTACGGGTAAGTAAAAAACAGTTTAATAATATTAAATGTTATGATCTGTTTAATTTTATACAATACTAACCAATTTTGACAAACACAGGCCATGACACAAAGAGCAAAATCACTAAGTCCCATAATTAAATCAAGATCAACCAAAGATCCTTACACAGAGGAATTTGGTTCGAAGGAAAAGCCAATTACATTGACTCAAGAACTGAAACGATCAACACCAACATTCAACTTATTCACTCAGGAAGAAAATGATGATTCTATATGACTGTTTTTTTCATGATGTTTTTGCTAATTATAAATTCATAATTTGGCAAGGATTATATAGTTTGTTTTAGTTATATTTTGAAATTTATTGATAGGAAGAGATTATATTTTTTTGCAAGATCTGGCAATGATCAAATTGATCTTTTTTAAAGTTTGACAACTCTAAATGATATACATATTGACGACTATAAATGGTATACATATTAACAACTCTAAAGGGTATACATATTAACAACTCTAAATGGTATACATATTAACAACTCTAAATGCTGGACAAAAATATAAAAGAGAACAATTTGATTTTATACAACTAACATCGGAACATAGTTAGTTCAAAATAAACATGAGTTTAAAAAAAATAGAGAATCTATGTAACTTAAACAGTTGGACAAAATTAAATTATCGAACCATTTGATAATATACAATAGATAAATGTAAAGTAGCTATATAATTAAAAATGTTGGACAAACTTAAATTATCAAAATATGTATAGCAAAACCCTAACTCTGAAAAAAAAAAAAAAAAAAAAAAGGAAGAAACGTAACAAAACAAGGAAAAAAGAGGAAAAAAAAGGAATCAATACGTAAAAGAAGATATGAAAATTTTGAAAATAAAATTTAATTTTTTTAAAAAAATATCAAATCTGAAACGATTTGAAAAACCAAATTAATAATATTAATTGGAAATTAATGATATAATTAAAACGAAATCATAAATAAAAAACAACAAATCAGGATAAATCAATGTCAAATTCATTTATTATTCAAATAATTAAAGAGAGAGAAAACAAAGGGTAAACTAGGAAGTAAAAATTGAAAACCCACCAAAAGTGGCCTACAATGGATACTGTCGTAATTAAAATTGAAACACTAATATTTTTGTAAATACATGCTCCGATTTGATTTAATGAGTAAATATTCCTTTATATAAAATGATTCTGAATATATAAATATATAATTATCGCCCCCTTCTTTTCATTGATTGATAATATACATATCATCTAATTAAATCAATTCTTAAGAGTTAATTTAAAGGGAAATTTCAATAGATGACACATTTTTATGAGTAATTTTAAAAATAATAAATTTTTTAAAATATTTCAAAAATAACATTTCTCATATTGAAATTCTATCAATCTCATATTGAGATTAGACTAATATTAATAATGTTATTTTCAAAAAATTCAAAACATTGACTATTATTTAAAATATCAAGTCTTAAAATGTCATTTTTAAAAAACCCCCTAATTTAAAGATAAAAATAAAAAACAAGAACAGATTTTTTTTTACTAGACTGAATTTTTTTTTTGCTTAGAGGAAGCTACAACTTGCGAATTCTCACGATGTTTTTGGAGAAACAAATATTATGCATTATCAAGTGATTTCCTTATTCCATTGAGAGAACAATATATTTTGTAACATATTTTAATCAGATTTCATAATTAAGTTTTTTTTTCCGATAATTATTGAATAAAGAATTAAAACAACTTAAATTTTTTGTCATGTCTAGTTTTAATTTCAATAATTTTTTCCCTCGAAAATATCATGATATTTTTGTGACGATAAGAAATATAAACAGAAACAGAAAAAGAAAGAAAAAAAAAACCACATCCCAGACACTATCATCTCAAACTATCACACGAGTTTCACCCATGATAATCTTTGTTGGTTTAATTAACTTGATGAAAATAATGAGTAATATAATCAAGCTATATATTATTTCCCCTTTTGCAATTGTACAATTGGTTAGGAGGATAGATTAGAACTCAAAATTGAACCCTTTCTTTTTATTATATATATATATACATACACACACATAAGGAGTGTTTGAACTCTTGCGCGCCCCTCGACTATCTCACGGGACAACCTCAAGACCCTAGAACACGTGACGTCGGAAAACTCGTAACATTTTTTTTAACTAATTAGACTTTGCTGCGCAGTAATTCAAAACGAAGATGAAGGTTGCAGGTTTAAAAGGTCTCCTCAATTACATGACTAATTCAATACGAAGGAAGGCCACTACAATACGTGAGGGATAAAAATATCAAATGTCACTAAACAAATCATACAGAGCCTCTGAGAACAACCTTTATGAACAAAAACCATCAGTGAAACTTGTATACATTACCTTGCTCGCTGTATGTTACTCAGATTTATGAGCAAAAGTTTTGTGATGCAAAAACCTTGCTACTCCAGCATTCTATGTTTTCTTCCAAGCTCTCCAGTTTCAGATATGCATTGTGCTTTGATACTTTCCGAGTAAAACAACCACGCTGCTCTCAAGTTTTAACCCTGAAAATGTAGAGCAAAAGATCATTTTACTTCTCTGGAACTCAGTTTTCAAGATTAGAAAATGTTAATGATATCCGTGGCAGATAAGGGAAGAGAAGTACTTAAGTAATAGAACTCACTTGGCCTTTTCTTTAGATGTCTCGTCTGATTCTTCACTTTGGATTGAATCTAGTGCAGTGAGCTTGCCAAATGATTCCTTTGCATCTCCAAAGAAGTCTTTGACTTTATCAAAAACCGTCTTCAGCTGGTCTGGAGTTGGAAGCTGAAATTGGAAGAGGAGTAAACAATATTAAGAAACTAGATGATCTAGCTGCAAATCCTAATGACGCCACATATGTTACAATAGAACTAGGTTCAAGCTCAATTTAAAAGTTACCGCTACACAGTGCCAAAGAGTTATTTTTTTAATTTCCGAACTCATAAATCTTCAGAAAATTAGAACACAAGCAGAATCAGGAAATTCAATTGTTACCTCGATTACATCTTGAGTAGCAAGTGCAGATCTCACATTGCCATTTTCCTGCATGTTAAGCACATATTAAACATTAAACCAATAGATCGTAGTTCATCACTCAGTCACGTTCATCACTCAGTCACGGCAGAAGAAGGTGTAACATTGTCCTATTGAACCAAGGGACTGGAAAAATTACAACAAGCTTGTAGCCGTATCTGAATTCTGTTGCTGTCCGCAACACACGAAACTGTTTAAATGCAGTCTTCTGTATCTCCTTTTCATCCTATTGAATGGTGGATCAACTGTCAGTAGCCTAAAGAAATTATTGAATTCAATACTATTCTAAGTATTTGAGTAATTTTTCCAAAATTGCAAGCACTTATCTGTTTGGTCTATAACTTAGTTTAATCCTTGTATTAAAAGTTCATTTTAGTCCCATATTTTGCAACTTGTGTCAATTTGGTTACTTTAATTTTAAAAGCTTCGTTTTAGAAATGTCCCTTGTTATTGTAAATTATATTAATTTTAACAAAATACTGATCTAAACTCAATAATTTCTTTCAGATATCCTCATCTTCATGACTCATAAAATTGCCCCGGACTTAACTTCTTCTTCACGTCAATTTAACAACGAAACAAACAATGTTCTTTAACTTCATAAAGAAACAAAAAGTGCCTTACAAAATTGTACTTGGTGTTTTGAACAGAGCATCCAGAATATAGACAACTTACAACTGTGTATAGTTTCTTGATGTATAAGTGTAATTACTCAAGTGAGTCAAGGTACTCACTGAGAGTAGATTATTCAACTTTGGATATTTGGTGAATAATTTTCACGAGCATTCATTTTCTTCCCAAGAGAAGTGACTGATTGAGTCATGCCTTGGTATTTTTTCTGATAACACACTTGGAATTATCGGAAGTGACCGATGGCCACCTTGGAGGCAGAGAGTTTATATCCTGGACCATGCTGGTGCTGGTTGCTGGCTTCCTCCCTAGTTTTGGTGATCGAGGTCTTGTGATGGGGATCTGTGAGACATAGTTGACATACTGTAATAAATAACTGTTTTTTTTTTAACATAAGCAAAACTCAAGATCACATTGTCACATTGGATTCTAACTTCCAAGCTAAGGAAAACATAATAAGCCACTACTGAAGCAGTCAAATCTAACAATCCAAGCCACGCATCTATCTGTTACAGTAAAATAAACGTGCAACATCACAAAAGCGTATGGACAAAATTTGAGTAAGGTATGTAGTTTATGACTTTAAGAAAATGCTAGCATGAGTTTAACCACAAACCCTGAAAAAGGGATACATTTTAAGAATAAAATAAATGACACATTGAAACATTAACTCACCCTATAGGCTACCCCATGTTTAAACATTACTTCTAACTATGGGGATCATACTTTAAAAAAAAAAAACCGTATCGATACTCTTCATTTGGTTTAGATAGAAAATATACCTTTTTAATGTGATTACTAGGCAACTTTGATCCTTGATTAGAATCTTGATTTACTTTGGCTTTAAAGCTTCTATTCTGACAGACCTTGATAATATCATTCTCCATTCTTTTCTGTACAAAATGGCAAATAGAAGGTTACTTCAAAGATTTTTACCTTGTTGTTAAGTCAAATTTTGTAATTTACATGAAATAGTGGAAAAAATAACACAATCGATAACAACTAGGAATCAATCCACAATTTCAATTAGTTATTCTAATCAATTCTTTAAATTGGAAGAAACTAGGCATTTTCTATCCGTTTTCTTTAAGTTCAGAATACAGATCCTCACACATCAACAAAATATAGAGAAAAATGATATCATAGATCAACCTGACAACTTTCTTGTTGTTGCTTTTGCCCAGTCTCTTTGAGATTAGCTTTCTCTTTGAGCTTTTGAAAGAACTGAAATAACAGATGACAACAGCGTTTAAGTTGGAAAAAGTTTTAACCAGAGTTATAATGACAAGAAAATTAAAGAAAATAAGAGTATATTGCCTCTTTCCGTTTTGTTGCTCTCTCTTCACTCTTGAATCTAAAAGGAGAGCATTTAAGAGGAGATTGTTCTTTGCTACCACTTGGACTTGAAGACTTTAAGCATCTGGTATAGAATACATCTCTAAGAATATTTACAGAATATTCAAGAGAAAATATAATGCAAAGGCAACCAAGTAGATAAGTAAAATTTGAAATAAATACCTTGGCACTAATTCTATTTATTATATAGGGGAAAGGGAAAGGTTGTATACTACTATTCATTTTATAATTGACATATTTGAAAAAATGAGCATGGTTGAGAATTAGCAAACAAAGGGCGCAGAATATGAAGCTCCAACTGTTCAAAATACACAAGGATGATCAAATGTTAAAAAGTACCTTCTACTTTCTGATGGTAGTTTTATCAAAGGTTGCTTTAAAAATCTATTAACAGATGCCTGCATTTGGAATAAAAGTATCTTCTTAAACACATTCAAGTATTTACGCAGAAAAAGGAAAAAAAAAAGGAATGCAAGTGAATGTAAAAAAGATAATGACATGAATGTTGAGGAAATTACAATTTAGAAGTGCTTACCCTATTAGCAATTTTCTGAGGAGGTGTTGAAGTCTCTTTGGACACTGCAAGTGAATTTGTAAACATTCTTTTCCTTCCAATCCATGGAAGCTCTGGACTAGTTTTACCCATTTCTTTAGAGTGAGAATTGAAATTTATTGACATATGGACTGTCTTCGAAGTCCATCGCTCAGCAATATTCCCTGAACGTTTCTTACTCTTCGGAGTGTCCTTACTGCTGCATATGGGTTGTTCAGTGGAGGCTGCTTGATTTACAGGAGAAGCAGGGGGCTTGAGTGACCGACTTCTAGTTAGTAATTTCGAGGAATAATTCCTTAATCTTTTCAAGCTCCCTGAAGCACTAATCCTCCTTTCAGCAGCAGGCTGCAGTATTGACAAGACAGCAGATTGAGGTTAAGAAGGAAAATGGCTAATGTCTCTGAATTCTGATCAAGACAAACACAGGTGGAAAATAATATCAAACTTACATTGGCAGGTGTTTTCTCATCTTCAGCAACCGCAATTGTGCTGCTATCTTCAACACTCTCACACTGGTTGGCATTTTCAATATAAGGGGAAGTCTCGTCGTAATTATTCTGGTCAATGATATCTTCTTCTTCCACCTTGACTGTTTCCACCATACTCTCCTCATTTATAGAATTATGTGCAACATCTGTAGAAGACAGGTACTCAGAATTCTGGACAAAATCCTGCTGTTCACAGGTTGCAATAACTTGGTTGTTTGCTTTCAACAACTCCGAGTGTGCGCAAGAGCTAGTACAACTTTGGTCTCCAGTTTTGACTTCAGTTACTGCAGCTTTGTTAGCTTCCTCAAGCTGAACTTCTGCTGCTCTTTGAGCAGCTTTTTTCTTGTAGTGAGCTTCAAAATACGCCTTCTTCTGAGCAACAGAACCTGGTTTGGAGAACTTTTCAACTTCTTCCAAGTAGCGATTATGAGAAAACGCAGACCATTTCTCCCAAGCTAGAGACTCGGACATAAACCTTCCAAATGAAACGGATTCTCCCAGAGCACGCATATGATCTCCCTGTAAAAACATACATTGAAAGTTTTTCCCAAGTGAAAAATATAGGAACAAAAGTCCTAGTGAAAACATCATAATACAAATATCTAAAAAATAATTAGATTGATCCAAGAGAAGGCTTCATTTCAATATTTAATTACACTAAAACTTTAATTTATGACTGTTTATTATAACACCCTTTCCCCCACTCAGACAAAAGTATGAATTCATACAAAAATATTTTCTCTCTTACATACCTCAATTTCAATATTCAATAAAAAATTTAAAAGCTTTTATTAATTAATCAACATGTTGAAGCCAAATATTACAAGGAGAAAGTTATTCACTTGGAATTCTTGGATTAAATAATTTTAAAAGAAAAGTTCCAATAAGATCTCCTAGAGAAAGAAAAACTTTTATTAAGAAACGGGGTTCTCTATTGTTCATTTAGCTCAGCTCTTTCACCCATCATCAAAAATCAAGATTTACAAACGACCCATTCTCCAACAATTTCTCAGCTTCCAAACAAAAAATCAAACATAGACAAAACTCACTGAAAGAGTAACTATAAAAGGAACCCAGTTAGAAAAAGAAGAAATATATGAAAAAGAAAAGGGAAATTCCCAACAAAAAAAATAATAATAAAAAATTCATTCATTCGTATAACAAACCTCTTTGGTTTCCCTCGAAGCATCAGAAGGATGAGATAAAGATCTTAAAAGACAAGCTGATTCACCCATGTCAGTGTTTTCTAAAAGAAGAATAATTTCTTCCAAAGAAAACCCAAATTTAGATTCTTGGCTCTGAATTTGAATTACAGGCTCTCTGGGAAAGATGGAGAGAAAATTTAGAGAAAAGGAAGAAACTTTCACTTATGAGTGAGTCTATGGTTGTTAGAAGCAAGCAAATATATATTTTGAATCACAAGAAGTGGGATATGTTCCTCTTTTCTTTCTTTCTTTCTTTCTGGCTCCAAATTTTCTCAGAATAAATCTGGAAAATTCTGTGGGTCTGAGAGATTTAGAGTGTGAAGAAGAAAGAATTGGGCCCAATATGACGACGATGATGAAAATCAACAGCCTTCTTAACGTCTAGTTTTTCTTTTCAAACTTGAAGAAATAATAATTTTGGGACTCGTTTTTAGTCCTTTTCTTTAATACATAACGGTTGCAATTGGTTTTTTTTTAATATACATGAAATAAGCGAGTCTATCAACACGAATATAACTCAAGAGTTGGGCACCTCTCTCCATGAAGTTGAAGGTTCGAATATCTCTTCCCCAATTTAATGTAGGCTCGATATATTTTTAATTATATTCAGGTTGATACAATCACGACTATAAAATCTAAAGGATTGATATAAAGTGTTACGACAATAAATTAATTTTTTTTATGGAGATTTTAGTTCATTTCTTGTCTTGCTGTATTTTTGGAAGAAAAAAAAGTAAAAAACAAATAGTTGATTTTGTTATGTTTTTTTTTTTCCTCCACTTTCTACTAGATAGATAAATGACTTTATAATTTGGGGGGAATGAAAATATTACATAGTGATAAAAATTGATTCAAAATTTTAATTAATTACCATTGTAAAATCTAAAATTGTGAGTTATATATGGAATTATAATAACTTTGGTTGAGAATAGGTCATTAATTTAATTATGCTATACAACGGCTAGTGTCTGCAATCTTTTCAAGTTGTCTGCCCCGCTCCTGAGAAAGAAACTTTAATCAAATAGAAAGAAACAGATTTCGTTCTAGGGGGGAAAAAGTTTCATTTTTTAATGCTAGATTAAGATATTTATTTAATTTTTTTCATAACAAGATTTTGTTTAGGTGCTATTTTTAAAAGCAATTTGTTTTTAGAACATAGATTCAATAAAAGATAATGAATGGTTTTTTAGATTTTTTTTCACGGATGACTTTTTTTTTTCTCTTACAAAACTATACGTTAATATAAAATGATTCTGAATACATAAATAAATAATTATAGCCCCTTCTTTTCATTGATTGATAATATACATATCATCGAATTAAATCAATTCTTAAGAGTTAATTTAAAGGGAAATTTCAATAGATGCACATTTTTGTGAGTAATTTTAAAAATAATACATTTTTTAAAATATTTCAAAAATAACATTTCTCATATTGAAATTCTATCAATCTCATATTGAGATTAGACTAATATTAATAATGTGATTTTAAAAAAAATTCAAAACATTGACTATTATTTAAAATATCAAGTCTCAAAATGTCCTTTTTAAAAAATCTCCTAATTTAAAGATAAAAATAAAAAACAAGAACAGATTTTTTTTTGCTTAGAGGAAGCTACAACTTGCGAATGCTCACGATGTTTTTGGAGAAACAAATATTATGCATTATCAAGTGATTTCCTTATTCCATTGAGAGAACAATATATTTTGTAACATATTTTAATCAGATTACATAATTAAGTTTTTTTTTTCCAATAATTATTGAATAAAGAATTAAAACAACTTAAATTTTTTGTCATGTCTAGTTTTAATTTCAATAATTTTTTCCCTCAAAAATATCATGATATTTTTGTGACGATAAAAAATATAAACAGAAAAAAAAAAAAAAAACCCCACATCCCAGACACTATCATCTCAAACTATCACACGAGTTTCACCCATGATAATCTTTGTTGGTTTAATTAACTTGATGAAAATAATGAGTAATATAATCAAGCTATATATTATTTTCCCTTTTGCAATTGTACAATTGGTTAGGAGGATAGATTAGAACTCAAAATTGAACCCTTTCTTTTTATTATATATATATATATACACACATACACACACATAAGGAGTATCTGAACCAGTTTGCGCGCCCCTCGACCATCTCACGGGACAACCTCAAGACCCTAGAACACGTGACGTCGGGAAACTCGTAACTTTTTTTTAACTAATTAGACTTTGCTGCTCAGTAATTCAAAACGAAGATGACGGTTGCAGGTTTAAAAGGTCTCCTCAATTACATGACTAATTTAATATGAAGGAAGGCCACTACAATACGTGAGGGATAAAAATGTCAAATGTCACGAAACAAATCATACAGAGCCTCTGAGAACAACCTTTATGAACAAAAACCATCAGTGAAACTTGTATACATTACCTTGCTTGCTGTATGTTACTCATATTTATGAGCAAAAGTTTTGTGATGCAAAAACCTTGCTACTCCAGCATTCTATGTTCTCTTCCAAGCTCTCCAGTTTCAGATATGCATTGTGCTTTGATACTTTCCGAGTAAAACAACCACGCTGGTCTCAAGTTTTAACCCTGAAAATGTAGAGCAAAAGATCATTTTACTTCTCTGGAACTCAGTTTTCGTGATTAGAAAATGTTAATGATATCCGTGGCAGATAAGGGAAGAGAAGTACTTGAGTAATAGAACTCACTTGGCCTTTTCTTTAGATGTCTCGTCTGATTCTTCACTTTGGATTGAATCTAGTGCAGTGAGCTTGCCAAATGATTCCTTTGCATCTCCAAAGAAGTCTTTGACTTTATCAAAAACCGTCTTCAGCTGGTCTGGAGTTGGAAGCTGAAATTGGAAGAGGAGTAAACAATATTAAGAAACTAGATGATCTAGCTGCAAATCCTAATGACGCCACATATGTTACAATAGAACTAGGTTCAAGCTCAATTTAAAAGTTACCGCTACACAGTGCCAAAGAGTTATTTTTTTAATTTCCGAACTCATAAATCTTCAGAAAATTAGAACACAAGCAGAATCAGGAAATTCAATTGTTACCTCGATTACATCTTGAGTAGCAAGTGCAGATCTCACATTGCCATTTTCCTGCATGTTAAGCACATATTAAACATTAAACCAATAGATCGTAGTTCATCACTCAGTCACGTTCATCACTCAGTCACGGCAGAAGAAGGTGTAACATTGTCCTATTGAACCAAGGGACTGGAAAAATTACAACAAGCTTGTAGCCGTATCTGAATTCTGTTGCTGTCCGCAACACACGAAACTGTTTAAATGCAGTCTTCTGTATCTCCTTTTCATCCTATTGAATGGTGGATCAACTGTCAGTAGCCTAAAGAAATTATTGAATTCAATACTATTCTAAGTATTTGAGTAATTTTTCCAAAATTGCAAGCACTTATCTGTTTGGTCTATAACTTAGTTTAATCCTTGTATTAAAAGTTCATTTTAGTCCCATATTTTGCAACTTGTGTCAATCTGGTTACTTTAATTTTAAAAGCTTCGTTTTAGAAATGTCCCTTGTCATTGTAAATGATATTAATTTTAACAAAATACTGATCTAAACTCAATAATTTCTTTCAGATATCCTCATCTTCATGACTCATAAAATTGCCCCGGACTTAACTTCTTCTTCACGTCAATTTAACAACGAAACAAACAATGTTCTTTAATATTGAGACTATTAACAACATTCTAAAGTATACAATACTAAAATAAAACTTTTAAAAGTACAATAACCGAATAGATATAAATGATGAAATACGGGGACTGAAATGAAAGTTCTAAAAGAACTTGGACCAAACATATAATTCAACTTAATTTTTATTCAATCGAAATTTAATGTAGACTTTCAAATCAGTACAAAGTCTTCATTAACTATCTTCAAAAGAAATGAAGAAAATAAAAAAACTTGTCTGTTTGCATATTTTCCACAGATGAATAAATGAAGTAGATGATATGAGAACCTTACACGGTAAATAACAGCAGCAAGATTCCTAGCCAGAGTATCTTTATAAATATATTTCCCTAGAAAATTGTCTTTTGCAGCAACCATGATTTTTGCAGTTGTGCCACCGTTTATAAGACTCAACGGGTACCATAGATAAACCTGTACAATAAAAAATGAACTGATTCAATTCTCAAGGAATCCTAAAATAGATAATCTGAGGTGAAAAATAATAATTTTGAAGATTAAAAAAAATGTGCTCGCGGGTTTGGACAGGTTTGTTAAGTCGGGATTTGTTGGTAAGCCCGTGATTGGATTGTGCAGAATAACCCCATCCGGGATTATCCGCGAAAGTAAAGGCGGGAGACAAACACTAGTTAGACTTGTGTAGCCTACCCTAGTCCAAACCCGCGAGCCAAACACCCCTATAGACCTTACGGAAACCCTATAATTCATAAAACCCTTTTAAGGATTTTCAGAAAGTAATAAAAAGTAAGAAAGAAAAGATGTTAATAAGAAGGGAAGAGAAACAAACATTGGCCATACGAATGAAGATGACGAATTTGGGATTGCCATCATCTTCAATCTTTGGCAAAGGAGGAGGAGGCCTTTGAAATTGACGAGATTGCATTCCTCTTTTTCCTTTAGATTGAACCACAAAAGAAACCTTATTCCGATGTTTTAACTCAGGTTTAGCCGCCGAGAAGAGAGAGTGCCTAACTAAGCCATCTTCATGTAATCTTGAGTTCGATAAAGGAATTCGAACCAGAGCATTCAGAGACATTGATACCTCCATTTTTGCTATCAGTTTTTCTCGAATCGAAATTGGAGCATTGTTAATGTTATCAGAATTGGGGATTGGAAGATATCTGGTCTGGAGTAAGGCTGATTGCTTCGTTAAATCTTATCCACTGGCAGTGGGGACATCAATCTTCATCAGTAAACTTGGCAGCTTCATTTTGGGAAATTGACCCAAAAAAAAATAATTCTTGACCTGGGGAACAAATCCAAACTAAACCAATTATCTAAACTCGAACCAAACCCAATTTTTAAACCTTTATTTATACAGATCAATTAATAATAGTTTGGTTCGGTTTAATAGATTTTTACAGCGATCCAAACCAAACCAATACATAATATAAGATATATATGATATATTTGAATTTTTAAATATCAATAAATCTAAATAAAATGAAAAAAAAATAGAAAGAATCTTTAATATTATATGTGTTATGGTTGTATAATTATAATAAAATTTTATAATTTTGTTATGTTTGTATTTGTAATTGGTGTTTTTATCGAACTTTTAGATAAATTGAAATTAGTCCTACAATTTTTGAAGTTGTTTTTTAGCTTTTGTTACACTTATCAAACCAATCCAATGTTCACCTCTACTCTCCATTTCTAAGGAAATATGAAAGTTTTGCAATTTTTTTTATAATAATTATAAAATTAAATGTTATAAAAAATATTTATAAATATGATAAATTAAGTTTACCAATGATTCAATAATGTAATAAAGTTATAATTTAAAATATTACTTTGTTTTGTTTTATTTATAATAAAATAAATGTTGAATAAAAATATATTTTTTATTAATAAATTATTAATATTACAATGACATTAATAGCATATATTATAATAATAATTCATTATTAAATAAATATTGATAAAGTTTACAATATTAGAATTGAGTAATAATTTAAAATATTAAATTATAATTAGTGAATATTTATGATTATAATTAATATTCTAAAATAATATTTGTATTAACATTAATATTCATATTATTTAATTTGATAAAATAAATATTACATATTTAAACTTATTATTTAAAATATTTTTTAATTGTTAAATTTGATTTCTTTGAAGAATAAATCATCTATTCATTATTTAAATCAAACAAAATATTTGATTCTTTGAGAATTCCATCACCTATTCCATTTTCTGCACCAAACAAAGTAATTGATTCTGATTCTCTTTCCCTTTCCAATTCCTTTTCTGATTCCATTCCTTTCCTTTCCTTTCAAGTGAACCAAACACAACCTTAGCGTTTGTTGCATAATATTATTTACCATTTTCCAGTAGATATAGACCTTCTTTGGCTTTTTAGTCTCATGAATGTCCGCTTTATTAAAGAGATTTCTTAGGAGGAAGGAAAATATGTGTGCATTTATCATAGTCTTGGAGTAATATAAAAATTTCAGAACTTGAAGAAGTATTAATGGCGGTTGGATGATGATCGAAAAAGAAAAAATAAATTTAATATTTCTGAGAAGAAAGAAGTATTTAGAAGTTTGAAAGATTTGTTTTTTTTTTTTTTGTTCTAGTTTTTAGATTTAAAAAAATTTCCTTTAATTTTATAAAAAATGAGGAAATTTTATAATTTGAATTAAGAAAAATTAAATTGGGTTATATTTTATTTTTTCACAATGTAAGTTCAATTGACCGTGGTTTTAGATAGCTTTTGATATATATATGAAACTGTCATTTATTGAAAATAACCCTACAATTATTTGGGGATAAAAAAATCCTCTCATTTATTCACATTACAATTGTTTTCTTATATAAAAACATCCGTGTTTCTCAAAAAAAAAAAAAAAAACGTCCTTGTTTATCCTAAGAAAATAGTTCTTATGCCTTCGCTTCATTTTTCCCCTTCCAATTACGCCGTTTCTTTCAACGACAAGAGAGGCATAGAAGGTGAGTTCTTGTACCTCTTTATTGTTCATAAAAATTGTAATTTCATAATTGAAAACTGTATAATTTTTTTATTCTTCTTAGAGAGGGAGTTTACGATCTGCAAACGTTCAAACTCGATTTATTATCGAGAACACAATTTGTTTAAAATCTGTATTTCGTTTTCAAAAACTGAAGAAATTTGACCGAAATGTCAATAAAGTTTAATCTATCTCATTTTGTTAAAGGTCACCGGGTCGAAACTGTGTTTTTCTTTTTACGTATTTTAATTTTTTAGGGTTCATGTTTTCATTCCCCATCTTGATTTCTTATATTCATATTTGTGTTCTAAGTTTATATTTCTTTCTTTAGGTTAAGAGACCAAAACAAGAAAAAAAAAAACAAGAAGATGAGCAAAAGAAGAAGAACGAGTAAATCTGTTTCCTTTACTGAAAAACGTCAAAGAAGTAGAATTTCAAATCTTCCAGAAGAGATCATCTTCAACATTATCCATCGCGAATCTGCCGATTTTTTGCACCATGTTGGGAGGTTAGTTTGCAAATCTTGGGCTACGATAATATCAAAACCAAAATTTATAGAGATGAATCTTTCTCATTCAAATTCATTTCTTCTCACCAACACTTCTATGCTAATGAACTTTGTGAAATCCAAATCTCAAAGGTCGAAAATCCAAGGAAAATTATTGAATTCTTTCGCTGGGTTGATGTTATACAAAGATTCTATTTCTCTCTACGTCATAAATTCCGTCACTCGACAAATCTCAAGAATCCCTCATTGCCCTAAGATTAAAAAGTATATGAGAAACATGAATGTTTCATATTTACCTCTTACTAATAGAGTTAAAGTTATTTGCCATTACATTAATCCGGAAAACAGAGAATGTTTATGGAAGGTTTTTACTGTCGGCACCGATACATCATGGAGAGAATTGAAGAATGATACAGTTAATCTTAAGCATCTTATAATTTCTCTTATTCTACCAAGGAATCCAGTTGTATCCCTTCCAGTTGGTGGTTTTATTGTTTGTTGGACATATGCTTGGATTTGTCACAATCATTTTTTTGTTATTGATCTTGATAATGAATCTTTTCACTTGGTTTATTGGCCATCTATCCATCCACCTATCTATGATAGTTCTCGTAGTGGAATTATTGCAATGGAGAATAAATTGTATGTGATTTCGATGAAACGGGATGGCCGAGAAGAAGTAGTAATAATATGGAAGTTGCAAGATTTCAACCGAAGCGAATGGGTGCAAGTTTTCAGCATTGGCATAGACTATGAGGATGTACCTTTTGGGAAAGCAGGAAAGGTGTCTCGATATATTGCATGGTTTGAGAATAGTAAGATATTAGTGTTTGTAACAATGAAGGGTGCGATGAAAGCTTATGACTTCAAAGAAAGAAAGATACACCATATTATTAGCTGGTATATGATGGGATTAGATAAAGTGGAGTTTGATGATTATTTGTTACACCCAAATAGTCTCGTTTCTTGGTAATTTATAATTATTCCTCTATGAATTACTTTCAATGTCATTGTTATGATTATGTATTTTTTTATATAGATATTATATTAATATTGGAGGAGGGGAGACTTGAACCTTCGTTCTTAAAGAAAGTAAGCAATTGTCTAATCAGTTGAGCAATGTTCATGTTGGCTATGATTATGTATGTTTAGTTGTAATGAAGCAGCTTTATTTAGTTAATTAATGCATATTTCTCCTATAAATATATAGTTTTGTAGATTACTTGTGCATTTGCAATGTTATATATCTGCCATCAGTTATGTTCAATTTTCCTAAAATTTAACAATGAAGGTACATTTTGAGACAAAATTTTCGTTAATTAAATAATTTATTGTGTATTTTAATTGGCAACATTGAGAAGTCAAGGGGATAGCGTCACTTAGTGTAAATGTAAAGATCGCTTCATTTGAAATGTTACTGTGAACTTACCTTAATATGAATAAGAAACGGTAAGCAAACTTGGTTAAGAGATCCATTGTTGTAAGACTCAGAACGTCAAATATCGTTAATTAGACAGGGCTGTTGAAGTGATGTGAAATTTTCAAAAATGACATTTTATCGAATAATATTTTCAATAATAGTAAGGGAAATTTCATTGGGTGACAGATTTTTATGCAATATTTATAAAAATATCAACTCAAAAAAATATTTGCAAACATAACTATTTTTATCATGTTTATGATTTATGTGTTTATTAGTGATAAACATAGTGTAAAAATATGTAATTCAATGTTTATCTATGATTAACAACGATTTGAATGATTCAAGATGTTTTGGTATCCTCGTTTCGAGCTCTACATTATAGTAACTTAAAAACTTAGAAATCGTTAGTATATAAAAGAGTTATCATCATCAATATATTAGATCGGGTTGAAGTCGTAAACAGTTCTATATACTAACGATTTCTAAGTTTTTAAGTCGAAACGAGGATTCCAAAACATCTTGAATCATTCAAATCGGAGTTCAAACGAAAAAGTTATGGCTAAAAGAAAATCAAAGATATAGAGGGAATGGGTCAATTTGCACAGTTTTGAAACTACAGATGTATAAATATTCATTTTCAAACCACATGGGTGTGTTTTGCATTTGACCGAAATCACAGGGGTGTGTTTTGCATTTTACCCTAAAAAAATCATAAAATATTTTCTATTTCGAAAATAGCTATATAGATGAAAAAGTGTCAACAAGTAGAATTTCTGTAATTTTAAATTCTCAAATTATATTAAATTTGTTGATTAGTATGAAGATCATAAAAAATTGGTTACCTTTCGGAAAATTTATGTTAGACACATTATTATTGGAAAGATTTGAGGGTTGTCGGGTTGTTGAAAGCAGCAACACTTTCATTATGGTATCTTGTAACACAAAACAAGCCAACCCTTTTCATTTAGGAACACTTCATTTTTCAAGTTAAATGCCCCAACACATTGCCTTCATTATTCTTTCCTGTTTGAGAATATAATCATTAGGGATCAAACTTAAATAACTACTTTCAATATTTTTTTGTTTCATAAAATTGATTTTTTTTCTTATTAAACTAAATTGTTCTTATAAAATTGAAAAACTAACAGAAATTCAGTTTTGATCTTTTTCTTTTCTTTGACAAAGGAAATTTAGGATAGGAGGATTCAAAACTCACTATGTATGTTTCAAATCATATTTATTAGTTAAGTTGTCCCTATAAAACACCTTTATATTTTATTTTCTTAAAATTGGATTTTCTCGCATCTTCAAAACAATAAAGTTTTGGATGATAAAACTTTATTCACCTTCAAATTATTTTATTTAATAAAATTAGTAAAAAATTTGCATAAATTTTTAAAAGTTGTTTGCAGTCACCATCATCAATGGGCCAAGCCGGGCCGGCTCGGCCTAAACATTAGAAGGCTCAGGCTCGGCTCGGCTCGGGCTCGAGTTCAACGAACCTATACTTTTGATCGAGTCGAGCCGGCTTGGCCCAATCTAAAATTTTAAAGCTCGCGGCTCGGCTTATGGGCTAGGCTCATTGAGCCGAGCTTGGGCCTGGCTCATTGGAGCGAGCTAAGCTCGGCCTATCATATGAGTTCATTTGTTTATTACATTATCTCAAAACTAATGGTTCATAACTTTTGAATCATTTTTTAAGAAAAATAAAGTGTTAACAAATTAACATATTAAACTTGTTATTTTAAATAGCAAAAAAGAGTGAAAAAATCAATATATTAAACTTATTATTTTGAACGGCAAGAAAACAAAAATTGTTTAATTTTATCCGTTAAATAATTTAAATATTTTATTTTATCCTATTTAATAATCACACAAAAGTATCAACTTTAATAAATAGATATTTTTATTAATTAATTATTTCATACATGAATATTTGAAAATAAAGTGCATCACTACACTGTAAGTACATCCCAACTAGGTTGGCACCCATTCATTTGTCAATCATATGCATTTTTCTCAACTTATATTGTAGTGATGTGCTTTTCGGGCATATAATATAAAAATAAAGAAGGTATATTATTGTTTTTTATCTTTAATTTTTAAATTGGTAATAATATAAAATTCTATTTAAATAATAAATAAATATTGTGAGCTTTATTTGGTCGAGCTCGAGCCAGCTCGTTGGATCGGCTCTATGGAGGCTCAAACGAGCCGGCCCATGAGCCGGCTCGTTCAAAAAAAGGGAGGCTCATATCCAATCCAAACATTTAACGAGCCGAGCCGAACTGGCCCTTCAATCGTTGACTTTCGGGCCGAGCTCGAGCCGGGCCAGAGCCGAGCTTGGGCCGGCCTTTAGGCCGCGAGCCGGATGATGATGGTGAATTACTCTTCTTATTAATGATTAATTTTGAGATAAAACCATTATATATACTCTTCGGTTCAAAATTATGCAATTAATTTTAGATAATGGGCTCAAATCCACATTGACAAATGAACTACTTGGGACATGACAAGCAAATATATAAACATATGATTTTTCTTTTGAAGGATTCTACATTCTTCATAGAGCATCCGGGATCATATTTAGAAAATAAAGAGGATTTTCCTTTTGAAGTGTTCTAAATTCTTCATAGGAGCATCCATTTCCATTTCCACTACCATTGGGGGATCAGCTTCAAAGTCTTTCCCATATGTTTTCATTTTTATGATCCAAATCTATATCAACATTATTAATTATTTCATTTTATATTAAAAATAGGGTTTAATGCAAAATAGACCCCTGCACTTTCATGGTTTTTCAATTTACACCCTGCACTCTCAATTTGAGAAAAAAAATCACCCTGCACTTTCAAAAGTCATTATCTGTTAAATTTTTCATCCAAAACAAACTGTGGTTAATTTTTTTATATTTTCTTAAACCATCCAAATATTATATTCATAAAATCCTAACTTTAGTTAAATTTCTCTCTCACACTTCCCTAGTCTTCTTCCCCTGATTTCTCCATGTTCAGTCCTTGTTCGAGGTTTGACAGAGTAATGAAAATTTATTTGAATTGTTTCGTCATTACTCTCTTTTAAAATTCCAAACAGAATCAAACAAGATCCCCCCAAATAATGGGTGACACCATTTTTTTTCCATGTTTTTCCTTTCCAATTTTCTTGTTCCACGAGAGGGTGCTGAAACTCAAAATTCTTTCAAAATCCAAAATCCAAAAATATAAAAAGAATTCTGATTCCGACAACCTTAACTCCAATTAAAATCGTCTTTGATTTGGCCATGCCTAGCAGTTTCGAAATATCCCGTTTGGCCCTAGTTTTTGGTCAAATTCTGGATTGTTTGTGAAAGGTTTTTGCTTTTAAATTATGCAGAGTGGGGTGAGATTTCCATTTGAGAATAAATAGTACAAGCGAAAGATAATTTTTCTAACAAGATGCAATTTTGCCAATACCCCTGTTCTAATTGATTTGAATAAATATTATTATTATGATAAAGATGCTTGATCCACCCATGATACCAAAAATCAAATTATCCAAGGAGCAATGCGTCTATAATCATCTTAATAATGATCGGATTATGAATCTGAATGGATTAGGTGGTCCACTTCTATAAACGTTCTGAAATTGCGATAAACACATAGTTTTTATTTTTTTTTTATTTTTCCCGAATCAAGTTCTGATTCAAAGAAAGAAGAGCCAAATAAACATCCAATAATTAGAGAATTCATTGATAAAACCCCTAGATCTTAGAATAGGAAAACCTTACAAGCATTTGTCAAAGATGGAGTGAAAGAAGATCGCCGGAGATTTTCAGTTCAAATAACGGAAGGAAATCATTAAAATGCTTCCTTTATGAAAGAGGAGGGAGAAATTTAACCAAGGTTAAGATTTTAATAATACTATAATAAGAGGGGTTAAAGAAAATATTAAAAATAGGTCACCGTTTGTTTTGGATAGAAAGTTTAACAGATGAAGACTTTTAAGAGTGTAGGGGAGATTTTTTTCAAATGAAAAATGTAAGAGTGTAAATTAAAAAACCATGAAAATGTAGAGATATTTTTGCATTTAACCTTTAAAAATATGGGGGATGATTTCATCAACTCGTTGAAATTAAATTAATTTAATACTCAACCGCAATTATATCAGTTTCTCCTCTCCAAATATATATAAAATGGTCTCATTAATTGGACAATTCAGTTGATGAAAACAAGTTGCTTTGAAGAATCACTATTGAGTTTGAATCTTCTCACTCATCATTATCTTTATTACAAAAATATGGTAAAAAAAACTGCAACTAGAAATGAAAATTAGTAGATCGAGGTAGAGTAACATGGAGGGATTGACATGACATTGGAAAAAACCATTAATATTCCTTTTTTAAGGCATATAGAGATCTTTTATTGGTATACGTTTTTTTAACAAAAAAATTCATATATATTAATCTTGTTTTTTTTTAATAAACATATAGTTTTTTTTTTGTTTTTTTATAACAGACATATAGTTGAAGCCGCGGGGTTTAAGCATTTGAACATATTCATAATTTATTGATTTTTGTATTCTTAATTTTCTTGGTTTCGCCTTTTAACTTCGTTTTACTGAAAAAACGTCCCTCTTGTCGTAGAATGTGTATTTCAAGTATCTATGGCCTGTCAAAATTACAATACAAAATAAAATTGAATCTAAACTTTATAAATTCTTGTAAAATCTATCAAAATTTTCTCTAATATTTATAAAAATATCATGGTTTAAAAATATTTATAAATGTAGTAAATTTTGAATCGGACAATTAGTGATTTGCATTGAATTACATATTTTTCCAATAAGAGGATGTTTGGTCGGGTAGTTGGATGAGAAAGTGAATGGAAATAGGTTTAATTGACTCATCGCCCAAGTTTGTTTCTCATGTTTACTATTGAATTTGACATCATATTTTCACATCATTTTTACTATTCACTTACATTCTCATACAATCATCCGAACACATGCGTCACTTTCTCACACGCTTCACTTTCCATTCCCTCCAACCAAACACTTTTGAATAACTGATCCACACATTAATCAATCTTAAATCATTAATTGATTAACATAGTAAAAATTATTATATTTACAAAATAGTTTTCAAACAATAATATATTTAGAAATATTGCATCAAAATATGCTACTCAATTTTGAAATTTCTCAATATTTTACTAATCATAAATTTTTCCCTTGATAATATGGTATGTGGTCTGTAAAATTATAAATCGTCTCCTCTATTATCCCGAATTGGGACACATGCCCACATGGACGAATTCAAGATGCTATGTTTGCCGGGGCCGAACTAATATATATATATATTAATTTTATTAATTTACGCTTTCGGCATCTTAACTTAAAAATTATATTTAAATTATAATCTAATCAACATTTCATTTGATATTAATATTCTTTTATATGTGTACTAATTAACTATTAAAAATTATTTGAGATATAAAATATTTTATATATATAATAATTAATATGGACATAATTTAAAAAAATTACAAATTTTTCAATTCATCTAAATTATGAAAGTGTAATTATTTATTAAATTATGTAAGATTATAACCAATAAAAGAAATTTAAATTATTATTATTATTTTGTAGGTCAAATTATACAAAATACCACTAACATATAGCGTTGGTTTCAATTTTGCCCCTAATCTTTCAAAAGTTCCAATTCTATTCCCAACCCTTTATTTTGTTTCAAAAATACCCCTTAGTGAGAAAATCGGCCTTTAAAAAAATATAATTCGTGTGCACTTACAGTTAAATTTAATGAAAATTAAGAGATTAGGGGTATTTTATAAAGAATTATTTTGATAAAAAAAAATTCTTGAAGATATGATATTTTGAAAGAGTGGTTTTTTCAACTAAGGGTATTTTTTAAACTAATTATAAAGTTAGGGGTAGAATTGAAACTTTTAAAATGTTTGGGATAAAATTGAAACAAACTTTAGTAGAGAGGTATTTAGTATAATTTAACCTATTTTTTATTAATAAATTATATCATCTTTTTAAATAATATCATAATTATAAATTAAGATAAAAAAATAGATCTTAGCATGAGCCTTCTTTTAAAATTATAAATTATAAATTATAAAATATAAATTATAAAATTATATATATATATCCGTCCTTGCATGCACATGTTTATTTTATATTTCTCACTTGTTTCAATGCTATTAAAAAATAGTGAAAAGAAAAACAGTTTTTTTATTAATAATGACTTTTATTTTAATGAGATCGAATAGCTGCATTGAATTGAAACAAAAGTTTATTTTCCATAAATGGAAAAATAAATATCCTTCATTTTAGAGCCCAAAAATGAAGAAAACGTACATGAAAAATTAAACAAGCTGAAACAGCACTCAGAAAATAAGACTAAATTATCATTGAGCAATGCCTTCAAAAGAAAAGCCTCTTATTCTTTAGCCTGAAAAGCTAACCTGCTAAATATTCAAGTTGCAAAATAGGTCTTTAATATTAGTCTCAAACTCAGCCATTTCATCTTTACCATCCAAAGCAACCAAAACTTCAATTCCATCTTCATCTTTTGTATCCATCAATAAAATCAGATTCTTCATGAAAGTAGTAGACGTAGGAAGAGTAAACCATATCGGCTTTCCCCATCCGAAATCGATTTCGTATATCGGAAATCTGCACCAACTGTTACATACATACACTGTTTGATTTGGCTGATTTATAAACCATTCCATCATTTCTTTCTTATATGAGTTGTTAAGTGAAGACCATTCTTCAGGTTTTTTATATTTTCTTGGATAATTGTTGCAATAATTTTCCAAGTTTTTCTTCATATCAGCCACTAATTTCCATAGCTCAATCTCCTTCGTCTCTTTCGATGTCGATAAACCAATGAAATGAGTCGCTATGTTTCCTGTTAAAGAATCTGGCAATGGTGGAACTATTCTGCTACGTAAATTTAACGCTCTCATCATTGTTGTGGGTTGGTTTTTGGAATTGGTTAATGCTTTGTAAATCAATGCAGTAATAACTTCAACACAGAGTTGGATTTTCGACTTTTTCACCAACTATGCCTTTGAGTTTTGCGATTTGTGAAGCATCAAATTCAAATCTCTTAAATGCAACATCATTACCTACAAATTTCTGCTTTTCTGAATCATCATTATTCTTCGTCTCGGTTTGGGCAGGTTGTTCGTCTTCAGCCGGGAAAAAAGACACCGCGTCAAACCTAGGAGACACCGAAAAAACGTTGTCGTTGTCGCAGGAACTACGAGCAATGGAAGCCCAATCATTCATGAAATTCATCAAAGTGGCCATATCTGCAACTTTATGTGAGAAGAATAAAGTAATAGCTATTCCACCACAATCAAAATGTGTGAATTGAAAAGACAATAAAGGATTGGATCTTTGGTCTTTTCCTTGTATATTGTCTGAAAATAGCAACTCAAAAATCCCACCATCAGCACATTTTGTTTTTAAGTTGTTGATAATTTCAGACATATCACAATTCAAAATTCTTGCTTCTAAAAAACTTACACCCTCGTCGTTGCAATCGATAGCGGAGGCGGTGGGAACGGAATCATTGCTGATTCTACCGGCAAAAGGGTAGTACCCAACTAAGGTTTTTGAAAGACTCTTTTTCAAAACCTCAGAGGAGAATTCTGAATTATTGTTATAGAAGTAAACTTTCTGCATATAAAAGTGGAGATGGGATTGTTGATCAAAGGAGCTGAGAGAGTAAGTCTTGAGCTCAGGTGGGGTGGGAGAGAAAGGTTTTATGGTTTCTCTAGACAGTATTTCAAGCTTCATCTCCATGACTATTGAGAGAGAGAGAGAGATATGATATGAATATGGAAAATTATACGAATATGATTTAATTTCTCATTTCATTTTATAGGCATGCTAAGATGGTTTCCACTCTGCGCAACCCTAACTTATCATTCACGGCCTCCACGTGTAATCTTTTTTAGAAATTTTTTTTATAGGTGTCAAATTTTTTAATTTTCGTTGTTTCACTTACCCTCTTATTCAATGTTTAATATTGAAATGGAGTGTTTTTAAGTTTATAACAAATGTTTTGTTGAGAATCTCACATAAGAAAGATAAAAGAGAACTCACGATGTTTATAAGATATATGAGTTACTCCTCTCATTGTTAATTGATTTTGAGATGAAACCCCATGATATCTAGATGGTATAAGATCTCAACAAATCTAGTTCCAAAAATGAGATCTGATTCAAGAATGGTGAACTCAAAAGATGAACCTTCTTGAAAAGGCATTTTGAGAATCTCACATCGAAAAGATAAAGGGAACTCACAATATTTATAAGATACATGAGTTGCTCATCTCATTAATTACCAATTGGTTTTGATATGGAACCCCAAAATATCAAGATGTCTGTGTGATTAGAGTATAAATATGCGGCTCTTGCACATATAGTATAATCAAGTTCGATATTTATAAAAATAGTAGCATAAAAAATTGTTTTTAAATATAACATAAAACTCAAATTCGCACATATAATATTACAATATTGACACTAGTTTCACGCGATTAGTCACTAATTTTCACAGATGTAATCACGATTCACTACATAGTAATTGACAATTTTACTGATTCACAAAATTAATTGATATTTCTCTCATATAATCACCGATTCACCTTATAATTTATCAATCATTTTACTGATCAAATGTGTCAGTTTTTTTTTTTTAAAATTACTATATTTATAATTTTAGATAAAACTTTTTTTTTATACAAAGTGTTGAGGGTGGGGATTGAACCACTCTTTTGAGGATGAAACTATAATGTCTTAACTATTGGCCTATGCCCTAGTTAACAATATTAAGTAAAACTTTGTTACACAATAAAATTTTCCTATAAATATTTTATTGGCTTTGATTTCTAAGTGATTTATTGACGGTTTTTTTTAATAATTATATATTTGATTATGGGAAAATTCTACAGTACAGGGACTAAAAATCCCTGTATGGTACAGGGAGTCAGTTATAAGTGGTTAATTTTTTTACAGTGTATTTATTTTAATTATTTAAATAAATTAAAATTTTAAAAATGCAGCTGTAATCAATAGAAATCTTACGTAAGATTTTTTTTGGTTTCCCTCAATCAATTGACTCCTTTTTTTACACAACATCATCGATCACAACATTATATTTATAAGAATATAGGATTCACACATGTATAAATGATTTGATCACACATATAAATTTTGAATAAGTATGTGATCACATATATAGGATAGTGATCACAAAAAGTTTCACCAAATAGACAATCTGACACACATATATAATTTTATATGTGAATTGAATCAATCTAACGATCACATTTTAAATACAATTAAAAAAGAACGATTACATTTATAAGGGAACGATCACATTCCAAAAACGACAAACATATTTAATCACATTAAAAAAAATTACAAACAAATATAAAGAATGACGATCACATCATAAAATATACGATCAAGAACGATCACGTTTAAAAAATAACGATCTCATTCAAAAGACAACAACTACATTTAATCACATCAAAGAAAATCAATTACGAACAAGATCATATTTAAATAATATTAAGAACGATCACATTCAAAAGATAAAATGACAATCAAACATTGGAATAGCAACGATCACAATGAAAGAGCTGTGATCACAGTGAATCAAGAATCTCAATATTTCAGAGTATGAAGTTTCATAATCTAAATATTTGTACGTTAGATTTAACCAAAAAAAAAATCTAAATGTGTTTATTTGTAATTGAAAATTAATGGTTGAGATTTAATATTATAATCTAATGGTTAAAATTAAATTAGATTTCATAAAATAGTTAAAGTAAAAAGGGTAAAAAAAATAAAGGGATGAGATCAATTGAGTTAGATCTAAGGGTTTATAAAAGTCCCTGTAGCATACAGGGACTTTTATCCCCTGTATTGTAGTTTGACCCTTGATTATGAGGAGCGTGATCGCGTGATTTTTTTTTTTTAAATTCTAGATTCAATACGCTATTTTTCCTCCCAAAAATAATGAGACCACGTTTTAAACGTTTTTCCTTTTGCAAAGACACGCTTTAATAATTTCGTTTTCCGTTTTGTAGTAAACTATTGGAAAAAAATGAATGAAAGATGCGAAAAATGGAGGAACGTCAGCGCCATACGACGAGAACATGGACATGTTTTGATAAGAGTAGGGATGGATCCAAAATTTAAGTTTAGGGGCAGAGGATTGTAAATTAAAATCGTTAAACTGATAAAAATTAAATCAAGAACCGATCTCTATAACTGTCAATGTTCCAAAACTGATTTGACCCATGTCAGTTTTTAATTTTAACACATATTCTGTTCACTTTTAGCTTAAAAATATTCTTTCAGTTTAATCCATTTAGTGTCAGTTTTATCTAAAACTCCAAAAACCGCATTGAAAAACACCTCTAACTAGCAATACATGCAAACATATAATTATTAATTATAATATTACTAGTTATTAAAAATAAATTTACATGTTCATCAATGATATTTAATTTCAGTCAATATTAATAAATTTTAATCTATTTAATTTTTTATATTGAAAAATCATTAGATTCATATAAATAATTACAATGCATAGATAGATAAATAGATTAGAAATAACGATTTTTTTTTAATTATAAATCATATTATAATATAAACAAGCTTAATAAATAAAAAAAAATTATTTTGTAAAATTGTAAAGTAAATTTTAATATAGTTGAAAGTGGGAGCACAAGGATTCTAACTTCTACCCACTGAAATTCAGGATAATTATTCGACCAACGCGCCAGCAGCCAACTTGCTACTTTCCTACCACTTTTCTTAAATATAATTATTACGCGTATAGGGGCACAATTTATCTTAATTTATAAATCATACATATAATTATTTAATATCTACAAATCGAGGGGGCACATGCCCCCTAGCCCCTATAGATATCCGCTCTTGGATAAGAGTAAAATGACATATCGATATTATAAAGAAATTCCAATTTGTTTAGATAGTTTTTGTTATATGACAATGCTGTACATTTCAATGGATTGGATGATTTCTTGGAAATGTAATTTTTATTTTTGAGAAAATTAAAAATAAAATTAACGTAAAACGAAAAACTAAAGGGAAACGAGGGAGAGAAGAGAAAACGATATGAAGCTATAAGACTACATTGTATTCAATTTTCTTGTTAATCTCAATAGCATTACATTGTTTATATAGAAAACCTAAACCCTAGATAAGTAAGGAAAAAATAAATTAAATAGGAAAATATAAACTAAATAGGAAAAGATAAACCTAATAAGAAAAGATAATTATCAAATAAAATAAGATAAATAAGGAAAATATATTAAAGAAAATAAACTAAATTTGGCAGCTTTTTTGCCGAACCGTCTCCGCTGTCACGAACCCTCATTTTCACGACATCGTTCCTCATCAAATCTCTATAAGAAAGGAATCTTATAAAAAATTACTACTTAGAAAAGAAATTCTCACTGTTTTTTTTCGTACTAAAAAGACTAGGGTTAGTTTTTATTTTCTGCGTCCGATTTCGAAGGGGGTGACATATATATAATATTTTATCCCTGACCCGTGTTGCTTGATCTCTTACCTCAATAGGGCTTTCGTTTTCCCACGCTTTGCTCCTACCAATTGCGAAATCCACAATCACATTTGGAGTTTTTTTTTTAATCTCTCATTTATTTAATAATTTTATATTTTAATAATTTTATGTCTGAGTGAAAATATAAGAATAATGAGGGGACTATCGTTAATTTTTTTTCCCTCACGAAAATATGAAAACGTCTCCATGCCATGTTCTCGTATTAATATCGTTGACTTTTTCTATAGGGACATTTGTAAATTTAACAATTTTTTTTTTAATATTCGTAATAATAGAAGCTCTAAAAAAATATTTGTAAATATGATAATTTTTGATCCTGTGAATATAAATATTGAATTACATATTTTTACATTAAATTTATCGATGATACACACATTAATCACTGATTAACATAGTAAAAATTGCTATATTTACAAATATTGCATCAAAATCTGCTACCCAATAAAATTTCTCTTTTCTCTTGGGCACTGCAAAGAAAAAAAATGATTAAAACGTGTCCTCAAATTTTCTCATATGTTGAGAATCTCACATTGAAAAGATGAAGAGAACTCACCATGTCTATAAGATTGATGGGTGTCGAAACCACCAAAAATAAATACTTACTCTCGGGATTTAGAATTTTGTAGTAGTGGTGAGTAAGGTCGATCTCTACAGGAAAAAGAGAATTAAATTAAAGTTAACAAAAAAAAAGGGGGTTTTGAGTTTTGGAAATAAAACGGAAAAAAAATTAAAAAGAAAAAAAATCAATAGAGAAAAGCTTCCAACTAAGGTTAATCTCGGTTATAGTTCATGGATTTGATCATCGATTACTAAACATGCCTTCCTAAATTCTTCTCTAAATTATTTGGGAGTTGCCGGAACAACAAGTGCTCTTCCTTAAATTCTCGATAGCCAAGATACGATCTAATGACTACTTCCCTAATTAACGGATAACCCTAGAATACGATAATAAGATTTAACCCTTTAACAGCATTAAGATGAGAAGAACCCAATTCTAACTAACAAACACAGTACGACTGATTCATTTAAGTTAGATCATAAATTCTCATAACATAAATTGAAAAGTGTCCTTAATCAATTTATGCTATCATGCTACTTGTATTAGAACGATTAAACTATTACTGATTTAAAGTTTTAACTAGCAATATGATAATTAATCAAAGAACAAGTGGCCAATTTGCACAAGAATTAATTAACAATAAAATATGCAAAGAGAAAGCATAAATAAAGAGAAAATAGGAATTAAATTGAAGAACAAAACCTCACAAATTCATGAATCAAACCTCGATAATCTTTTAGTTGGAATAAAGAAATTAGCTAGAAAACATATAAAAAACTATCTAAGAGTCCTAAGAAAAATAGGGGAAGAAGGGATTCTGAATTAGGGTTCAAATGGTGCTTTAAATAGGAAATATTAGGATAAAAACAGATAAATATCAAAGAAAATCTGCTCTAATCTCTTCCCAAGCCGTCGAATGAGCCGCTGAGCCGACCGCAAGTGTCAAAAACTATCTCTGAAGCCTCACGCGAGTCGCCTGCCTAAGCCGAGCTGAAGTCTGGAGCCGTCTGCGTTCTTCCTTGGTCCAGATTGAGCGACATGTCACTACAATGAGAGCGACACGTCGCTCCGTTTATTGTGAGTAGCCCAAGTGCGCGCTGATGTCAGCCTTTTCCTTCATGTGATGACTTCAGCGCAGGGTAAATACATTATTTTTCTCGTCACCGCAGCGACCACCTTTGGGTTTTTGGCCCGGAATTCGATTTTGGTCTCAGTCGCGGCCGTGGATCCCATCGCCACAGCGATGGGTCTTTTTCAATAATAAAATGGGCATAACTTCTTCGTTTTAAGTCCGAATTAAGCTTCGTTTTCGCCTACGTTCATGAAATTCAACGAGTAATAATATTATGAACATTTCAATCAATTAAAAAATCATATTTTAATTATATTGGAGATAAAACCACTTATAAATAGGCGGAAATTACGAGTTATCATTGCTATATTTACAAATATTTTTTAAAGTAGCTATTTTTACAAATATTGCATCAAAATCTGCTACCCAATAAAAATTTTCTTTTCTCTTGGGCACTGCAAATAAAAAAAATGATTAAAACGTGTCTTCAAGTTTTCTCATATGTTGAGATTCTCACATCGAAAAGATGAAAGAAACTCACCATGTCTATAAGATGCATGAGCTACTCTTCTCATTGTCAATTGGTTTTGAGATGAAACCCCATGATATCAAAATGGTATCAGAGCCCACAAGCCCAAATAGACATTCGGTTTAAAAATGGGATCTGACCCAAAAATGGTGAGCCTAAAAGAAATATCATCTTGAGGGGGCGTGTTGAGAATCTGACATTGAAAAGATGAAAGAAGTCACAATTTTTATAAGATACATGAGATACTCCTCTTATTGTCAATTGGTTTTAAGATGGAACCCCATGATATTAATACCATATATTAATAATATATACTTACAGGGTAAAAAGTAGTAAATTGAATCTTGAATTTATAAGGTTGGAATCATCTTATAAAATGAAATGAGAAATGAAATTAACATCCATATTCGTAAGTCATATCTATCTCTCAAAGTCAATAGTCAATAGTAATGGAGAGGAAGCTTGAAATACAATCAAGAGAAACCATCAAACTTCTCTCTCACACACCACATCAGCTTAAGAATTACCCTCTTAACTCCTTTGATCAACAACCTTATCTGCTTTTTTATATGCAGAAAGTTTATTTTTAATAAGAATAATTCTGAATTATTCTCCAACAACACCACCAATAACCTGCATTATTATTATTATGAGGTTTTGAAAAGAGTCCCTAAAAAAACATTAGTTCAATAATTAGGCCCATAAGAAATATCTTTTGAGGTACCTTCTTCTATTTTTTCTTCTTCTGCCTTTTACTCTGTTTAGGGCACTGTTTTTCGGGGCTGTTTTTTGGGATTAAACCAGACCATAAATCACCTCAAAGCTAATTTTATCATTTTAAATACCCTTTCTTAAAAGAAATATTTTTGAATTTAAAGAAATATGAAATAGTATGAAAGAAAGGTATCGTTTTTTAGAAGATTTTTTTTTAATTATCTTTCTTTAGAGATTTCTTTGCTTAAAATCTTATTTTCTTGACGTTTGGAGAAGTTTTCTGAATTCTTTGAAGTCGATTTAGCGATTTCTAGTGTTTTTGTATGTCTTGATCTTTTTTTTTTTTTTTAAAATCGTTTTCTAGCATTTTGGGTGAATCTCTTTCGAATTTTGCTTGAAATTTTTGGTTTTGAAGAAGAGTTGGGAGAGAGAGAAAATAGAATTTCTTAGAAAAAAAGAAGGGAAAGACAAAAGAATGGTGCATGCATGGATCATGATTTTTATTCCAAAAAAATTAGTCGAAAAATCCTCCCCCAAAACCGTGTAAGGGTTAATTTTGCATTTTCCCTTACTTCATTTTCTCTCCCCATGGTTAGTAACCTTTTAATTTTGAAATATTTACAACTAAAATCAAATCCGACTATCTATTTACAAATTTATATTGGTTTTTGTATTAATTACAGATTTGTACATATAAGGCCGTATGCGGTGGCTTTTGAGATTTTATGAGACTGATTTACCCTTCATCCTTATTAACCGTTTTTATTAAATCAAATATCTGATTTATTTTTTGAAAATTATATTTTCCTTAATTATTTTAATTTGAACGGTTAATTTACTCCATTTACTCATGAATTTAATGTAGGATCCCTTGATTCTAGGTTGGTTACCTTTTGTTCCTTTTTTTTTGCACGTTCTTTTCGTTAGGGTTTTTTTTTCCGTAGATCAGACTAAACCTTTTTCTCTTATTATTTCCTTCGCCTTTCATATCTTCATTTGTTCTCTAATTCTTTCTTCGGCTTTCATTCGCTAGATTGATATCAGGTTTGTTATGTTTTATTGTATTTCATTATATTTGTTTTATTGATATTATTTTGTTGTATAATTTTTTCCTGGTTTGTAAATATTTCTTTTTTTTAATCTTATTAGGATGGGTCGTCTTGTTGAAACATCAATTTATCACACAATGGTCGTTTCGATGACAATTTTGTATATGTTGATTACCAATCTGAAATTTTTGATGTTCGAACAACATTAAACCTGGAATGGTTGCTCAATAAACTATCACGAGATTTTGGTTTTTATGTTCATTCGCATAAACTTTATATGGAGTCATGTTCTTTCAATGATGAAAAACAATATACTTGTTTTAAAACCGATGTAATGGATTATTTGGTTTTTTTTATCTAGTTTATTTTGTTTTTCAATTATTTCGTTATGGTATATGGGATATTGATCTAGTTTTTTTTGTTATTCAAAGTTTTATTATTGTTAATTATTCTTGTTTACGTTTTTTCCAGTTTGTTATGCTTGTTGCTGTGTATTTTTTATGTATATTATCATTTGTATGTTCAGAATTTTTAATATTCAAAACGTTTAGAAAGACAAATGTTTTTCAAATATAAATTCGTATAAATATTTATTATAATTTTTTTTATGAATTTGTCCACATTCTAAGTAGTTTTATGTTCAACCAAATTTAAAGTTTGAAATAATTACAATAACAAATGTTTTATAATTATAAATATGTATAATTTTTTTTTATATATAATTGTAATTTATATTTGGCAATTTAATTCTTTTCTTAAATATTTAATAATAATAAACATTTATATTTTTACGGTGGTTGTTACATTTATATTTTAAAAAGTAAATTAACAGTGTACTATAAATATTTAGTATTAATAAAGAGGTTAGACTTAACAAAGAGATCAAAAACCACAATTGCATATTAATCAAAATGAAACAATGTTTATTAGCTACTACCTTGTCCTACATAATAATTCCAAAAATATTACATACTGTAGTAGTTAACACAAGTAACCCAGAAAATTAAAGAACTATTGTTTTTAAATACTAAAACAACACATAAGAGTTATTGATTCATTAAACTAAAACAACAAATAATAGTTCTTGATTCAATTATCTAATGCATCTTGCCGAACAAGTTAAAGTGTGGTTGTGAATCTTGGTTTTGAGAGCTCGGTTGGTTTTCGCTTCTTTTCTCTGCATAACCGAAATCTTCAATATACGGGGATGATGTTGACTTACTTGCTTTACGAATTCTCTACGATCCGGCTTTAACAGGTTTTAGTCGTGACGCTTTCAAATATTTAGGATTGCATGAAGCATTAATTTATAAACCAAACTTACAAAATTCTTGTTGAAACATCAATTTATTAGGATGGGTCGTCTTGTTGAAACATCAATTTATCACAGGTGGTCGTTTCGATGACAATTCCGGATATGTTGATTACCAATCGAAATTTTTAGATGTTCTAACAACATTAAACTGGAATGGTTGCTCAATAAACTATCACGAGATTTTGGTTTATATATATTTTTCAATGTTTACAAATTTTAAATGTTTGCTACGCTTTTATCAAAGCTCAATTCTATATTTTACTTTACCTCAAAATCCTTTTCTGTTTCTTCCTCATCCTCTTCCTCCGATTGTTCTTCATCACTTTTTTTCCCTGTCTGCTTTCTTCATTGCTTGTTGTATTTTCATAAATCGCACCTAAATCCATTCCAATCGTTTCTTTTGAGCCGGATTCTTACTATTTTGGCCGGATCTAGTTATCTCTCTCTCGATTAAGATCATTATTTATAAAGAAAAAAATTCTTTTTGTTATCTGGTTTTTACAAAAAAAAAATATATCAAACGAATTTCTAGAATATACCTCTTCTTCTATTTGTCCCGTTTCATCATTATCCATGATGTTATTCATTCTTTTTCATATCCATCAAGATTTTTTGTTTCGCCCTCATCTTCTACCTCTTCTTCTCTCGCTCAAAATCCCGTTCTATTTCTCTCGCTTTTTGTTTGTTAATGCAATTTAATTACTAATCTTTGAAGATATCCGATTCTCTCTCCTCCTCGATTTGAAATTCCATTAATTTCGCCCTTTTTTATGTCAATTTTTAATTAATCACGGTTTTCAACCGGGCGCCATCACATCCTTTGTCAGGTGAGGGTATTTCCGCCCTTTCTATTCGCATGCGGTGGTGGTAGTCCAAATCGTAATTTTTTGCTTTCCCTATATTTATGTAAATATATAGGGTCTATTGATTATAGATGAAATTAGCCCTTTAATTTTTAGTTGGTTGTTAAAAACCTTTATTATAATAGTGTAAGTGATTATATATATACATAACCCTAAATAACAAATACTTAAAAATAAGAAATTTTTACATCATAGACCTAATCGGAGGATGTATTTACAAAAATATTTGAGTGTACCAATTAATTACATGTTTGGATTTTATAGGCCACTTATGGTGGTTTTATATTTTTGTTTGGTCAAGTTTACCCTTTGACAGTTATTTACATATCTAAATTGTTTTTTTATTATATTTTTCTTAATAGTTTTTTGTTTTGTTTTAAAACTTTCAGTTACGATCTCTCTAGCAAATCTAAGACGGTTATTATGTGAAATTTAAAAACAAATCTTTTATTTATCTTTTTTTCTACACGATTCTGATACAGTTTCATACCACTACTTTTCTTTGAATAATTTTCACGTTTCTTTCTCGGTAAGAAATGTTAGTTTTTCCTTCTTCTTTTTTTCGTTTTCTTCTGGGATTTGTTCTTCAATCAATTCGTTAATATAATGGGTAGGACAATTGAAGCTTCATTGTTTCATGGAGGTCGACTTGATGATAGCGGGGCATATATTAATTATCAGTTGCTCACGATTCGGATTTCAAAGAACATTACTCTGCTTGGTCTACAAAAAAAAAAGTTATCTAGAGAGGTTGGATTTAACGTTCACTGTCACAGATTGCATATGGAAATTTGTTTTCCTGATAATCGAAAGCATTATATTCCTATTGCTACTGATGATGAAGTTTCCTACTTTTTGTTATTATATGAACGATTCTTGCATCTACGTTGCTATTGTTATAGAAGCGAAATCTGATAAACATAATATTTCCTCAATTTTTATGATATTTTACACTTATCTATTTATTTATTTAATTTACTAATGATAAACTCCAAGGTCTGATTTTTTATTTACTTATCTATTCTGGATTCAAGTTCAACAAAATTATTTACTTGTTCAGTTTAACAACATTAAATTACATTTATAATTTAACAATAACAAATTAATTAATTCTTAAACATTTTTTTATTCGTCTTTTCTGTTCATTTGTTCAATTTAATTTAATTCAACAAAAATAATTTACTTTTTGTAGTTTAACAAAATTAAACTGTAATGATAAATTAAGAATGTTAAATTTAAATTCGTAAGTTACAACATTTAGGTTTAACAAAAATAATTACTTATTAAGTTTAACAACATAAAATTATGTTCATAATTTAATAATAATAAATTACATAACATAAACATTTTTTTCCAGTTAGTTCATTTATGCTCATTTGTTCCATTAACTTAGTTCAAAAAAAATAATCACTTTTGTAGGTAAGTCTGAGTTAATTTCATTTTCATTTTACATCTTTCTTTATACTTATACTAAAAATTTTGGATTATTGTATCAGTTACATAGAAACATGATTCAATTGTGTTCAATGAACCTTAATTCAAAATTTACTGTGTACATACAAACACGCAACAATTGTATTCACTATAGCTTAATCCAAAATCAAAATATCAGTATTTATCCAAAAACTAAACAAAAATCTTTTCTAAATTCTATCAACATTGTCTTTCTGAGTTTCTTGAGTTAACAAATGGAAGGTCGACATGATATCAATCATCTCTACAATATGGTCCTCTGAGTCTTTTCACCTGAACCGAAAGCTTATATGGTTCCGTTCCTTTTTTCCTGATTGTCACGACTGTGGTGACCTTGCTCTTTTTGTTATTTCCTATTGGTTCAAAACATTATTGCTTTTAACATAATTAAAATATTTAATCTATTTAATAATAATAAATACCAAATCAAGAACTCTTAAAATCTATGGCAACATATATATAGTTTCTGGTGTTTAATAAAGTTAAACGATATACTGCGCATAACGTTGTTGAACAAAATTAAATGAAAATCTATGGCAATATATATATATATATATATATATATATATATATATATATATATATATATATATATATATATATATATATATATTTGTGTGTGTGTAGTTTCTCATATTTAATAAAGTTAAATATGAGAAACTACACACACATAAATATATATCTTTCGCCCCCTTTCCCCCCCCCTCCCCCCCGGGGGGGTTCTTTTGGCCCCTTTTTTCCCCCCCTTTTTTTCCTCCCGAAACATGTTTTTCTTCATTGTTTTGCATGTTCGTAATGTTCATCAATTTCACCCAAACAACCCTCGAATATAGTTTTTATTTAGATTCTTGGGTTAAATGCAAGAATGACCCCTACTTTTATGAACCCGTTTTAAAATTCCCCCCTACACCTTTCAATTTGAAAAAAACACCCCTACACTTTGAAAATCCATTATCCGTTAAAAAAGTCATCCAATATACGGTAGATAAATTTTTTTAACAATTTTTCTTAACTCCACTCTTCTTTCCTTATTCAGTTATTCCTCAACCCCCTCCCCCCTCAATCTCTCTTCTCAACCACAATATTGAGAATCTAGAAAAAGCTTCATTTGTAAACCTTTTCCAGCCAATTTTAGATTCCACTTCTTCTTCCTTCTTCAATTACAAACATTTTTTTTGAGGTCTTCTCCCCAAAAAAGCTTCGTTTCCCCAGTTGTCTTCTCTCGATCACTACGTGTGATTTCAACTAGATCGGATCTCGATTCTTCTATTCGACAAGATGAAGAAGACAAAGATACGATTGAGAAAGATAAGAACGGATTTGATTTTTCTTGAGAAGGGAACTCGGGAAAGATTAAAATCGAGCTTATTACGAGTTCTTGACATAAAGTCTTAGCGATTCTCTTTAACTAAGAAACTATGGAAAATTCTACAAGATGTAGGCTAGATTGTGAATTAGAAACTTTATATTTCTTTTGAACTTGTGAGATATGAAGGTGGAGAGAATGATAGAATTGGAGCAGAGGAATGTTATGGAAGAACGATGGAGAATTATTATCTTTGTATGGAAAACTGATTTGGGATGGCCAAATCATAATTTGATCTTGGATTTTTTTACATCATTCATAAATTTGTGATCAACTCTTAAATTAATTCTTAAATTATGTTTCAAACCTTCTAAACCCCCAAGAAAAAATGTCAAAAGATTGATTCTCTTCTCGGTTTTGTGTTATGGCGAGAGGAAAGATGAGATTAGGAAAGGAAGAGGAAGGAGGTAAAGAGACGAGAGAGGAGAGATGAATTGAACAAGAGTAAAGAAAAAATGTTAAAAAATTACCTACGTCGCTTTTGGATGTTTTTTTAAAGAAAATGGATTCTCAAAGTGTAGGGGTGATTTTTTTCAAATTGAAAGTGTAGGGGTGTAATTTGAAAACTCATGAAAGTGCAGGGGTCATTTTTGCATTTAACCCTAGATTCTTTATGCTAATAACATTCTTAGATGAAATATATCAAGTCGTTCCAGAAATAAAATACCTCTTCGTTTGCATATTGTTGGTTTCTTTGCCATCATTTTGATTCTCCGTTTTCTTCATCTGCATTTCTTCCTTTTCCATATTTGATTAACTGCTCTCTTGCTTTTCTTCATTTGATTTTCTTGATCTCATTTTCTCTAGAGAATGAGAATCTAAATTCTTGAATGAATGAAAGAGGAAATCGTAGATCTTCTCCCCCAAATCCCAGATATTTCATTTTCCGACAATCGTTAAAGAATTTTATCGTACCTTTTCGTTTTCTTCATTGTTAGGATTTTGTTCCGCAATTTCATCTTCTTCTCTATCATTCATGGCTAGCTTCTCCTTTTCCAGATTTGATCATTTGATTTTTCTCTTCCAATATTGATTTTGTTCTCATTTTCTCTAGAGAATCTAAAATCTTGAAGGAATGAAAATTGTAATTGGATTTTCCCCCCAAATCCCAGATTTTTTGCCTTTCGTATGTGCCGATTTCCGCCTTTTTTCAAATATTTTATAATTATTGTAATTATAATTTTAGGTGGTTGCACGGTTATCAATTTCGGCTACGTTAGATCTTTCACATGCTGGGGCATATATGTATTTTATCATTATCAACAGGTAGCGCGCGTCTATGGATGTAATTAAATGGTGTATCCTTTTTTTCCGTAATTAGGCACTTAAATTTGGTTAATCATATTAATAACCCTAAAAATAAATAATAAAAGATTCAATTTAAGCTGACCGTTCTGACATGACACCGAACAAACTAAGGAGAAAAGTGAAACTAAAAGCTGAACAAACTTTGACTAAGTTTTTAAAAACTAACAAACTTGGTTATTATTTTTCACACAATCTAATTAATTCTCTAACAAAAGGTTTCATATGATATGATAAAAACGGGAAATTTTACTGGATGATACTTTTTGAATAACTACTCTGGAAGATAAAAAAATGTTTTTAAATTAAAAAGAAAAGATTTTCTTTAAGGCAATGTATGAGTCGGATTTAATCATTAAAATTGTTTTTTATTTTTATTTTTAAAGTTTAGGCCAGATTAAAAAAATATATTTTAAAAAATAAAGCATAAATTTTATTAGTAGCTTAATTTAAAATTTAAAATAGAAGACAGAAAATAAAATCATTATGACTTAAGAAAATTAGAAACATTCCAAATAAAAAACAAGCTAAAAGTATAACGTCTCTCGCATGTATAGTAGAATCAAAACTAGCAGCCCAAAAACTTATTTTCAAATATAGTACAAATACCAAATTTTTTCATATAATATATTATAAAATTGTCACTAGTTTTGTTTAAGTAATTAATAATTTTACTGATTCGCATGAGTAAAAGTTTTTTTTTTTTAATATTATATATATTTTTTAAATATTGCATCAGAAAATTTTGTTACGGAGTGTAATTTTTAAGACCTGAAAATTCTAACTAACACCATTAAAGTTTATTACTAATATTAAACACAAAAGTAACAAACATTATTTTACATTCATACACACTGTTGTTAAACGAAAATATTAACAAAAACGTCATAGAGAAAATGAAGAGAAAGAGACATTGTTTTTCCTTTGAGGGTTCTAATTTTTTCCATTTCATCAAAACCAAAACTAAAGATTTCTTGAATTTCCAAGTGCTTCCTAGGTAAGCATTTATTTATTTTAATTCGTTCGATTTTTAGGTCAACTGTGGAGTGAGAGTAGCAAACTTGAGAAATTCTTCATCAGCTTGAAGCTTAGCCAAATCTTGTTCCTTCAAGTGAATGATTGCATCAATGGAATCAGCATCTTTTCCATCTATGAAAGCAACGAGATTTTTGAACCACAGAGCTGGAAAAGTCACCCACACTGGCTTTCCCCATCCGAAATCCGCGTCATATAGAGGAATCCTGCAGAGACTGGAGAAGGCACATGAAACTATCTCGCCTTTTACGAATTTTGAAGCGATATCTTTCACAAAATCCATCAGTGTCTCATCCTCATTTAGAATTTTATTCAATGAATCTCCATTGATTTTGTTTATTTCTTCTCTAAGTTGCTTCACTAATCCGTAGCAATATTCGTCGTTTAATGTTTCAACGGAAGGAAACGTCATAGTATTGTAGTAGTAGTTTCCGAATGCATCGTCGGGAAGTGGTGGCTCCATTTTTGAACGGATATTCACCGTAAAGTTCACCAAATATGACCTGTATTTTAGAATTCAAATTATGAATTCATTAGTCTCGATTACTTAATACAACCTCATGGTTTGAGATCGTATGTTCAAGTCTCCCTCTCCCAATTTCATATAATATAAAATGAAAAAATTACAATCTCATGCAACATATCTATTATTATGATAGGTTTTCTTTATTAATTTAAAAGGTGTTTTTTTTTTTTTTGTCAAATAAATGATTCAAATTCATATGAAGGATCATTTGTTTAGACTTATAGTTATATCACTAGATTATTTTATTAATAGTTTATTATTAAAGTTAGAACACAACTTTTTTTTTTTTTTTACTATTTTTACTGCCACGTGATAGAGAAAGAAATAATGATAATATTGACAAAAATGTAAATATGTGATTTGGGTTGGGTTAAAATGAAAAATAAATCGATTATTCTATCATAATTTACACATAATTTAATTAACGTCATGTCATAATACGTGTTTCACAAAATAATACTATAAAAACGATTTGTCAAACTTAGAGAAATTATTTAATCTGATTGTCACAATATGACCGTCAATTTTATTATCATTAGATGTGCATTTTTAATAGGAAAGAAAAAAAGTACTCATATAGAATAGATCCAATAGTAATATAGCGGTGGACTACACTATAAAAGTGTATTAGTCATATGGAATAAAATTGAGTTACTATACCGACTTTTCGTGAATTTGTATAGAATTAACATTAAATAAAGATATTACTTAGTTACTAATCAGTCTTGTGACTTTACTTAATTTACTAATCAATCTCGTCATTAAGTTACGAGGAACTTCTCCGAAAGTTAGAATTTAAGTTTTTCTTTTTTCTAATTAAAATTTAAAAAATAGTAAGATTAATTAGACATAGATAGGCGAAATTTAACCATTGACCTTGATTTTAATGGTTAAAAAAAAAATAGATCATTAAGCAAAACCTGTGAGCTGGTGGTGGAGAATCATCTTTAATGGCGTTAAGAAAACGACTGTAGACAAAAGTTGATAAAGCCTCAATTCTGGAGGGTCGTCGTTGATTTTCCATCACCATTTTCTCTGCATATTTTTCTCTAATGGCTTCCACTTTCAAACTTTCAAACACAAACCTTCTCGCAACTCTATCTCTCACAATCGTCATACCCGGATCATACGAAATCTCTTTCGGCGGGAAAAATTTTGCTCCTTCAAGATGAGGAACAAAATCATCCTTCTCACCACGAGCAATCGCCGCCCATATATTATTGACCGAAAAAACCGCCTTCCCATCGGCTATCTTATGCGATATACATATAGTGACGGCGATTCCTCCACATTCAAATACATTTAATTGAACAGCCATTAATGCTTCATTGAATTGATCCAGTTCAAACGGTAAAAGATCATTAAGATCGTCGGGATTTGAGTTTTGAACGACGTCGTCGAGTGTCGATTTGACACGAGATTCGGTGAAGGGAACGCCGGCATCATTGCAATCGATGAGGGAAGAAGAATAATCAGCTCGGCCGGCGAGGGGAGGGAAATGTGTTAAGAGAGTAGAGAGGGAGATTTTAAGTTTGGTTTTGCAATCAATGGAGAAATTTGAATCTCCATTGGATTTGAAGAAATAGAGAGCTGGAGCGTAGATATGGACAGTGATTTGATCGATGAAGGAGAGTTTGTAACGACGGAGATGATCAGGAGTTGGAGAAGAAGGTTCCACTATTTCTTCTGAGATTTTTTCCACTTCAAGCTTCATTTCTTTTTTTTTTCAGGAAGAAAGTGAAGAATTGGTTTTAATGGAAGTGAAAATGAAAGAGTTAGGGTTTTATTTATATAGCCATGCATGGTGAAGGGGGAAGAACGCAAGTTGCAAGGATATTGTATTAAGATTTTTAAATACAATCTTAATATAATACAATCCCTATGGTTTTTAACAACTTTAAAATCAAGATTTTTACATCAAATTGAGGGAGAGTAGACTCAATGTTGAATTATGCTTCAGATAAAATGTGGAAGATTAAAACTGTGGAGATCAATTTTATCACACACATCTAATAGTTACAAGGGATAATTACTGAAATAACATATTTTTGCATACCAATTACTGAACTTTTCAAAAATTACTCAAATAGCATAGTTATAGTTCAATAATTTATTGAACTAAAAAAATTAAATTTTTTAATAAATTCATTGAAAATAATAATAAAAATATCACCATAGTTCAATAAATTATTGACATTGAACTTAAAAAAACAAAAAACAAACAAATTCGTTAAAAATGCCTATGAAAAATAGTTCAATAATTAATTGAATTATAGTTCAATAATTTATTGAACTGTAATTATGCTATTTAAGTAATTTTTAAAAAGTTCTGACATTTTAGTAATTAGTATGCAGATTTATGCTATTTGAGACAAATTCTTTACTTAATAAACTTGTGAATTATATTAGGATTTCATATTAAATGAATTATTTTCAAATTCATATTATACACATAAAGCAAATGCCTCATTAGTTTTGTAATCATTAAATAATCTCTCCTAAATTGAAGTAAAAAAATATTATCATTTCAAAAGAGGTCAACGTTAGAGCAAAATATATATTTTTTTTCTCAATAGTTTTTTAGATAAAAATAAATAGTAAACACTGTTGTTTACTAGGTTTAAACATTTCCATAGACTTTGAGATAGGGAATACATGCATACTCGAGCAAATCTGAGCTTTTGCCATTTCTATTCTTATCAACAATAAATAATGACAAATTATACAAAATCAGCAAAATTGATTCATTGAGAAAACTTATAAAAGTCTTCCTTAAAAACAGTTAGAATTCATTTAAAAATTGTGTATCTACCAACTACCAACGTATGTCTAAAAACAACCTGATACCTTGAATCTGTCAAGTATGTCCAAATATATTTTGAAGAATTTTGGGGTGGGGGGAAATATATGTTGTCGGTCATAAATTAGGTTAAATTAAGGTCTTGATTCATAATTTTGAAGAATTTGGGGAGAGTACTTTTGTTTTAGTTATGCGTTTGTGTAAAATATATTTTATAAGGAAAAGTATAATTACACGGTTTTTTTAAAAAAAAAAAACATTACATGAAATTGAGAAAGGAAGGATTCAAATATTTGAGTTGATGAAAATGAGTAATGATATTATTCCGATGAGCTATACTCAAATAGACTAATTACACGTTAATTTTATCTATTGTTGATCTATATTCAATCTCATATATGCTAAGTTTAATTATTTTCCCAAACAGAAATCGGCCTCCTAGAGAGGAAACCGACACAAGCTAGTGAAGACACATGACATAATCTCTCCATATCTTGATGAATTGAATATTTGACGATGGACGGTGTTATGAAAACAAATGTTTGTGACCAAACGACGGTTCAGCAGAAAATCTCGTAACTTAGATCATACATGTATATATCAGTGGCGGAGCCAGGATTTAAGTTCCGGGGGCACAAATTACAACTTAAAATCGTCAAATGAATAGAAACTGAATTGAAACTGACTAAAACATATAGAATTAATACCTTAAACCATCTGTATCAAAACAGATTCGACATATGTCAATCTCAATTTTAATACATTAGCGATTCATTTTCAGTTTGAAATTTTTTCTACCATTTTAATTAGTTCATTGTCGATTTTGTTTAAAGTTGACGTAAATCGAACTAAAAACACCCTAACAGTACATGTAAATATATAATTATTTATTAAAATATTAATGGCTATAAAAAAATCTATGTATACATTATTTATATTAAATTGGTTAAATATTAAGTCAAATAAATATTATTAAATTTAAAAAGAGCATTCAATTCACATTAATAATCATATTAGATAGATAAATAATAAATAATAATAAAAATTATGTGAAATGATATTTATAATTATGAGTAAATAAAACTAAATTTAAATTATATTATGATGAATTTTTTTTTAATAGACATGATAAATATATTGAATTTTTTATTTACATGAAATTAAATATTAAAATTACATGGTTTTTTCAAAAATTATAAAGTAAATAAATAAGAAAGGTTTAACTTTAAAACTTAATAAACATGAAAATTATTACTCTAAGGTTTCCGTGCTGGGATTCGAACTTTGGATACTTGGTTAGGAGAAAATACACCAGCCAACAAACCACACGATTACATGTTTGCATTATCAACTAATTTTTTGTATTTATAACAAAAATAAGGGGCATAATTTGTTAAAATTTAACTCTCATATATATATATATATATATATATATATTTACAATTTTCTGTGCCCCCGTTCCCGTGGTGGCTCCGCCCCTGTGTATATTTATAGGCCTTCAATCATCACTGTACATACACGATTTGAGATGGACGGCGCCGTGGAAATGAGTGTTCGTGACTGTGGCAACGGTTCAACAGAAAAACCGCCAACTTTTATTTATTCTATTTGATATTTATTTTTTTCTATTTTTTTTCTATTTAGATTATATTTTCCTAATTTATCTAGAGTTAGGTTTTCCTATAACCAATTGTAATAGATTTGAGATTAATAAGAATATTGAATACAATATAGTCCTATATGCTTATATATTTTTTCCTTTCTTCTCCCTTTCCTCTCTATTCTTTCACTTTTCCCTTTATCACATTATTTTTGTTTTATCACATGGTATCAGAGAAGGTTTTATCAAAATTGAAGAGAATTTGAAGTTCGTTTTCTGAGTCCCTTTTTCTTTGAAATTGTTTTTCCCCATTCAGTTTCAAAGAGAGAGAAAGCAGGTGTTTGGTTTTGCGTCATGGATGGCTCCTAGAGAGCTCGAGGATCACTTATTTTTCCCATGGAATCATTGCATTTGAATGTTTGTTGCGGTTTGTATCGCAAAAGGTGAAGCAACAAAGTTATGAACGTCAATGTATACGAGATTGATGATGGCTGGTGTCGTGGAAACGATTGTTCGTGAGATAAACTGAGGAAAATGGTGGCTGGAGAGGAAAATGCCGTTTCAAATTTAATCAAAATCTTGTTTGATACCATGATAAAATTAAAATAGTATGATAAACTAAAGAGAAGAAGAAATAATAAAGAGAGGAGGGAGAAGAGAGAAGAAACGGTTCAACCCATATAGAGAACCTAACCTAGATAAATAAGGAAAATATAATCTAGATAGGAAAATATAATCTAAATAGGAATAAGACAAATATCAATGAGAATAAGATAAATAAGGAAAATATTGTTGGAACAATGAAGGAATATGAATAGAAACCGAACTTGTATTGAATTGAAACTGATTACACCAAAAAAACAGATCAGTAATAACAAGGAAATTAAAACAGAAACGTAAGGACAACCGTTACTGTAAAATGCTCCAAAGCACGGACAGGCCGTTGTCCTGAAGTCGATATTGCCCCGCTCAGGTTGTTTGTGGTTCATCGGTAATTCGGCTCGGTAGGATTCGATGGAGCGTTCTTGAATACAACAACCAGAGATTCAAGAACCTGGTAGAACACCTCTAGAACAGCTCTCAAACACTTGACAGAAAATGAAGAACGAAAAACGAAAGAGAGAAAATATAAAAGAGAATTCAGAGATTCAAGTGATGTTTTGGAGTGAAGAACTCGTCTCTATTTATAGGGAGACGATTCTGTAACTCCAAAACGAAAATTAATTCTGGATTAAATTCCAGAATTAAATCCGTTTCTGTAACAACTGGCTGGAAACGGTAACGTCGCCTGAAACGTCCGTCGGAGATCAGTAACAGCTCGATGTCGCCGGTAACGGCAAAGACCATTAATACCTACTGTTACACTTTCTGAAATTAAATAAATATTCTCTAAATAAAAAGAATATTATTTAATCAAGATGACTGAACCGGCCCGAACCCGAGCCCGACCAATCCTGGTCGGGTCGTGACATGCGGGCAAGCGGCGCGTGCTTGTGGATTGAAGCCCATTGGGTGCGCGCTCGGCCCTCGCAAAATCTGTGGAACCCCAAAGGGCCCAACCCAAAGTGCAAGTGTAGGATATATAAAGTGATGTTAGATTTATGATCTTTCCAATGTGGGACAAGTGAATTTTTCACTTTCCCACAAATCACAACTTCAACTTTTCTCTCTACACTTCCTCTTACTTTCACTCTTAAATTTTATACTTCATCATGTATAAAATCCAACAAATATATCTAAGATAATAAACTAAAAAGGAAAATATTTTCTCTTGAACCGTTGTCGCTGCCACAAACATTCATTTCCACAGCACCGATCATCATCAATCTTGTATACAATGGGTTAGACTTGGGAACTACTTATTCTTGTGTTGGTGTGTCTACAAGAATGAACATGTAGAAATTATAGCCAATGACTAAGAGAAAAAGATTGTCTAACTGAGGGATAGGAAATAGACTTCCTGATTCCTAACAAAGGGATGAAAAAAAAAATTATTCTTGATGTATGGAAACGTTTCTGGATAGAAACGAATGATGATGAAGGTTCGATATGCAACAATATTTGTGTAAAGGATAAATTGGGTTACATCTCATTTCAAGTCTACATGGAGATCTTGGGACGAGTCATGACATTACATGTAAAAAATTCCATAATAAATTTAATTTAATTTTTTAAAATAAAAAATTAAAAGCAAAATAAATATTCTTGTAAAAATTTCTTATATTTTAGGAGTTTTTTCAAGAATAACATTTTTCCCTTCTTCATAGACAAGAGTGGAGTGAGAAATGGATATGAAATTGAAAGAATATTGATCGTCCAACCTTTTTTTTAATAAATGATAGCAAATTATTTACATTTTTTTATGCTACAAATAGTAGATAGTTAAGTTCATGCTTGATAACCCTTTCGTTTTTTTTAATGTAGTTTTTTATTTTTGGAGTAAAAAAAACAAAAAAAATTATTGTTTGATAATTGCCTTTGGTTTTACATTTTTTTTAAATAAAAAAGAGCCAAATATATTTTATATAAGTTTTTGGCTTTTAGTTTTTTGAAAATAGAAATAAAAAAGGAAAAAAAAAAACTAAATAAAAACAGAAAAATGTTTCTAAAACTATTTTCTAGATTTTAAATTTATTCAGATTTTTATAAAAGTTTATTAAAATTTAGAAACTGAAAAATGGAATGGTTATCAAACAACCTGATTTTTAAAACTAAAAACTAAAAACTAAAAGCAGAAAATGAAATGGTTTTATAACGGGGTATAAACTATTATAGTTTCTAATAATGATATAGTGAATGAGATTTATCGGATACGGTAGTTATTCATCTCTCTGAAATATTTAAATTCTGGTTATTTTTTAATTAACTTTCTCATAAAAACAAATTAAAAGTAAAAGGTATTTTTTTTTTAAATTATAAAATTTGAAAATTAACAAGTTGTTTAGAAATATTTTCAAGTTCATACATGAAAATAATCAATTTTAAAATATTCTCTTGTTTTTTTTTGATAATTTATACAAAGTGTTGTAGTGAGGATTGGACCACTTTTAAGAGTTAAAATATATATCTTAATTAATGAGTTATGTTCTGGTTGACGAGTAATGACGTTGTTGATGGTGGAGAAGAGGCTTCACCTCTTACCTCAATAGTGCTTTCGTTTTCCCACGATAGGCTCCTACCAATTGCGAAATCCAAGATCACACTTGGAATTTTATTATTATTATTATTTTAATCTCTCATTTATTTATTAATTTTATATTTACGAGTGAAAATATAAGAATAATGAGGGGACTATAGTTAAGTTTTTTTTTCCCATAATTAAAATATGAAACGTATCCATGCCATGTTCTCGTATTAATTAATATTCACGTTCAAAATTTCTCTTCTATCAATATCATTGACTTTTTCTATAGGGCACTACGAAGAAAAAATGATTAAAACGTTTCCTCAAATTTTCCCATATATCAATAGTTTATACTTGTAGATTGGATCTTGAATTTATTAAGGTGGGAATCGTCTTATAAAATGAAATAATATCCATATTCATAAATCATATCTGTCTCTCCCAATATCGAGTCCCAGTTTTCAAAAAAATCACAAACATTGAAAAATATCAAAATTACCCAACACATAATTAACCCATAATTTTTTTATGAAAATTTGATTATAATTGATATATTATTTTTGTAAATTTATATTATTGATATAAATTTAATACTAGAATTTACATTACTGATAAATTATTGTTGTAAAATTACATCAATGATATATCATTAAATTAATAGAATATATAAAAATGGGTAAATCTGATGTAAACATGAAAGTGTGGCATATATGAAAACAAAACTCAAAAATTGGCTACCACGCATAATTTTCCTAGAAGTTTCCTTAAATTAGTTTGGATACAATTATTATCCTTTAAAATTTATTTAAAATATTGCATTTTACTCCTATCGCACATGTCCATGTTCTCATCTTAATTAGCCTTCACGTTCCTCAATGTTTTATCACCTATCGTTAAGTTTTTCCCTAGGTTCAGGGCCGTCATAGGCATAGTGCAAGTGGTGTGACGGAATAAGGCCCCCGAACTTTGGGGGCCCCAAATCTTGAATTAAAAATTTAGTATTAATAATATATAAATGACAATTTATTCTAAATCGCGTTGGCTGACCTTCTGCCTATAATAACTCTATTGTTCTCCGCCATTATGAGTTGAGTTTGATCCCAATTTAAGTTCAAAGTTCAATTTTTATATTTTTAATATTACTTTGATAATTTTATACCATTCTTTTATTCTATTATATTATTGATATTGCGTTTTAACAAAAATATAAATATATATGTTTTGTGATTTTTCATATTAGGGATTATATGATAGATGACCCAAATTTATATATCGCATTGGGCCCTTATTTTTTCAGGAACGGCCCTGCCTAGGGTACAACAAACGAGACATCGCAATTAATAAAAAAAATACAAAAAGATTAAAAAAAACCCAATTATTAAAATATCATATTTGTACATATTAATTATTGGAATATCAGAACATTTTAAAAATATTCAAATAGCATAATTAGTTCAATAATTAAAAAAGTTTAAAAGCAAAAAACAAAAAAAAAACCAACAAATTTATTGAAAATAATAATAATAAATAATTAAATAGTTTGATAAATTATTGAACTTAAATTTAAAAAAGTAAAAATAAAAAAACTAAAAAAAACATTGAAAATAGTACCCATAAAATTTAATAAATTATAGTTCAATTATTTATTGAACTATAATTATCCTATTTAAGTAATTTTTAAAAAGTTCTATATTTTAATAAATTAGTATGCAAATCTGACAAATTCAATTAAAAAAGAGGTTTTTCAAAAATGATATTTTAAGAAGAGAGAATTTCAGACATAACCATATTTTTTCTCTCGATCTATGATGTATTTGTAATCTAATAAATACAATACATATTATTGAGTAAAAATTAAAAATAGTCATTTTAAGAATAAAAATGACATTTCTTAAATTGAGATCCACCAATCTTGATGGTGGAATCTTATTATGAAAAATGTCATTTTTAAAATCTTTTAAAACTTTTACTATATTTTTTAAAATTAATCATAAAAAAAATTGTCATCATCCAATAGGAAACTCCGGTAAATTTGCTCGGGGAGATGAAAGGATAAGGAAGGATTTTGTGTAGAAGATTGGAATCATCATATACCATGCATATAAAATGAAATGACAGGTGATATCATTTGATATTTTGCATCTCTTTCTCTCATATAATGATGGAGATGAAGCTTGAAATTGTATCTAGAGAAACTATCAAACCTTTCTCTCCCACCCCACCTGATCTCAAGACCTGCCTCCTCAGCTCCTTTGATCAACAATCCCATCTTCTATTTTATATGCAGAATCTTTATTTCTATAACAATACTAATTCAGATTTCTCTTCTGAGAGTTTGAAAAAGAGTCTCTCAAAGTCCTTGGTTCTTTACTGTTGAAATATAAACTTGATTTGGGCTAAGTATGGTTTTGGGCCTTAGTTATCTAAGCCCAAGTTCTAGAAAAATATGGAGAAGTCAAGAACTTTCTAGAAGCATAATTAAGAAAAGTAGAAGAGAAAGAACTCTCTAGAAGGTTAGTGCTAAAGTAGTTTATATATAGAAAGATCTAGAATAATATGGTAGGTTTGTAATTATGAAGAATATTCTAGATAATCATTGTTAGCCATTAGATTAGAATTGTAGTGGCATAATCCTAGCCATTGATTAAGGAGATGCCACTAGTATAAATAGGAGAGTTGTCTTAGTGTTTAGTATTAAGCAAGAATCAAGAAAGTATCAAACAAGTATCAAGCAAAATCAAAAAGCAATTCTAGCAATAATATAAGTAGCCTACTTTCTCCAAAATCTCTCCCACTTTTAAAATATTTCCTCCACTACTAAAATTCCCTTCCAACAAAGTGGTATCAGAGCTTGAAGATCCTTCATAGCAAGATGGCAAATAATGGTATGAGTTCCTTCCAAGTTCCACAACTCACCAAAGAGTAATTATGATAATTGGAGCATCAAGATGAAGACTCTCCTAGGTGCTCAAGACGTGTGGGAAATAGTAGAAAAAGGCCACACCGAGCCAGAGAATGAGGATAATCTAACTCAAACTCAAATAGATTGTTTGAGAAACTCAAGAAAGAGAGACAAGAAAGCTCTCTATCTAATCTTTCAAGGATTAGATGATGATGCTTTTGAGAAAGTTTCAGAAGCAAAGTCGGCTAAGGAAGCATGGGATAAGCTTCAAATCTCATACAAGGGAGCCGATCCAGTCAAGAAGGTACGTCTTCAAACTTTAAGAGCCGAGTTTGAAAATTTGCGTATGAAAGAAGGAGAAGCCATCTCAGATTACTCTTCAAGAGTCTTAACGGTCACCAACCAATTAAAGAGAAATGGTGAAAAAGTAGATGAAGTAAAAATCATGGAGAAAATTCTTAGATCTTTAGATCCCAAATTCGAACATATTGTCACTGTCATCGAAGAAACAAAAGACTTGGAAGACATGACAATAGAGCAACTCTTGGGATCATTGCAAGCTTATGAAGAAAAGAAAAAGAAGAAAGAAGGGATTGTGGAGCAACTACTCAAGACTCGAGTAGATTCAACTAAGGTAGAAAGTGGTCATAATGATAGAAGTCAGCCAAGACAAGATCGTAATCAAGTACGAGGAAGAGGTCATGGCTACAGACGTGGGCGTTGTTGGAAGCCCAACGATGACAACAACTTCCAAAGAGGAGAATACTCATCAAGAGGTCATGGGAGAGGAAATCAAAAATCAAGGTACGATAAATCACATGTGAAATGTTATAATTGTGAAAAATTTGGTCATTACGCTTCAGAATGTAGAGCTCCTAGCCACAACAGAGTTGAAGAGAAAGCCAACTACATTGAAGAAAGAAGTCAAGAAAATGAAATCTTGCTAGTGGCTTACAAAGATAATGAAGGAGAAAATAACATATGGTATCTAGATACTGGTGCTAGTAATCATATGTGTGGAAGAAGAAATCTGTTTGTAGAGCTTGATGAATCTGTGAGCAACAATGTATCTTTTGGAGACAAATCCAAGATGGAGGTAAAAGGAAAAGGTTATGATACAAACTCCAAAGATTACAAGCTATACAATCAGGACATCGAGAAAACAATCATCAATCGATATGTCATATTTGATGAAGAAGAATGGGATTGGATAACAGATGATGAAGACTACAACTTTCTAGATTTCAAAGAAGATAACATGGAGCAAGGAATAGAGAAGCCTACTACTCCGTCAGATTTATCAAATACTTCTCAAGAAGATGAAAACTCAAGTGAAAGAGTACCGCGTCACAGAAGCATGGAAGAACTTTATGAGGTAAATGAAAATTTAGATAATCGCAATCTATTTTGTCTTTTTACCAATTGTGAACCTATGAACTTCCAAGAAGTTGTGATGAAGAAGAATTGGAAGAATGCCATGGACGAAGATATAGATGCGATAAAAAGGAATGACACATGGAAGCTAACTTTACTTCAGAAAGAGCACAAGACAATTTGGCTTCAAAATTTACAGAAGCAGTTGGACTTTTCACAAAATGAGCCAATCAAGATCTGCGTGGACAACAAGTCAGCAATAGCCCTGGTCAAGAATCCTGTCTTCCATAATCGAAGCAAGCACATCGACATACGTTATCGTTACCTTCGAGAATGCATTGCAAAGAAGGATGCAGAACTTGAATATGTGAAAACTCAAGATCAAGCACTTGATATATTCACTAAGCCTTTCAAGTATAAAGCTTTTGTGAAGCTGAAAAGTTTGATTGGAGTGACAAATCAAGTTTAAAGGGGGGTGTTGAAATATAAACTTGATTTGGGCTAAGTATGGTTTTGGGCCTTAGTTATCTAAGCCCAAGTTCTAGAAAAATATGGAGAAGTCAAGAACTTTCTAGAAGCATAATTAAGAAAAGTAGAAGAGAAAGAACTCTCTAGAAGGTTAGTGCTAAAGTAGTTTATATATAGAAAGATCTAGAATAATATGGTAGGTTTGTAATTATGAAGAATATTCTAGATAATCATTGTTAGCCATTAGATTAGAATTGTAGTGGCATAATCCTAGCCATTGATTAAGGAGATGCCACTAGTATAAATAGGAGAGTTGTCTTAGTGTTTAGTATTAAGCAAGAATCAAGAAAGTATCAAACAAGTATCAAGCAAAATCAAAAAGCAATTCTAGCAATAATATAAGTAGCCTACTTTCTCCAAAATCTCTCCCACTTTTAAAATATTTCCTCCACTACTAAAATTCCCTTCCAACATTTACTACCCTTTTGCTGGTAGACTCAGCAATGGTTCCACCGCCATCGATTGCAACGATGAGGGTGTAACTTTTTTAGAAGCAAAAATATTGAATTGTGATCCTATGTCTGAAATCATCAACAGCTTAAAAACTAAATGTGCATATGCTGGCATTTCTGAGTTGTTATTTTCAGACAATTTAAAAGGAAAAGACCAAAGATTCAATCCTTTATTGTCTGTTCAAATAACCCATTTTGATTGTGGAGGAATAGCTATTGCTGTATTCATGTCCCACAAAATAGCAGATATGACCACTTTTGTTAACTTCATGAATCATTGGGCTTCCATTGCACGTTCCAGCGACAACGACGACACTTTTTCGGTGTCTCCTCCTCCTAGGTTCGACACGACAACTTTTTTCCCACAAGACGAGGAACCTGCCAGATTCATAGACAAGGAGAATGATAATGATGATCGTAATTCTGAAAAGGAAAAAGAGAAAGAAGATGAAGACGGCATTGGGTTGAAGAGATTCGAAATAGATGGTTCAAAAATAGCAAGACTGAAAGGTATGGTTGGTGAGGAAGTTGAAAATCCAAGCCGTGTTCAAGTTGTTACTGCTTTGATTTTTAAAGCATTGAGCAATATTTCAAAAAACCGACCAACCACTCTGATGCAAACTATAAATTTACGGAGCAGATTTGTTCCGAGTTTGCCGGAGAATTTAACGGAAAACATATTGACGTTTTTCATTGCATTATCAACATCATCAGTAGAGGAGCAGGAGAAGGATCAGATAGAGGTGTGGAAATTGGTGGCTGATATGAAGAAAAACTTACAAAACTTTTGCAATAAATATCCAGGCAAATATAAAGCAGATGTATGGTCTTTGCTTTACAAAGCACATTTGAAAGAATTCATGAGTTCGTTTATTAATCCGCCAAATCAAAAGGTATATATATGTAACAGTTGGTGCAGATTTCCAGTATACCAAACAGATTTTGGATGGGGAAACCCAATCTGGGTTACTGCTCCTATGCCTGGTATTTTCATGAAGAATCAGTTTTTATTGATGGATACAAAAGATGGAGATGGTATTGAGGTCTCCATGGTTTTGGATCCTAAAGAAATGGATGATTTTGAGACTAATATTATTCAAGAGCTCTCGCAACTATAATTACTTGCATATTCACCGCTGAATACGAGCTTCACCGATATACTTGCAAATGCTCACGTATTTCTTTCAACTTTAGTATCTGTTTTTTTTTTTTTTCCCTAGCTAAAAAATAAGAGGGGATTGTTCTTTCTTTTTCTTAAGGCAATATGAGCCGATGGAAAATGAAATTTGTCTATCCCATCGATCTTGTTTGTTTTTGCTATTTGGGAAAACTTAGTAGATGCTTTAATCATCTCTCTTTTAAGAAATATAATCATTTATATTTAGATTTATCATTGATTTAGAATGATTAACAATATAATACTTATTTTTATATATATATATAAAAAAAGATATAATCATTGTTTTTTTCTTTGAAAGGCTCTAATTACGCTTCACGTTTTTTTATTAAAATCAATCCTAGTTCTTACGATTCTATTTTATATCAAAAATTTGGTGTCTCACATTTTTGTGTAGGGAATATTAAGTAGATAACTACTTCTTGTATCTCCATACTAAAGAATAGTCACCTATTTCAAAATAAAACCTTGTGCTATTATTACACTTTTCCAGCATATTTTGTATTTCATTCTTTCCACTTTTACCTTTTTGTCATGAATGATATATGGTGCACATAAATGATTTTTATTTGGGAAAATTAAAAATATATACCTACCTATTTTTTTAAAAGGGTATTTTTAAATCTAGCATTTACTTTGAAAAAAAAATCTCATTAATGTGAATCAATAAAATCAGTGATTACACGCGTAAAAATACCAATAAATATTATAAATAATTAAAATCTATAATATTAGATATGTGAATTTAGATTTTATGCTATATTTAAAAAATGAATTTTTAAGCTGCTATTATTTAGATATTTTGATTCTTCTATATATACATCTCCTTATAGTAGGTTGTTTTGTATTTTGTACGTTTAAAACTTTCTAAGGTCATAATGATTTTATTTTCAATTTTATGTTTTAAGCCCCTGTTTGGTTCGTTATAATCTAAAATACCTCCGGTTAATCAAATACCTGGGAATTTGATGCTAGAGTATTTGATTACTGATAATCTTATGTTACAGCGTTTGTTTAACTTAAAAATAATATGAGGATTCGTAATAATTTGTAGATTACTATGTTTGTTTAATGAGAATTGTATGTGGAAATATGATATATTTCTATCTTATCTCCAAAATACCCATATTTACAATTAATACATTATTTAATAAAAGAATTAAAACATATTCATATTAAATTCCATATTTTTCCAACCCGACAAATACTCACTCTTTAACATTCTTATTTCCAATATGAGAAACAATGAAATCCTTTGATTCCAAGGGATTTAAAAATGTGTCATAGTTAAACCACAAAAATGAACAACATTACGTATATAACTATGAAATTTGAGATTGGGAGAGTCGAAAATAGATAATTATTTTCCACATTTCATTACTTGTTTCTCACTACAACAATATATGTAATACTTGACCATTTTTTTAATTTTTACCATTTAATTAAAAAATGTCAAGATATTAACATTTTTAGATATGAAATGTTCAAGAAAACAGTGAAAGGAGCGGAGCTTCATTAAAAAGAAATTTGGAAATTTTGGTTCTACTTTTTCTTGTGATAATTTTTTTTTAAACAATTTTCTTGATTGTTTTTAGGTATCAAGATGAATTTTCCTAAAATTTACTCTCTTTTTTTAATCATTTTTTTAGTCATAAATCAATATACTTTAAAAAAATCTTGTACACCCGGCCAAGGACACATGTTTTTTTAATATCAACACCTTACCACACTTTGCTTGCCTGTGGGTTTAAATTTGTTCATAAATATTATTTTCTTTTCTTTTTCCTAACTTTTCCTAATTAAATAGGGTTAAAATTGTAAAAAATGAAGACTACCTTCTCATGGGAATCATAGAAAACACCAGATTTCAAGGGTAGTCAAATACCCTCATATCTGGAAAAACATAGATTTCGAGAATTTGAGATTACCGAAATATTTTTAAATAACCCTTAAACAAACAATGAAATTAGATGTCCCTCATAAGAGCATCTTAGATTATAGTGAACCAAATAAGGGCTAAAATTTTATATTAAGCTACTAACATTTTTATGTTTTATTTTAAAAAAAAGTAATTTTCAATTATGGCAAATGATTAAAATAATTAGTTTAATTTAATTTTTTAAAACCAAAATAATTATTCATGCTAATTTTTTAGGAGTTTTTTCAAGAATAACATGATTTCTCTCCTTCATTGAAAGTATGTATGAAACTTAACTCATACATGCCTTACAAAATGTTATTTTTAAAAATTTGACATATTAGACATTTTGTTAGAGAATTAGATAAATTGTGTGAAAAATGATTAACCAAAGTTTGTTAGCTTCTAACAACCCAGTCAAAATTAAGCATTTAGTTTCACTTTTCTGGTTTAAATTTGTTAGGTGGGACCATCACCTTAAATTGATTTTTATTTTATTTTTTTAGTATTTACAATTAAATTGTTTATCTATATATATAAAGTGAGTTCATGCTAATGAGTTGTTGATCACCATTTAAAGGATACTGCAGATAGTACACGTGTCTAAAGCTACTGAATCTTTTTGTTGCAAATGAAAATAGTCACTTCGCTAAGAGTGTTGTAATTTTCCCTTCTATCTTGAGAAAAAAAAAAAAATTTGCGGGTCGGAGAGATTTAGAGGGAAGTTCTTTGTACATATATGACTCACCATCATCATCCGGCTCGTGATCTAAAGACTGGTCCAAACTCAACCTAAAAATCAATGTTTGACGGACCAACTTGATTCAGTTCGTTAAATGTTTGGATTGGATAGAAGCCCCACTTTTTTTTTAACGAGCCAATCTAATCATTTTTTTATTTCTATGTTTAGAAGGAAAGAGTCATTATAAAACTTTTATTACAGATTTAAAATTTAAAAAAATTAACTACATTATAAATATAGAAATACAAAAATGAATTCATATGATGGGCCGGGTTTGGCTCGATCCAACAAGCCAGGTCCAAGCTTGGCCCGACTAGATAAGCCTATGAACCGAACGGTGAGCGTTTAAATTTTAAAATAATTGTAGTTTTTAAAATAATTAGAAAAAATGTTAATTTGAAATATTTTAGGAAACAGTGTTAGTATGATGATCAGTTGATGTGATCTTCCCCAATCTCTTTTTTTGGGCTTCCTAAAATGTATCAAAGATGTAACATTTTTCTAATTTGTTTTCTATTATTTTGGTTAATTAAAATAATTATTTCAAATTTGTTTTTTTTTCAACCAACCACTAAAAATCTAGGGACAAATGATTGAAATAACATATTTTTATATACTAATTATTGAAATGTTACAATTTTTTAAAAATTATTAAAATAGCATAATTATAGTTCAATAATTTATTGAACCAAAAAAAAAAAAAAAAAAAAAAGGACTAACAAATTCATTGAAGATAATAATGAAAGATAATCAAATAGCTCGATAAATTATTGAATTTAAACTTAAAAAAAAAAAAAAAAAATACAAAATACAAAATCATTAAATACCCATAAAAAATAGTTCAATAATTTATTGAATTATAATTATGCTATTTGCGTAATTTTTAAAAAGTTCTGATATTTTTGAAATAAGTATGTAGATTTATGCTATTTGAGATAAATTCTAAAAAAAATATGATTAGTTTAATAAAAAGGACCACCTGAATATACGATTAATATAATTCACATGAATTAATTGATATTATTTTTACTTAATTTCAACCTTCAACTAATATCTGAGTTTAATCCAATAATAAATCATTTGAAATTCTTCTATCAAGTTAAAAGGAAATTCCCCTACCAAGTTTGAGATCGAAATCCTATCTCTCTATATTTCTATATAAAAAAAATCCTTCCAATTAATTATTCTTACTGATATGCATGTATATATAGTGTTGGCCGATCTAAAAATAAAATCTTAAACTAACCCCTAAAACAAAGGATTCTTATTTTAAATTTTGTTCTACTAATTTTGTTTTGAGAAATTCCCACTTTTTGAATTGATGTTTTCAAAAATAGTGATTTTTTTAAAAAATATATTTTTTCCTTTCATGAATTTTATGATCAATATTATTATTGTATTTTATGTTTCTAATTAGGAAGTTTTAAATTAAGATTTATTAAAATTTTATGATTTTGAAACTTTCAATAAATTAATGAAAGTTTTTTAGTATAGATTAAATTACAAATCTATTCCGTATAGTTTAGGGCCTGTTTCGATTTGATGCTTATGGTTTAAAAACTTTCAATTTATTCCCTTTTCAATTTGGTCTTTATTGTTTGGAATTTTTTTCATGAAATGTCCCAATCATTTTTTTAAAAAAATAACATTTTTCTTTGTATTCGCTTCTATGAATGTGGCATTCACGTGATTGAGACATATGTCGGATAGTGTTAACACCTATAAATGTGAGACATCTTGACGTGTAAATTTGGTAAACAAAAGAACGTTTTGTGTGATTATAACAAATCATAAGGGTTAAATTGAGTTTTTTAAAATCATTGGGGATCAAATTGAAACTTTTAAAACCATAAGGGCTAAATTGAAACAAACCCTAAAACATAGGGGACTAAAATAGTAATTAAAATTTTAGGGAAAAAGACACTTTTGGACCCTGAGTTTTCAATTTGTTTACCATTTGGTCCCTGCTGTCAAAAAACGGTTAGATATTTAACAGAATGCTGACGTGGCATTAAAATATTTGTTTAATATACATTTTGTTGCTTACGTGGCATATTTAAATGAGGTGGCATGATAAATGAATTTTATATTAATAATTTTAATTTAAATATTTAGATTAATTATTTATCTCTTCTCTCTCCTCCCTCTCTCTCCTCTTCATCTCTTCCCTCTCTTTTTCATCCCTTCCCTCTCTTTGAGAACCACCACCTTCACTTTCCGGCCATGGATGTTTTCCATTACAATGAGCCTGTCATCCTCTGCAATCAACTCGTCGTCCTTTGATTCTTGTGGCTATGAACTCTTCCCAAAACATACATTACACACCCAATAGCTCAGATTTGAGTCAAGAAAACGACCCCTTATTCAAAAGCCACGGTATCACCGTGAAGCTCGAACCCAGACATGGGAGAAGAAAAAACTGACATCTACTTCAATGAACTTTGGATTCTTGAAACGTTTTTGAATCTTCTCATTTATTGCTTCAAGATTCTCAAGCTTGATGTTTCTCTCCAATGTAATGATATGATCATATCTGCAACAATCAGACTCCATAAGTTCATCTCAAAGGACATTTATGATGATATTAGGAAATCACAAAAATTCCCTTAATCCCAACTTGAAGAATTGATGTAATCAAAACCTTCACCAGATCTGGGATCAAGATCTTTACAACAATAATTCGTCAATCCTTCAATCTACCCAGATCTGGGAAAAGAAAAAACCCAAATTTGGAACACAAACTCTCATCAGGAAAATTCAAACTCTCATCGTGTAAAAAACCCAGATCTAAAACTCTCATGAAAAAAAAACTCAGAACTCAACCTCTAGTCGGATAAAAAAAAACCCAGATCTGCAGCATTCCTTCTTGTTGATGCGATTGGTAGGCTTTGAAATATGAACTCGAAACCGGAATTGAAAACGAAGCAAGTCCATTGTGATTTTTTTAATGGGAAACATCCATGGCCAGCAAGTGAAGAGAGGGAGGAGGAGAATTACGGTGGTGGTTCTCATAGAAGATGAAGTTTTTTAGTTCAGAAAAGAGAGGGAGGAGAGAGAAGAGATAAATAATTAATCTAAATATTTAAATTAAAATTATTAATATAAAATTCATTTATTATGCCACCTCATTTAAATATGCCACGTAAGAAACAAAATATATATTAAACAAATATTTTAATGCCACATCAGCATTCTGTTAAATATTTACAAATTTTTTACAGCAAGGACCAAATGGTAAACAAAATGAAAACTCAGGGGCTAAAATGCCAGTTTTTAAAACTCAGGGACCAAAAGTGTCTTTTTCCCAAAATTTTATTATATAATGAAAGTTCTATTTTTAAAAAATTTCAAAGTCTTGCTACTTTTGAAATTTACAATTTAAAAAATGTTGTTGCGTAAAAATGGAGAGCTTCCATGTAGGCAACAAACTTAATATATGGGACAAGTCGGAGGTAGTGCGCTTCTTTGAAGGCGTGTCGTAGGTACCTGCACAGGAAAGAAAAAGAGCACCGGTGTGGTGTCAGCCTAACACCCTTCGATGCTAAAGTCAGAGCAAGCAAAGTTAGTGTGCCAGAGAAAATAGTAGTAGAATTAGTTACCTAATGAATGAGTTTCTTCTCCTATTTATAGGAGAATATGTTGATGACATCATCGTGCCACGTGTCACGTCAGGATTGGGCCACATGTTTCTTCCCGGTTACGTGTCGCTTTCGGGTTACACCACGTGCCTTTCTCTAATTGGACACTTGCAATCGGTTTAAATATGCAGGTTTGTGTTAGAGACTGCGTAGTCAGGTCTTTTCAAGTACATGGACTTTATGCCTAGGTACCATGGTCAGACGAGGTGCCCTGGTACTGCGGTCAGACCAGGTGCCTAGGTACTGCGGTCGGACGAGGTGCTCTGGTACTGTGGTCGGACGAGGTGCCTAGGTACTACGGTCAGACGAGGTGCTTTGGACCAGATGCCTTGGACCAGTTGCTTTAGACAAGATGCCCAGGTACCGCGGTTAGACCAGGTGCCCAGGTACCGCTGTCAGACAAGGTGTGTAGATAAATCTTATCAAGTTGTAAAATTCTCTGTGTTATAAATTTCACCCCACAACAAATGTCATTTTTCAAAAATACCTCATTTTTAAATTTTTTTTAAAACGGTACTCTTTCTTTTCATTAATTTTTTTCTTTATATTATTGAATGATCAATATTTATATTGTATTTTATGTTTCTAATTAGAACATTTTAAATTAAAATTCATTAATTTCAAGTTTGATTAAATTTTATGATTTTGAAAGCTTTCATTTTAAATGAAAACGCCATTTTTTAAGATTCTCGAAAACTTTCTATTTTTCGAATTTTTCAAAGTAACAATTCGAAAAATGCCATTTTTTTTAAAATACCCTCTTTTTTAGTATTAAGTTTTAAAAGTTAAATTTATTTAATTAATACTTCCATTTTTTATAATCTACTTTTTAAAAATACTTGCAAAGTTCTTATCAAATTTTAAAAAATTAGGTATTTGTTTGATAATAATTTTGGTTTTGATTTACTATTTTGAAAAATTAAACTTTTATTTAACAATTTCTAATCTATTTTCTAAATTAAAAAAATCAAATTTTTTTTTTTAAGTTTTTGTTAAGATTTTAAAAATAAGAAAAAATAAATTGGGAAATTTTAATAGATGATACTTTTTTATGAGTAATTTCAAAAATAACAAATGTTTTAAAATATTTTTAAAATGACATTTATCATAGTGAGATTCTACCAATTTCAAAGATTTGGTGGATCTATGTCATTTTTGAAAATTTTCAAAACTTTTTATATTTTTAAAATTATCAATTCTTAAAATGACATTTTTGAAAACCCCATAAAAAATAAGGTGTAGAAATTGTTGATCAGTAGACTTTATTTTTAGAAATAAATAATGAAGTCCCTATCTAACATGACCTTTCTTTAAAAAAAATATTTCTTTTGTTTAAAATTGGTTAAGATTTTGAGAAATTTCATTAGGTAGCAGATTTTGATGTAATATTTATAAAAATATCAACTATAAAAAATATTTGCATATATGACAATTTTTACTATATTAATCATGTTTATTAGTGATAAACTTTGTGTCAAAAATTATATGTAATTTAATATTTATCACCAGAGTCGTCGTTGACATGGTTCAATTGGTGTGGCGGAGCATGGCCCCCGAACGTTGAGAGGTCCCAAATCTAGGATAAGTCATTATAATATTAAATATATACAAATGAGAGATTATAATTAAAGTAATTTGTGACATGTTGGTTTGATTGATTCTCTTATTTAGCAAAATCTTCCAGTCTGAGTTCAAATTCAATTAATTGTAGAAGATTTATTTTCTTATATTTTTTATACTATTTTTATTTGTTATTTAAGAGTTATAATAAAGGACCCAAAACTATATAATCGTACTATGTCTTTATTATTTTAGGACGGACTCCGTTTTTCACTAATTCACCCAAGAAAAAATTACTATATTTACAAATATTTTTTAGAGATGATATTTTTATAAATGCTGCTAGAAAAATTGTTAATTTTGCAAATGCCTCTAAGATTTTTAAAATAACTAAAATGTTACTATAATTTGAGTCATTTGACCACATCAATTTAAAAAATAATAATACATTCATCGTTAAAAAAATAGTGGGTGGGTCTGTATGGTATTGATAAATCTTTGATAGTGACAAATAATCGATTTCTTATCAAATTGATTGATTTCAACCCTAACAAAAAATAATAGATGAAAAAAAAACCTATTTCTCTCCACTAATTAACAATTAATTATTTCCATTCTTTAAATAAATAAAAATTGTACACTAACACTTCGTCCACCTTTCGTTTTCTTGGACCACTCTCTCTCTCGCCTTTTCTTCACTTAAAAAAAAAAAAAAAATTATATATACTCTTGGACCACTTTTTCTCACGCCTTTTTCTCATACATATTCTATAATGCTAATGTACGGACCCTAATTTTATTTAATACCCAATCAACTCTGAAACTTTATGTAATAAACTTTTTAACTTTTCTTTTGTATATATTTTTATTCGTCACTATCAACTTGATACAGATTTACATTTTCTAACAAAACCATATTAGCATGATTAATAAAAATTGGATGTCATTTGCAAAAAAAAAAAAAAAATTGGATGTGACTATCATAATGTAGTTCCATATCTATAAATTATTAGATCTATATAATTATTATTGTCGTTTTCATTAAATATACGGATGTAAGGATTTATAAATGAATGTCACATTGTTTCATTCATCCTCCAATTACTTCACATAAGTTGTTGATACTACTTTCTTTAAAAGATAAGTTATAATCTCCTCTCTTAAATCTTGTATAGAATAAATAAAATAAAAATACTTGTCTCTACACTACTAATTTAGATTAAATTAAACTGATTTAATTTGCCCTTCGAAGATGTAGTCAAAAGTGGCTAGGGCAATCGATTTTGCCATAAATGATATCAATCAATGTTTTATATCGTTTTAAAATAAATATTTCGGATAATTAAATTTATCAACCGATATCAGAAAATAGATTTTTAGATAAGTCCAATTCTTTTGATTTCGTTATCGGTGTCGTAGAAGTTGTGATATCCATATCAATCATTTGCCTAATTACTTTTTTGTCCCTCTAAACCTTTCTTTTCTAAATGTATTTAATTGTCAATTTGGCATATGACTTATGATTAATAAAATCTGGCCAATTTGCATATATTATCGATAGCGATTGGTATATAATAATACATACACAAATGTTAGGGATGCCAAAATCTATATAGACCATCATGGCATCAATATAGATTTCATTAAAAAGATTAATCAAATACGATGTCGAGAAAAATAAAAATACCATCCTAATTATACAATGTGTCGTTAAAAAATATGCGCATTTTCATTAAAAATGTAACATTCTATGGATAAAAACCAATTTATTTAAAATTTATTGATGAAAATAAACATGCTTAGTAGAAAAATAAGACTAAAAATCTAACATATGTGATTGAATTTGAACTATAGGGATTAAGCTTGTATGTATTAATTTTATTTTATTTTTAATAAAATTTGGTTATGTTATGTACCAGTAATATGGTGACTTTAGGATAAATTTTGAAGTGTTTTTCATCTATAAAACAACAAATAGAACCTTACATACCATACAAAAATATTTTATTTTTTTTTATCTAAGATTTGTTTTATTTTTTTTAATATTTGACTCTTTAATGCATCTTTGGAAGTTATCTTCTTTTTACCTTTAAAATTATCACATTTGGGTTCAATTTTTTCGATCTTAAAAGATTTATGAGAAATGAAAACAAAATAAAAAAATCAACCTTCCCCAAAGAGGAGAAATTTGAAAAGACTTGGTTGCATTTGGGTGCAGTCCTCACTGCGATGCTTCCACATTAGTGGGAAAAAGCTTCCATTTGATTTGATTTTTTTTAAAATAAATTCTACACTCATGTGGCAACATCTCAGTGGGATGTTGGATAAAGTACAACTAAAGTTTTCTTAGAGAAATTATTAGATGTAGTCGTCAAATGAAAATCCATAAGTATATTCATGCTATATAGCTTGGACTTTGATAGAAAAGAATTCTCTTTTAAAAAAAAAATTGATTTATATTTATATAATATGAACAAAACTTACATAACTTCAATACACACATACAAACATATATCCATCAATCTTTCTTCACTTCACACAATAATGTTGTAATTTATTCCCTCACGATAATCAACCAAAAACAAACCACACATAATAATAATAATAATAATAATAATATTCAGTTGATATTAGCACTTGGATTGAAGGAAGCAAAGGCAAGAAGCTCTTGATTTTTCTCAAATGCCTCCATTTCCATGGCTTCCAAGCTCACCAAAGCTTCAATTCCATCTCCATATTTAGTATCAAACATCATTATAGTATTCTTAAGATTAAACCTAGGCATTGTCACCCACTTTGGTTCTCCCCATCCAAAATCCACTTTGTAAATTCCAAACCTACACCCACTACTACACCTATAAACCACTTGATTTCCACCATTTTTGCTCATAATCTCTCTTGATTCTTTTAATCTTTTCTTTATTAACATATTCCAATCTTCTGTCCTAAACTTTTCTGCATATTTCTTGCAAAATTCTCCCATTTTTTCCCTCATGTTTCCAACCAAGTCATCTATCTCAACCTCTCTCTCCCCGTCCCCGTCCCCGACTGGAAAGAATGACACCAAGCTTCCGACTAGGCTTTCCGGTAACGGTGGCGAGACTCGGGTACGTAAATTTAATGTTTGTATCATAAGGGTGGGGTGATTTGTGAGCTTTGATGCAGAAATAGCGGTTTTATATATCAATGCAGAGACAACTTCAACACGAGTTGGATTCTTCACTTTTTGAGAAATAGTGTTTTTTAGGGTTTCAATCTTTGAACCATGGAAGACGAATCTCTTGCAGATGAAGTTTCCTTCTTCGATAACGGCACCGGACATGGCCGGTATATCACCGTGAGGGAACAAAGCCGCCGAGGTGAACAACGGCTTGATAGCCGCCGCATCGTCACCGTTATCGTGAGATATTAAAGCCCAATCTTTCATGAATTTCACCAATGTTGCCATATCAGCTAGCTTATGAGACAAAAGTACACCAATAGAGAATCCTCCACAATCAAAATAAGTAATCTGAATAGCAAATAAAGAACCAAATTTATGGTTTTTCCATTGAAGACCATCAACAAATAACGCGTCGATAATCTCATTTCTTGGCTCATCAAGAATTTCTGACAAATTGATGAATCTCATTCTGGCTTCAAGAAAAATAACTCCCTCATCATTACAATCAATGGAGATTTTATCTTTGATTCTTCCAGCAAAAGGGTAGTATCTCGACAAAGTTTTCGAAAGGGATACTTTGAGAGATTCCGTTTTGTCGCCGCCATTGTTATGGTTGTAGAAGAAAACCATAGGAACAAACATATGAGGAGCAAGCTGATCAAACAAGGAAAGGGTATGGATTTTTAGATGATTTGGTGTTGGAAAAAAGGGTTTAATGATTTCCCTTGAGAGAATTTCAAGCAGCATGGCTATGGAAGTTTAAGTCTCTAATTATGATCAATTTTTGGTGATGAAATTTCAATGCAAATGTGTGGGTTTTTAATGAAGAGGAAGGAAGAAAAAAATTATTATTTTGGTAATTAATTCGGATTAAAATTTAATCATATATTGTGTTAGAGATGACAGCAAATTTTGTGGGGGACCAAAACATTTTATGCAAATGGTTTTTTCCTAGCCCCTTGTGGTCTAGGAGTAGGACTCTTCAAACTTTGATTAATTATATGTGATTAACATTAGGTTAAATTGTTTTTTTGTTGTTAAATTATTAGGTTAATACTTTACTTTATCTCATATTAGGTCCATTAAATATTCGTTTACTTTCAGAATTATTGTCCTTTGTTTAGTTTACATTATTACATTGGTCAACAATTTCATGTGTGTTGTACATTAAAATGATTATTTTAATGTGCTTTTTCCAATAATAAATATTTTTTTTAAAAATATAAAAGATTTTGAAAATTTTCGACAGTATTTTTTGGGCTCAAAACAAGTATGAAACTCAATCCACACATACATTTGAAAAAAAAAATTGAAAATATTTACTATTTTTGAAAATATTCATTCATAAAATGTCATCTAATGAAATTTCATTATATTTTTAATTAAGATTTTATTTTATGGGTCGTGCAAGTCAAATCTAAGATAATATAATGTTTTACAATATGGTTAATATTTGAATTGTTTTTTATATGGTTGTATGTTTAATATCTTTTCTTCTAGTTTGATCTTACATATTTGAAATCAAATATTGAATTAGTTTCAATGGAGTAACAAAATGAAATCATTTCAAATAATGAATTCAAAATTTTATTTTTAATAATCAAGTTTAGCTTTGAAAAAAAAAAAAAAAAACTATTTTTTAAAATTTTAAGTTTGTTTATTAAAAACTTCTTTATTGAATAATCATTTTTTCAAAATTATAAATGACATTTAAAATTATAGTTTCCAAAAACTAGCCTTTGTTTTTTAAATTTGGTTAAGATTTTTGAATATTTTTAAAAAATAAGAAAAATAAGATGATGAGATTATTGATGAATAACCATAATTTTTCAAACACTAATCATTAGAAAATAAGCCTCATAATTATGATTATCAATTAAAGAATTTATTAGTTTTAAAAAAATTATTACTAACATATTTTATGATATAGTGAATAAAAGTATATATATGATACAAGAAAATTAATTAAAGGTTGTATTTTTTTTCCCTACACAAGCAAAATACATGCATATAGTATTGTCAAAACACATCTTCAATTGCAAAATATTAATTAAAGAGTAAATTATCATACCCAACGCCAACTAAATAAAGTCCAATGATAAACCTGTATTTTCACTCCCAAATCTATATTTTGTCCCCACCTCTACCATGTATGGAAAATATATATATATATATATATATATATATATATATATATATACTTACACACATTCAAATTGAAAAATGAAAATGGTCAAGCTATAATCTAAATGACAATAAAATATTAAAAATCTGCATCATAATCTTTTCAACTTTGTTGGGACGTTTCTCAAATGTTATATTTTCCTTGAAATCAAAACTTTAATTGATATTCCCCTAAATTAATTCCAAAGATATAAGTTATTATAAAAATTATTTTATTAACATAAAAACTATTAACTTTAACTCTTTAAAAATAAGGAATATAAAATATTTTGTATTTAATATTAATAGGCTTGTATCTCAATTTAATAAATTTTGGTAGAGGGGTCTCTATTGAATTGACGCCACCCTACCCATATAATTAATAATAAAAAAATGTCACTATTGCGTGCAATAATTCATTAATTAGCTGATTATTGTTTTTTTTGTTCTCGAGGCAAGTTGCATTCTAATATTATACATATGATATTGCATGTTTGTTAAATTTAATATTAATTTGTAAACATCATTAGTGACGATAAAAATAATCCATCTGTCATTTGTGAGGGATGGTCGGGATATGAGAAACGAACAAAGATTTTGCTTTCTTGGCCATTTTCAATATATATGGGAAAAAAATTATAATTTTACTATTTTTTTTCCATTTTTACAAATTCATTCTCGTGTTTATTTCTCAACTATTTTTTTTATATAGAAAATGATATCGTATACTCATGTTTATTATAGAATTTGACATCTTATTTCTATATACTCATATCATCTTAACTATTCATCTTCATTTTAATACGATCCAAACAAGTCTATCACTTTCTGATAAATTTAATTTTCACATAAATATTTATTTAGAATAACTTTTAAAAATTGTTTAAAAATGGTTTTAAATTAAAAAAAATATGTTGATTTGTAGTTTCCTTATTTACATTCGTAATTGTCTCTAATTTGCTTAATTAGCTCGTTTACCTTATTTGTCTAGGTATATCGTTTCTATATAAATCAATGTAATACTTACACAATTCAATATAATATAATCTTTCTGCTAACATGATATCACTCTTTTTTTCCGTCTGTTTTCTTGCCTTTCTTTTGCCAAAAACCTAGCACTGTCGCCTAAACTTTTCGTGCCATCGAACTTGTATGAAACCCACAGCCAGCCATCTTGTTCACTGCTCGTTGAATCCCCTCGCAATAGGGTGTTTTTTGATAAAATTAAAGTAATACGGAATAAAAAGAATAGAGAGAAGAAGAGAAGAGGGGAAGAGAGGAAAACGGTATGAGGCTATAAGACTACATTGTATTCAATTTGCTTGTCAATCTCAATAGCATTACATTGTTTATATAGAAAACCTAAACCCTAGATAAAGTTAAGGAAAAGATAAATTAAATAGGAAAAGATAAACTTAAAAGGAAAAGATAATTATCCAATAGAATAAGATAAATAAGGAAAATATATTAAAGAAAATAAACTAAATTTGGCAAATTTTCTACCAAACCGTCGCCGCGGCCACTAACCCTCGTCTCCACGGCATTGTTCCTCATCAAATCTCTATATTTTTCGAACACTTCTAAACACGTTTTCATCAGAAATCATATCAAATCTACAGTCGTCTTCTTCCTATTAAAAAAAACATTTATAAATATTTTTTTAAAATTATCTCAAACGGGTTCACTTATTTTCGAGGATGAGCCCAGATGACCCCGGGGGGCCTCATCAATCTCTTCCACGTGTCACATTTCTTTGAGAGAGCATTTCTCTCTTTTAACTTCATCTCGAAGTCTTCTGTCTTTCACTGGAAAATTATGCGTGGTAGCCAACTTTTGAGTTTTGTTTTCACATATGCCACACTTTCATGTTTATATCAGATTTACCCATTTTTATATATTCTATTAATTTAATGATATATCATTGATGTAATTTTACAACAATAATTTATCACTAATGTAAATTCTAGTATTTAAATTTATATCAATAATATAAATTTACAAAAATAATATATCAATTATAATCAAATTTTCATAAAAAAATTATGGGTTAATTATGGGTTGGGTAATTTTGATATTTTTCAATGTTTGTGGTTTTTATTAATTCGATATTGATATATGATAATATCCCTTCCTTTATTGCAACTTTAATATTTAGCGGGGCACCCTTTTAATGCTAAAGGCGAAGTGGTTTTTCCTTTGGGCTATTATCACTATAATATAAGCCCCATTTCAAAAAAACCAAAATGAAAAATATCAAATCCCATACATATTAACCCCATTATTTTATGAAAATTGATTATATTGTATATTATTTTGGTAAATTTCTTTCGATATAAATTTACTAGAATTTACATTCTTGATAATTATTATTGTAAAATTATTCATGATATATCATTAAAATATGAATATTTAAAAATGGGTAAATGATAGTTACCTTAAATTGTGGCAATAGAAAACAAGATAAAAGTTAGGCCCCGCATATTTTCCTTTTTTTAAGGTTATGATTAATGAAAACCGGATAAAACTTCTCTTTTCAATAGTTATAAAAATTGATCCAAACTTACTTACTTACGTGTTATATTTTTATTATCTAATAAAAATATGACACATAAATAAATTAGCTAATAAAAATATGACACATAAATAAATGGGAAATTTCATTGGGTAGCAGAATTTTTAGCAATATTTAAAAATATAGCATTTTTAAAAAGTATTTGCGAATATAGCAGATTTTTAAAAACTCTCATTCATGTGATCAGAGATATCAGTGATAACTTATAAAATAATCAGTGATTATCAGTGATTCCTGCACAAAATATCAAGATATCAGTAAATCAGTGATCACTGATTACCAGTGGCAATTTTGTAATATTTTAGTTGCGAATTTAATTTTTCTGCTATTTTTGCAAATATTTTTTTTTACTGCTATTTTTACAAATATTGGACATATTTTTGTTATTTTTGCAAGAGCCCCTAAATAAATTAGGAGAAGCTCATCCTATTTAGTAAGGTGAAAAGTTTTATTAATGAAAATTTAGTCGGTATTTAAATGTTGTTTCAGTTTGTGTGTGTTAAATTTTCATGTACGTTTTCTCCATTTTTTGGACTCTCAAATAAAATATTTTTATTTTGCCATTTAGAATAATACTTTTGTTTCGATGTAGCTCCTCGATATCATTAAAAATAAAGTCATTACTAATAAAATCTATTTTTCTTAAAATAAATAATTCATAATAGTAGAGGTATGTACAAACCACAAATAATGTTTGAAATTATTTTTAAACTATGTTTAAAATACTAATTTACTAAGTTTTTCAAAAGCAAAAATATTGAATTGGGATCATGATGTATGAAATTGTCTAACAACTTAAAATTTAATCCACATCCAACCGCCTTACCTTACCCGGTCCCCTATGGTCAAACCGTATCATTGAAGGGAAAAAATTATTATAAATAAAAAGTTGGGAAGGTAACAGATTTTGATGTAATATTTTTAAATATATCATTATTTATTTTTAAACGATTAAGGTTTATTAATGTGTGAATCGGTTATTTAGGTTTGTTTGGTTGAGGAGAATTGTAAACTGAAGCCTGAGATAATGATGTATATATTTGGATGATCGTATGAGAATGTAAATGAATAGTAAAAATGATGTGAGGTGTGAAGAAAGGTGAGGTCAAATTCAGTAGTATTTTCATGATTTTGGATACTAAAGAAATGGATGAGTTTGAGACGATATAACTCATGAGCTCTATTTCAACTTATAAGAATAATATTTAATTAGCATGCAATGCAATGTCAGGTACAAAGTGAATAATATCATAGAAATGTGAAGATTATTGAGGCCTCGTTGTCCTAAACACTCCACATGAAAAATTTTGAAGACAAAATGAAGCAGAAGCTAGCTAGGACAGCCGAACCCTATAAGGGCGGGGAGTAATCACCGATGTAATTAGTAGGCATGGACAACTAGTAGCTCCTAACAAGCTTCTAGACGAAGGGGCAAATTAATGAAACGATTTCACATCTAAATGAGAGGGAATAATGAGACTGTATCAGTATAAGACAATACATATGAGGGAAGTTTAAAAGATTAATATGTACTACTTATACTAACAAGGTTAACTTTCATTTTCGGTGGCTCAATCATAAGCAACTCTATAGTTAAGCGTGTTTGGTTTGAAGCAATCTTAGGTTGGGTGTCCTCGTGACTGATTATGTCAGGATGCATGAGTGAAGACAAAACATGCTGAAATAACTCGTGTTAGTTTGTAAGAACAATCGTTAGTCTTGAAAAGTAAATATGGATCGTTACAAGGACCTAATTTAGTTTTCCAAATAGTTAAAAAAAAATACCTTAATTTGGACCGGAGAAAACAAAAATGAAAATTAACAAACAAGATGAAACAGCTTAAAATAAAATCTCCTTATTTTTTGTAAGCCTGAAAATGGAAAAAAAAAACAGATAAAATTCAAGCTTTCAAATATTGGTAAAATGAGAGAAGTTGTTCAACATTTCGCTCAAACTCAGGCATTTCCTTGATTTCCAAATTCACTGAAGCTTCAATTCCATCTCCATCTTTTCTTTTGTATCCATCAATACAAAAAAAATCTTTTGTAAATTAAATAAAGCAGTAACCCACATTGGCTTTTCCCATCCAAAATCCACTTCATAAACTGGAAATCTGCACAAACTGCTGCAAGTATAAACTATCCGATTTCGCCTATCGGCATATAATCTCAATATTTCATTCTTATATGATTTAAAAACCGAAGGCCCATTTTCGGTTTTAAATTCATTAGGATACTTTATGCAGAAATTTCTCAAGTTTTCCTTCATATCAGCCACCAATTTCCATAACTCAATCTCTTTCGCCTCCTTTGCCGTCGTCATTGATGCTGCATCGAACATCGTCGCTATATTACCTATTAAATTCTCTGGCAATGGAGGAACCATTCTTGTACGTAAATTCAAGGCTTGAAGCAAATTTGTTTCTTTCATTGTTGAACTCTCAAGATTCGCTGCTGCCTTGTAGATCAATGCCGCAACGACTTCGACACGACTCGGGTTCTTCACGTTCTCACCAACTAAGGCTTTGAGTTTCATGACTTGAGAAGTGTCAAACACAAAACTCTTTGATATAACGTTTTCGTCTTGATTTCTTATCATAGAACCAAGCTCAAAAGGTTGATCATTGGCTGCTTGTAAAAAACCGACCACATCGAAACGAGGAGACATATGATCATTTGAATTATTATTATTATTATTATTAGTAGTAGTACCAGCAATAGAAGACCAAACATTCATGAATTTGATAAAAGCGGCTGCATCTCCAATTTTGTGTGATAAATAAACACCAATTGCTATTCCTCCACCACATTTAAAACGTGTTAATTGAACAGACAACAAAGGATTGAATCTTTGGTCTTTTCCTTGTAAATCGTCCAAAAACAACAACTCCGGAATCCCACGACATTTAACATTGTTGATCATTTCAGACATCTCACAATTGACGATATTCACTTCCAAGAAAGTGACTCCACTACAAGAAATTGACTTTTTACCGGCGAACCTATGCCGGCGAATTTTAATTCGCCGGTATTATTAAAGAGATTTCAAAGTTGAGAATATAAAACCAAAGGGTAGTATTGAGATATAACATTTCTGCTTGTTTCCTTTGGATTTGCGCAGATTTTTAAATGGCCTTAATTTTTTTTTTTTTTAAATCAAGTCATAAAGCCGCGTTTTCATTAAAATTATTAGGATGATTTCAAATCCATTTTTTACTTAAAAAATTTTCCTGTCCAAAATTGTAGCCTTTTTGCGGGATTTCAACTTAAATTACCTATTTAACCTCTATATTTTATAACATCCCACTAATTATTTAGAATTAAAAGGTTAAATTAGTAATATCCATAAATTTCTTTTCATTTCCTACCAACATCCAAACACATATTGAAAATTTTAAATTCAGGTTTTCAGCAAAATCTGAATGTTTTTCCAAACAAATTAAAAATTTAAAATCATTTCTAGTGGTCTTTGAAATCGCCGGATTTAAAATCATTTCGATACTTGAGTCTCGATCCAAAGGGTAGTATTGAGTTAGAGTTTGAGAGAGGCTGTTCTTCAACAACTCAGAATGGTTGATCAGGAAATCTGAATTTTTGCAGAAATAGAGAAATTGTAAATAATAGTAAGGAGACTCCTGATCAATGAAGGAGAAATGGTGATTCCTGAACTCAGATGGGGTGGGAGAGGAAGGTTTGATGGTTTCTCTTGGCACTATTTCAATTTCAGGCTTCATTTCTCTTTTAGATTTTGAATTTTCGTTTGATAAGTTGGTTGGTCTTGGGTTCTATGAGCATATCAATGGTTTTAAATTTTATTTTATAACCGTCTAAACTTATCTAGGTCCAAAAAGAAGAAAACGTAGGGAGCACCCAAGCCAATATCCGAAAGATACTGCCACGTATACAAAAAAAGAAAAAAGTACCTAAGTTTTGTCCCTCATGAAATCTTTTTGACTTTTTTTTTTTTTTTTTTTTTAAGTGAGGAATTTTTTTTAGAACTACATGACTTTTCCACCTAATGCAAAAAACGTTACACATTGTAAACTCCATCTGAAAACGGTTTATCCTATAGACAAGCGGGCCCTTGCCTTATGTTTATAAGTCTTATCCTTCAGCAAAACTGTCTTACTCCAGTCCTGCCTCCCCCATCACTAAACAGGGATGAGGGGAGCATTTTTTTTATTTGAGAAAGGGGACATAATATAATTGGGTGATTTATGAAAATAGCCACTTTAAAAGGTAAATAACCACTACTCATAAAATTAGATTAAATAGCCATTTGAAGGTACCAATTCCAATGTCATCACATCACATCACTTTTTTTCTTTAATTTTTTCTCTCCCATTTTCCTCTCTTATTTTTCTCTTTTTTCTTTCTCATATTACCTCATTCACACCGTGACCCTTCTTCCCCTATCTCTCTCCATTTTTTTCCTCTCTCTAAAAAATCCTAATTGTAAAATATGTACCTATACTATATTTGAATTACACAAATTAATAATGGTGAAAAAAATGTCTAACATACTAATTGTACAATACTACAATATGTATGTTATTTCATACACCCCATGATTTTAATATCTTTACTTGTACAAGATGTACAATATATATATATATATATATATATATATGTTATCTAATAGGAGATAAAATGAGAGGAAAAATTTTAAATATCATTGAAAAACGTGCCAAAAATATGTTACATAGACAAAGCAAAAATCATTTTATTTTCAAATCAGCTACAGTGACAACTCTTGTAATTTCTATAAAATTTAATGAAAATTGCTAGCAAATAGTACTTTTGAAATAAATTAAAAGATTGAAGTAGAATTAAAACTTTTAAAACGTTAGGAGCAAAATTAAAACAAATCTCAAAGGTTTAAACTAAAAAAAATCTATATCTGTAATTATAAAAAAAGGGATAATTGGCCGGACGAGGAACCTCATTAATCAATATTTCCAAAAAAAACCAACTATTTTGATGCAAATCATAAATTTGCGTAGAAGAATAGTTCCAACTTTGCCAGAGAATTTATCAGGAAATATATTTTCATATTTCGTGGCATCTTCAACGATAGAGAAGAAGGAGAAGCAGATAGAGGTATGGAGAATGGTGTTCGCTTTACAAATCACACTGGAAAGAATTCATGAATTCGTTTAGTAATCCGCCAAATTAAAAGGTATATTATGTATGTAACAGTTGGTGTATATTTCCAATATATGGGTTACTGCGCCTAAGCCAGGTATTTTCATGAAGAATCAGTTTATATTGATAGATACAAAAGATGGAGATGGTATTCAAGTTTCAATGATTTTGGATACTAAACAAATTGCTGAGTTTGAGAATAATATTATTCAAGAGCTTTACTACACCTTGAATAATAATAATATTTAGCATGCAATGCCAGGTAATGCTAGGAATGCTCATGGGGGGGGGGGTCCCCCCCCCCCCCCCCCCCCCCCCCCCCCCCCCCCCCCCCCCCTTCCCCCCTTTCTTGGGAAGGGGGGGGGGGGGGGTTTCCGTGAAAGAAAGGGGGTGGGGGTTTTCTTTCGTTTAAATTTTAATAAAATTTATGTCTAAATAATTAGTCTATATTAAATTTTTATAAAATAAAATAAAAAAAAAAAAAAAAAAAAAAAAAAAAGAGAAGAAAAAGTATTAAAATGGATTTTATAAAAATATTTAAAAAATTTTTAATTTTTTTTTTTATAAAACAGGTTTTAAAGAAAACTTTTTAAAACGTTTTAAAACGTTTGCACAGTTTTAAAACGTTTTGAAAAAACACCCATTTCTATAAAAAAATGGTATTATACAGTTGAAAAACTTTTTAAAAACTTATTTTAAATTGTTTTAAAAATTAAAATTAAAATCCTTTTCACCAATATTTTAAAAATATTATTAGAGTTAGACTTTAAAGATTAGGATATAATTTTTCATAAACTTCATTAATATGAATTGATTTTTTTCTAAAACGAGAAAAAACCAGAACGTTATTTAATAGGATCGAATGGTTTCTTAATTTATGTCTAAATAATTAGTCTAAATTTTTTTTTAAAGTAGGTTTTTTCAGGTTTTAAACACAGTTAAAATTTACCCGAACACCCATTCCTGGTTTCATAAACCACTTATTAAAGTTTTGCGTTTAAATTTATTAGAGTTTAAATTGATATACCATACAAACTTCATTAATATGAATTGATTTTTTTCTAAAACGAGAGAAAACCAGAACGTTATTTAATAGGATCGGATGGATATAAAGAGGAAATTTTTAGTGGGTACCTTTTTTAAGGGGCATTTGCAAATGTAACACATTTTTGCTAAATTTGCAATCACCCCTGTATAAGGAAGCAGATCATGGATTTATGGGGGCAAACACAAAGCGAAATCACAAGCAGCCAAAACAAACAGACAAACTTGAGTATGGAATGAAAGGAGACGTTAAAGAGCCAACAAAAGGTTTAGGAGCAAATATATATATGAGCAAAATGCTTTTCGAACACAGATTTCTAGTGCCATTATTTCATGTGTAGGCTTAAAATCTAGCACAACATGTATTGCTGCTTAAGTAAGCTAAGGACCTTCCTACATAAAGAATCGACGAAAACCACGCAGAACAAGTTAGGAATATGCATTTTGGACTATGATTGTTGGACAGAAAAGAACCCCACAAGATATTATCATATAATAGGCGAGAAATCAACAATCCTTGGAAATTTGACCCCCTAAACTATAATGCTACTACAATATATCTCATCCCAATAAAAAAAGGTCGGGTAACTTGAACTAATTATCACTTACTCTCACTAAACTGATGTAGTCCGAGAGGGTAATTTATGAGGAACAAGCACAGCCTCATTACTAGCCGCCTTCTTTGCAGCAAGCTCTTCCAGACGTTTCCATGTGGCTTCTCGTCTTGCTTTTAGCTCATTTTCCTTCAATTCATCTTCCTGAAACTTGACTAAGCATTCCTTGAGCAGCTCGGGATCGAGATCATAGAAAATCTTACGAACATTTAAAGTCAAGCTATGGACAGCCTGATTCCAATGACTCCTAGCATTCTTTTCCAAAGCTGGGAATATTATGGGCAGTATGACCTTGCGATTTTCCCTAATCAAGTTCTCTATGTGATCGTTATTCCACAGGAAGAGCGCCCTTTCTGCTACCTGGGAAAGTAAGTCGTTGCATTAGCAGGATTCAAGAACATAATGAAGGTTCATCACCTCTAACGCAACGGCACAATATCAAATACTCATTACAATCTTCACATGCCAAATACTCGAGTAGTACCTCACATGCAATCTTAAAACATTCAAACCTCATGCTTCCAAACTTATAAAAAAACAAAATTCTGTAAAGGGTAAATACAATTTGACTAAATCTAAGAACAATTGAAGCTACAATAAACATCCTGTTCTGAAAAATGAAGTTAGAATATATATACACACACATATATATAAACTTATCCATTCACGAATAGAACAATATCTCATGTATGAGGACATGAGAATATCAGTATACCCAGAAATATTAAATTCAACTTAAAAGCATTAGATGTCTTTCTTCATTTATTAATTCCTTCAAATAAAGGATCATGGAATAAATAGAGATGGGAGGATTTTATCTCCTGAAATAGGCTTCTGTTTAGGCTAAAAAAAGATTTCCAAACAATCACTTGAATTCCAATAAATAGCACCTTCTCTCGGAAAAAGCATTATTTGCAACACTTCTAACCCTATCATGTATTCCAGAATTAAAAGAATTCATCATACGATGAGAAGAAGAAGAATAAGAAGAAAGGGAGAAAAAAAAACTCACCCCAACTTCTTTGACATTTTAGAACTGACCACTCAAAATTAAGGAAATAACAGATAGATTGAAATTCAATGCAAACCATATCAACGAAACATAAAACCAAAAATGGAAACTATTTAAAATACCAATGGGTGAAAACCAAAGGACATAAATATCACTAAAAATATAGAACTTAGTACCTGAAAATGCGAACTATTTAGACACCGAGCAATCTGGCGAAACAGGGGTACCATGCAACGCTGGAACTCTGCAGGTTGAGTAGCTTCTAATACTTCTTCCAACTCACTGAGGAACATGACTTCCTTTGAACTATTTGTGACAGGCCAATACTTCAATAAACCTTTTATGACATTATCGGCAAGCTTGCAATCTTTCTCTACAAATTGCATGATACAGTACGACAACTGCTGATGGTACATTGCTAAGCATTTTGGTTTATGCAAAGGGATTAAAGCGCGAACAAGGAATAACTTGTGCTCTTCTTTCAGAGGGAGAGCAAATCCATTTATGATACTTCCCAAGATTTCTAAAAGTTCAGCAATCCCATTATGCTTCTCAGTCTCAAAAACAAATCGATAAAATATGTTATTGATACCTTTCCTAATAAATGGCCGATGTACCATAAATTTCCCATAGATACGGTGCAGAATTGTTTTTAAGTATTCTCTTTCTCTGGGATCCTCAGAGTCGAACAGATCCAGCAATTTCAGGATGAAAGAATGATCAATGTATCGTTTAGCCAATTTTGCATCCATCTCAGAGGATGCCACAAATCTGAGGAAGAATTCATACACAATTTGCAAATGCGGCCATGCAGGATCCATGGAAGGCTCCTCCTCTTCCATATCAAAACCATCCACAACTTTGCTCTCACGTGGTTGAGGACTCATTGTCCTAAATAAATTTACAGAGACCATTTTTATAACTTCCTGAATAACAATTTCTGTAAATTTACTATTAACAGAAGATACATAATCCACAATCTCCAACAAAGTCTGACGCTTGATCTCCTTTTCTTTAAGGTATTTTGTTGGGTCACTGAAGTCAAACACAAAGCAGCATAGATTTAGTTTCTTAATAAACAAATTCTGCTTTTCTGAGCTAGGAACTTCCCTAAAACCAGGTAATGGCTCATAAGAAGATGCAGGAATTCCATTCGATTTTATATTCCCAACCTTATTAGTCTTGCTGCCATGATTATACCCAACATCTTGAACAGAATTCGTAGCAGGAAAAGACGAAATTAAATTTCCAGACTTTCCGGACACTAAATCATTGCTTCTCGAACTGCCAGAAGCATAAGCATTAGAAGGTGCCATATGGCTTCCACCATGTTCCCTACTTTCAGCACTCTTCGACGATTTTCGGGGAAGCTTACTGAGTATCTGTTTGATCATAATTCATATAAGCCCTTTCAAAAAAGCACAATACTCAATTCCGTAGCCTCCAGAAAGCTGCCAAATGCAACTAAAAATCTATCAAATTAAAAAATCCTCCATTTCTCCCATCGTAAACCAGAGAGAGCAATAATCATAATACCCCCTTTTCATTTAAACTATCAGAAAGCTCAGCCTTACAACTACAAATCAAACCATGATTCTGACTTTAATCCATTTGATTCAATAAAACACCATAGACAGTAGCCAAACATATCATCAGCTACTTTGTAAAACCCTAGTCAGTGAATTTTGACTTCAGATTTGAATTCAAAAACTCAAAACTTCTGAAACACTCAATCCCAAAGTTCTTAAATTCAATTCTAAAGATCTCCCGGTCAATACGTAGGACAAATTAAGTAACAATCACCATAAATTCCTCTGAATTCTTCCACCCCCAATCACTGTTAGGGTTCAATTCTAAATTGAATTGAACAAAAAAAATGTCAGAATTTTGAATGGAAGAGAGGAACAAAAAGAAGATAAGAGAAACAGAGACTCTCTGAATCCAATAAAAAGGAAGAAATGAGAGAGAGAAAGGAAAGAAAATAAATAAAAAAAGGTTTTCGTGAAACTCACAGAGAAGAGAGGAAACTCGATTTCTGCTTTCCTTTTTCTCCTTTGTGGCTCCGTCTTCTCTTGATTGATATTTCGAATGAATAAATAAATAAATATATAAGCAACTTTTTTTTTTTTTAATTTCAAGTGGTGATGGGTTAAAACCTTATTTCTTTTTTTATAATAATAATCTCAATTTAATTTAATTATAATTAAATTAAATAATAAAAATTTATCGTCTCTCCAATCAGCTAGTTATCAGTATTCTCATTCATAAATTGAGTCTCCTCTCTCCCTATTTGGGGAAATTTCATCGAGTAGCAGAATTTTCTGTAATATTTATAAATATAGTATTTTTAAAAAGTATTTATAAATATAGCAGTTTTTTAAAAACTCTCATTCATGTGAATCAAATAAATCAATGATAACTTATAAGGTAATCAATGATTACTTATGCGAAAATCAATTATTACCTACGCGAAACTAGATACAATTTTATAATATTGTAGGGGCGAATTTTAGTTTTTTACTATTTTTACAAATAAGATTTTGAACTGCTATTTTTAAAAATATTGTATCTAAATCTCCTATTTGTGCAAGAGCCCCCTATTTAATATGATTTTTAAAAGGAAAATAAAGAATCATAATATTTTATAATTTGATGTAATGGTGTATCAATTTTTTTTTCCTTAATTCAAAATGATAATTCGATATACAAATTTAAAAATTCTTATAATATTTTTATCATGAAAAGTCCAATAAACAGTGGTAGGGTTACCTTGCCGGCTTTCATTTTTTAACTCTAATTTCTGATTACTTTTTTCTTCCAAAATCAAATAGAACAATTTTGAATTTGAACGAAAAATAACTCTGAACTTTTCAAAGTAAGATAGCTACGAGAATTTATTTAATTACATAAAATAATTCAAACATGGAATACATTAAAAATAAAAATAAGAATTCATTACTTCCTTTTTCTCCGAGGAAACAGCAAGGTACACGCCCTTCAATTTTTGCAGAAAAAATAGGCATTTTCAATATAAAGTACCAAAATTTTTACCCGGCTTTATCAATAAAAATATAATGGGTCTGAGAATTGATAACCACTCCCTCCTAAACAAATTAGATATACGTCATATAAGGAGAATAGTTGATAAGTATGTTATATGACCTACTTTAAATAATTTCTCTATAAGGTGGGCTTTCGCTTAAAGAAAAAAAATTATAATATTTTTATAAATAATGTATTGTTACAATTTAAGTCATAAAAAGAGTAAATAAAAAATAACCGTTAACCTTTTTTTTTACCTTTTTTAAATTTACTCTCTTCTCACTAGGGTAGAAGGTTCGATTATCTTCATTCTCAATTAATGTAATATATATAAAAAAAAAATTCAAAGTTTTTTTTTTAGATCTGTTCAAAGTTCTATTCAAGTATGTTTTATCTTTAATAATATATAGAATGCCCGCATTGGTTTGACGAGTCTGTTCAACATTTTTTTCTCTCATTTCTTAAAAAAAAATCAGCAAATAAAAAAAACAAAATTAGGCGAGGTCAATTTCACACATTAAAATAGACACCCAAAAAAAAAAACCCACTGTGAATAGGACGCCAAAAGCAAACCGAGTCATAATTTGACGAGGCATAAATTAGATTTCCGTACGGTTTCAAATATATATAATATTGATTGAAGATGCAGCTTTAGATCCAAGTCTTATAGCTTCAATTAATTAAATCACTAGATTAAGTTTTTCATTTAAGGGGAAAAAAATAAAGTCGAGGTCAGGATAATTTAGATATAGTTGAATTAAATGACCCAAAATCTTTACCTATTTGAGTTAAATATAAATTAAAATAATCCTAATCAAGTTACCTGCGTCCCAACCAAGGCCATACCTGAAAAAAAAAATCATAAAAATTTATATCTTTATAGATGAGCGAAGGAACCCACTCCTAATAAAATCATTGAAGAATGAACCAATTCAGGAAGAACAGAAAACAGAAGTGAGGGGCACCATCTCGTCAGCAGGCAGCAGCAACTTTGGAGCTTTGTCGTGCCATTTTTGCCACTTGTCCCCTTTACGAATGGTAAAAAGCTTTCATGTTCCATTTTTTGAATAACAAATTTGTTTTATAGTGTGATTTTCAAAAGTGATTTTAATTTAAAAATACTTTTATTTTTTTAATGATTACTTACATAAGTATTGTTACTAAAATAGTTATAGATAAAGAAAAATGTTTCACTTAAAAAGCATCCGGAGTCACCTGTAATATTTTGTCTTTTTTTAATAGTTTTAGTGACTAATTTGAACTTACTCTAAAATAGGTCAAAATTGTAAATGGACGAAATTTCTACACTCCGCTTAAAGAAAATAATTGTTATTGACATGACCTAGTGATAAAAATCTACTAGTTAAGACTCATCAATTAAAGAGGGTGTGAGTTCAAATGACCGTAATCTCAATCCTAAAAAAATCATCCATGATCTGAGATATCTCTAAGTTTAGAGAATTCCAATACTCTGAATTATTCCACCCAAAGCTTGAGTCAATTCGAGAACGAGTCGAATAATTTTATTTATTTATTTATTAACAATTTGATTGATTTTATTCGTGCATAATTTAAGAGAGATTAATTTTTGGTCCATTTTAAAAATGACGTTAAGATTTTATTTTCTAAAGCTCCACAAGAGTCAAATGGCAGAAGCTCTCATTGTGGAAATGGTGCAGTGGTAAATGAGGGGGAGAAAGAAGGAAAATTTAGTGTAGAATGAACCAAATTACTCAACTATTGAAAGACTATACATGGTTCAAATTTGGCCAAGAGGAAAGCTTCAAAACCACATAAAATCCTAAATATAGGATGGAAGATACTTAACTTTCTCCTGATTTTCCTACGTGTTTCAATTTTATTAGATAAAACATATTAAAAGATAATAAATATATGATTTTTTATTAAATACATGAGACCCACTTATTTGTTTTAACCAATATAAATAAGACACATTGGAAAGTCAAGAGGAACTTCTCTGACCAATGAGACAAGTATTTTCTAGATAGGATATTTTTTTTTAAAAAATGTGAAGATTCACGGTTTACTAAAATGTTTAAAATGTAGCACGTTTTATTAATTTCTTTAATAACCTAAAAAATTTAAAAAAAAATCCACAAATATAGACATATGTCAAGTCACCATGGAAAACCAATAACATTTTGAGTACGGAAATATCTTGATAATTTTTTCAATAAATTTGAAAATAATGAGTCAAAAAATATTTAGAACCCTCAACAACTTTCAAAACCAAAATTTTTAAATTTTAATCGATAACTTTTATATTTTTTCCAAATTATTGGAATAGAGGATTCAAATTCGGATGTGTTAAATTAACTAATTTTTACTCGTGGAGTTCTCTATGGGATTGACAATAGACAACTCAAGATTACTTTTAAAAGTAATAGAAAATAATTTTTTCCCTCATCTTGAAATAAATAGATATATTGAGAATTTGTAGTATGATGTGTGATAGAGTTTGATGTCGATACGTCAGTCTTTTTTCCAACTTCCGTAAATATGCTAAAATTTACTATTAATACGCCTATCACCATCGAAGAGACATTGAAAAGATTTGAAGAACGTCTTACCAAACAACAGTTCTCCGTTGATTGTTTCCCATCCTTGAAAATGTCAACATTCAATCAATACTAAAAAATACGAGGACGTGCCAAAAGGTTAGATTAAATTAATTAAATATATGAAATAAGTCAGAAAATAGAATAGATGATTACAAATCTACTAAAACAAAATTATAATATTTATAAATAAACCATTTTCTGAAAAATAATTATAAATTTTTCTAAAAAATATTTGGTAAATATTTTTATAATATTTATAAATATATCACTTTTAATGAGTCAGGTCGACAAATCCCGCTCCCTCCCTAAACCTACATCTTGCATTTCACTCATCGCCCAAAACCCTAACTCAGGATCGATAGCACTAGAAACAAATACCCGTATCCGCAAATATAGCTGCTCTATGAACTGAATCTAGCTAAAGAGATAACAAAAAACAATATGTAGTAGTAGCAAATGAAACCTGACTTATTACCATAACAGTAAAGGCTCAGATTAAGGCTATATCAGAGGCAGAATCAGCTCCACTCTATGTTTGAGTATCTTCTGTTATGTTCCTAAATTGAAAGGGAAATGATCCATTCAGCTAATTTCTCCTGGCAAAACACAGTGATATATTTAAACTAATTCCAACGAACATGGGATAACCATACGGGCAAAAAATAAACAAATAAATATGATCGTGAATTTAGTACAAACATATATTCCCGAAAGAACAAACAAAATTGCAGAATGCTCAGTTGATTCCTTTCTGTTGTAACAAAGTAAAAGAGGTGAGAAGTTACCAAAATTCCTTCCGCCTCACCAGCTGTATTCAGCTTTGGTGTCAATAAAAGCTTGAATGGATGGTTCCCTCCCGAGAAAGTCCGATAGAACATCAATCGGTTCCTTTGCTCCTCCAGGAGCCAATATCTGCCACGTTTGATATGTGAAAACTCCATTAAATCACCTTCAGACACACGGGTCCTTAAGTTAGACAGGTATATTGCTAGATCTTACCACGCATGTGAAAAGAAAAATAAGAAACAAAGAGGAATGTAAACCGAATTTTAAGAGCATACCATCAAATAACCATGATAATTATACTTTAGCGACACATTGCAACCAAACTATAACACATCAGGTAACTTCATTACCTTGTTTCTGAACTGCAAGCCAATATGCTGATTCAGAAGATCACCACGAAACTTTGAGACAAATACATCAGTGGAAAAAACCTGCAAAGATAAGACTTGTTGAAAACTGGTTTAGACAAACAAAGACTGCTCATGCCCGTACAGGAGTGCTCATGAAAAAATCTATTTTTGATCTTCTGCATTTTTAGCACAGTGATGCAACTGTTACAGCATTAAACTACTAAAAAATTACAACAATAAAACGTGTAACAACATATATTTATGACTAGCCAAGTGTAGTCCAGAAATAATTCACGTCCTTAATGCATACCTCACTCCAAATACGACTGTAACAAGCAGCTTCATAACCAATAGCACTACATGGAAAGCATGAAGCAGGATTGGTTCCTTCTAGCATGGGCAAACCTAACATGATCTGGGAATATGAAGTTACAAGAAAGCCTAGCAAGGAAAATTTAACTTTAAAAATGATTACTTCAACAATTATTACCTTCGAATGGAGATGCTTGAATAATTCAACCATGTCGACATTTTCAGCACAATGTATAATTTGATCAAAAAGACCTAAGCACGGAAATTTTCAAGTTATATATTGAATAAGATCGTAGTTAAACTTTATGAACAAAATCATAGTGTATAAAACTTATTTCCTAACCCTTTCTTCTCTCATGAATGATTACTATTCCATAACAGAATGCAATTGCACAGCACCTAAAAATACTAATGATGACACATTTAAAAATTAAAGAGAAACAATCATACAAGCCACAAATTCATCTAAGAAAAAAATCGGTTTGATCTGATGGAGAGAGTGAGAGAAATAGCTTACAATAAAGAACTTCTTGCTTCAATTTCAATGCAGAAAAAGAATGTCGCCATTTTTTCAGTGATTCACATACTTCATCCTTGATAGGGACTGTAATATCCTACAATAACAAATACGAAACGTGAATCACTTTTTTTATGAGAACAAACATAAAAAAATCCCACAATTGGCGTTGATGAAAAGAATTATAATTACAAAAAAGCTTATAGGGAGTGCTCTATTGAGAGGTTTGGAAGTGAAGGATATCTCGAAAATCTTTTCTTTGGTAGATCCTAGAGTATCTTTGAAAATTCTAAAGTTTCTTTCAAACGTGAATCACATAAATATAACCATCACATGTGGCCTTGACTGTCTTATCAAAACAATAGAAAACCAATAAAGTTTAAACCAAATATTTTTTACCCCTTTGCAAAGAAAAAAAATTTATTAGATATAACAAGCATTTTCCAACTTTACTGTCGAATATCTAGAGATGCATCAGATTTCCAAACAACGACAGCAAAAGTATGACATGATGCATCATCACCTGATGGAAACCAGATAGCATCTTTAAGGAAACACTTTCATAGCACCTAAAATTGAATCGAAGTATTAATTAGCGAATACAGTGGTCCAATAAAAATAAGGAACATAACAAACCATCCATTACCAATTTTCCAGAATTTGAGCAGGGATCTCAACAAAATCAGGATCAACACGCAGCCCAGAGATCCTCGTAAATGATGCACGATTGCAAATATGCTGAACCTAAAAATTCATGGTCAACAAGTTGGTTTGTTACAAATTGAAATCACATTAATATGAAATATCTGCCATAATCAAAAGATGAACCATGTAATCTGTTGATTTGGTCCAAGCTCAAAAGATAATAGTTCTTTCCTCCTTTCACTTAGTCCAGTTAACATAGTGGAAGGCTCAATATATTCATGAATGGACATTTTTCAGAGACTTGTAAATAGGAGATAAGAGTAAATTCTACTCATCCAAAACTACAAGTACGCTGTGAAATGATTACATGTCAGCATTAAGAATATCCAAAAGGCATAAGAACACTCGTCAAGTTCCTTGAATTTTCAAACTGGTCTATTAGCTAACGTTTTAGGGGTCGTTTGGGTTGTTAAACATGGAGTTGTTAAACAGTGTGTTTAGTTTGTACAAAACACTAAATTTGTTAAATGTAAAATGTGCTAAAATAGTGAAAATAGATAGGTTTGTTAAGAGTTTACAAACCCATCATATTGAGTATGAAAACTGGGAAACAAACATTGGTTAAAGTTGTGTAACCCCCAACTCACTACCCACACCTGACAACCAAACAACCCCTTAAAGCATAAGAGATAATCATTTAATACATTCTAATTGTTTAATCAAACTAGTCAACTAGCTGACTGGTTACTGAGTTTAAAACAGGACAGAGAACAAAAAATGGTCTCAGGTAGCAGGAGAATGATAGGACATAACACTCTCTAACAGAGACAGCAAGTGCTAATTACTGAAAGGACACAAGACAGAGAATATACATCATACCACATGGCCAAACTCGTGGAAAAGACTAATTACTTCAGGGAATCGCAATAATCCAGTATGACCACCAACATCCTTCTGCAACTGAGAAATCAGTAATGCCACTGGTATCTAGTAAAAGAAAAAGAAAAGATGAATAACAAACATCATTATTTATCAGGATACAGTTGGCATATATAATTTATTTATTTTTAAAGAAGTTTGCATATATAGTTGACTTGAAGAATTATATATCCTAACTTGAAATTTCAAGTACAACTCTCTTTATACATGTACAAGCACAAAAGACAACTATGACTATAAACAAGATTATTATAGTAAACATTAACCATATATATAGAACACAATGCAATGAATTTTTTAAATGAGAACTAGGGAGAAGATATTCATATTTTTCTCTTCCAAAAAAACAAATAAATTTAAATTATGAGATTTAAAAAACAAATTAAGAAACTAAATAGAGATTGTCAAAATGCACCTATTTGTAAAACGGAATGTCATAAAGTAGAGACAAAGTTTTAGAATTTCATGACCAAGGAAATTTCCACAATAAGGCAATACAGCATATACTTTTAAGTATAAACGAATATTACCTGCCTCTCACCATTGGATAGTAATGCACTGTTTTGTAGGGCCACCACACATGTGTGTATATATTTTCCCTCCCTAAGCAAGTACACAATTAAACAGTTTCACCCTCCAAAAGAAGATAACTGTGAGGTCACTTATATAAAAATAAAAGTATTGATCAAACCTTGTGTATAGGTCAAGGAAGAAGTAACCAATTAGTTCACCAGAATTTAAGTCGAAAACTGAATATAATTTAACATCATAATGCCAAACCTCAGCATCTATCACTTCCTCAAACCGTAAACCTGGTGAAGCAAAAATTTGAAAACACTGCAATTATAATGCTAATGTTACAAGGCAAGAAGAAACCAATAAAACATTAAAATGAAAAGCAATGCAGTTGGACCGTGCTCTTCAAAATTCTTAAAATGGAAATGGTTACCAAAAAGGTCTTGAAATATCTTGAAGATTCCAGACAAAACCAAATGGACTGGAAAGTATTGCTTTAGAGTCACAAAGTCCAGATTGAACTCTTGATCTTCTACCTTCTTCGCATAGTATAACAAATCCTCCATACCAAATGGACTTTCTCCTTCCTCTTTCTTCTGACATCACACAAGTCCCTGTAAGTTACATGAAGCAATGTTATGGAAAAATATTAGACTGATTAAGCTAACCTTTAGGTCCTTCAAACTTGCTAGTTCCTTCGCTGCCAAATCTGTTAAACTAGCAGAGATGTTCTCCAAGAATTCAAATACCTGCACAGACATATACATCTTAAGTAATTACCAGATAAAAAAAATAGAGATTAATTAGCATTAAATTTAGAATTACTAAAACAGTTGCCTGGTCTGATGTCAAGGTTCAACCAAGACCCAGCAGAACCTTTGTGCCAGATTTATTGGAATAAACAAATACAAGTAAAAGCTCCCTGGCATCTACAGGGAATCTCTTAAAAGTTTAAACCAACTACTGACACGGTGAAAGGACACTTATAGGATAAATTAGAAAATAGTCTCTCCGAATTGATCGGGGTAGCTAAGGTATATGTAACTTAAAAAACTGAAATATTATGCATCTTGTCAAATGGCTTTTGGGGAGAAGATTCAATGGCATAAAATTATTGTTAGTAAGTTTACTATTTATTGTGTTGGAAAGCCCTCTAATTCTTGCGATTCTATTATGTCAAAAAGCCCTTAGAAGACTTTTCTCAACCTTAGTAGTATCCTTCCAGGCAGGATTTCTGTTGTTGTGGTAGATTTTGGGATGACGAGTAGCTTGGTTCAAATCCTCTATGTGAATGTAAAGATTTTCCAAGACTTTATGTCCTTTTTACTAATAAAGGTCACAGTGTGTGCAATATTGGTCCTATGATTCTGCATTAAGAAGGAACCTTAAGAAGGAACCTAAATGAAAAAGAAAAAGTGGATTCCTCTAATGACTAAATTAGGTGTTTTTGCCGGCCATTTCTCTGGACATGGATGAGAGAGTTCGGAAGCTGGATGGCTCTAGCTCCTTTTCCAGCAAATTCTCCTCCAAGATCTTTATACCAACCAATCTTCCCTCAATCAAGAACTCACCAAAATGATTTAGGGCTCTTCTTATTCCAAGAAAGTCGAAGTCTTTTTATGGGCCCTTCTACTATGGGGCTTGACTACCCAAGAGAGGATCAAGAAGAAGCATCATCATCTATCTTTTTCCCTAGGGATGCAAGGATGGTGAAAAGGTGGACCTCCTTTACCTTAGTCTCCATTCTTGCAGGATATTGGGAGGAAACTTTTTCTTATCTTCCAATTGGTTGGTGCCTTTGTCTAGGAGGGAACAATTTCTTAGTTCCATCATGCACAGCCAATAATTAAGAAAGAAAACCAAGATCTCATGGTTCAATGCCATAAGAGTCGTTTTGTGAGAAGTGTGGTTAGTGAGGCATAGGGGAGTCTTCTTAGAAAAGAAAAGAAATCGGGGGAAATCCTTTTGGAAGAATTGTATTTTTGTATCCTCCTCTTGGAGTAGATTTGTGCAAATTGGAGAGAATGGTCTCACTCCTTTGGCTTTTCTAGGCTCGGGCTTTATAATTTCATTTGTCCCAATAAAAAAAATTACAAATGGAAATGATATCTATGGACAACCTTAGAGGATGTCTTTGTCATTCTATGATGAACGGCATAGTCTGCATAGCTGGAATAGCCTTGTAAACGTGCAAATTTATGGCGCATATGAACCTGAAAAATAAGAAGGGATATTAAAAAGAAAAGTTCTAGAAACTTATACCTGAGATCATTAAAAAATTATAAGAAAGAAACAATGCACAAAAAGCGTGTCTATTTTCTTTCAACAATAAGGCATTTTTCTCTAATAATTGAATCTCTCTTATCTCCATATGTCTATAATGCACATAAAACATGAAGCATGTAAATTTCTTTCAACAGGACTATTCACTTGGGCAGATTACATTAACAAAATGCCACACTGCAATCAGAGAAATTTAATTTTTCATGAAGTATCAAAAACTTATCTTAGATATCAGAAACGCATCCTTTTCTTCATTAAACGTTGGATGACCATAAGAAATTGTTACCGAACTGATTTACATTATTTGAAATTTTGTCAAGATGCCATGCCATCTATTAACATACTTGATTTTTTTGTTCAACACCACAACCAAAGTTAAGACTCTCAGGGTTATAATTTATGGAAAAGGAATATCATAGAACAGTGTAGTTTTTAGAGAGACAGAAAAAGTTCCTGAATAAGACCATTTTAAAATTGGATATAAAAATTCAAACATCGGCATGCCTTCTGATCCGTCCGTCTAATGCTCACAACCTGATAATCTTTTTGAAGTTTAAAATATTTCATAAAAGAGAGATAATGAAGTTAATTACCAAATTTTCTAGAACAGAGAGATTCAGTTCTCCACATCTCTTTCCATATGCCATTGCCACCATCTTCCTTGTCCTGCCTACCTTCAAACAGACAGATATATATATATATATTGTCAATACATAAAAAAAAATATTGTCAATGTTAAATCACTTCACCACTAGACCCAAAAGCTTAAGAAGTTGGGCTCAAGCAAATTAAATTTTCTTTAAGGTATTCTCAACATTCCCCCTCACATAAGGGGACTTGGTTATTAAAAAAGGCCCAAACACAACATGTGAACATATAATATAAAATAGGAGCAAATAACACAAAAGAGATTAAAATCCAACACTGCTCTGAATCATGTTAAATATTCACTAAACCCAAAAGCCTAAGTAGTTAGGCTAACGCAGATCTTTTGAAGGCATTTCATCAATCAATACATAATCTAACGCTATGAAGCATTTAGAAAATCCTCCAGGACTTGTTTTGAATGATACATCAGATTTCAAAACAAATGATAAAATAGGTTGAGTGTAAAATTTGAACTCCCGAGACAATATTCTTGCAACGTTCCAGTACTACCCTTGCAACGTTCCTGAAAAAATTACCCTAAATCAACTTCCTAACTTGGATTCAGAATAGCATACCTTGCAACGTTCCAGTACAGCAGCAACATGATGGCTTCTCATGATCACCCTAAACTTACCATTTTCAGTTTTGTCTAGACTCTGCACAAAGATCGGGAAGTTGATTTTGTTAATGAAGCAGAACAAATCGATTAAAAATGTTAATTTCCAATAAAATTTTAGATTCAAATTTAAAAAGAAATTCCATGAGATATAACAAAGTTAAATTGTTGGTCTGCCATGAGTACTACCCTTCAAGAATGGTTATGCTACACCTTATTCACACATACCAATCAATCAAAAGTTTGGCTATGCTAAACCTCATCCACAAATACCAATCTGCACAAATCTTTATTCACAGCTTTAATTTACTTTTTTTACCAGTTTTATCCTACACCACCCATTGAGCATAAATATCCTCAATGAAGCTAGCTTGAGCGAACCATCATATCCTACATCTCATGCTTGAGAAATGGAAGATCCAGTGATCCTCAAATTCATGTACGATTCCCATAAGACTTCAAAAGACATTATGAATAATCAAATAATCTTGAGCTTTATGAGTAAAATGTTTTCTTAAACATGTACAACTAAACAAGAACAAGAAAGTATGAAGAGATTAACATTGCAAGGGCAAGCTAATGAAAAGAAGTTTAGTAAGTCAACATCTAATTTATGAAGTGCATTAGAGTAAGACACAATAATATCTAATACAGGAAGAAGAACCCAAACCTCGAAAAAATCTTTTGGTAAACCATTCAATTCAGCCTCGCTAAGGGGAAGGAAGCTACTATCATCATTCAGATTTTGAATATATCGCAGGCTTAGCTCATCGATCTGCTCCTTCAATCGCTGCAATTCCTCCATCTTTGTTGAAGTAAGGTTTAAGCCATTCCGCTCAAAGTCTCTCATCTGTCATGTCACTGATTGGAAAGAATCACCGTGTGTTTTAAACATAGGGCAGAGTAAGTTTTAAATATAACGATCAAAAGAACTGACTTGGTAGTTCTCCCAGTGTATATGTAAGTTGCAGATCACAGTGATTCAATTGTAAAAATGTGAGTTAACATAAAAAAAATTAAAATAAAAAATGATAAATGTAAGTACTGAGGATCCAGCATCCTTATCTTCACTTGAGTAACTATATTGTATTCTTGAATTGGTTGTAGTACTTAAAATTGCAGACTAGATTGTAAATCATCCTTAAGTGAACATTTAAAATAAAAGTTAAGGATTATCTTATATGGTTGATTTAGTTTTTGACTTCCTTTTTTGAAGAGAATGTAGATTTATATTTATCGTAGATAGAGGAAACAATAAGCTAAGCATAACTACTACAAGTCCATACCAGGCACTGGATATACAACTTCTGCTCAGCACTTATTTGCTCCCCTCTAGCAGCAAAAGCTTTGACAACACGGTACACATCTTCTCGTTTACTGATCCGGTCACAGATAAAAATCACAATATTACCACCACACTTCATATTACTTATACTACTTTAATTTTTCCGCTGAAAAAATTGCAGACAACTTGATTTCAAAATCAGTTTCATAATTTACTTCACTTTTTTCCCTCGTTCATTATGATTAACAATTTAATGAGGAAATCGAACGAATATAAACTTCAAGGAGAAAAATAGCAATTAGTGATTAACCTGCATATCTCAACATGAGCATCTATTCTCCGCTCTGCTTCAGCACTTGCTTTGCGCACATCATCCGAAGTAGATATTAGTTTTGCAAACACGCAAGTCTGTACTAATGGAAATTGTTCCGCCTCTAACTCAGCTAGGGGTGAAATAACATTCAAATACGTAACCTGCAAACTTCAATTGAGGTATTATAAAGAGAAACTAAGAAGATATTATAAATCATATGTAGCTTAAAAGGTAAATAAGTGATTCATGACATAAGCGTTGCACAAAAAAAGCATTCAAGCATTCATTGCAACGATAATTTTATGACATTATACTGAAATCTGTTGATCCAATATCCAAAACTCACTACCTTAGATTAACCACTTTATTACACATCCAAAGTTCCACTGAATCGTAAACTGTTATCAACGCTTTTGAGACCATTATTTTAACAGCATTTACAAGTCCTTCACTAGTATGAATTTATCATAATTGCGGATGGGAATCTTTTCAGTATTGATGAAAATGAATCGTGATTGAATTTCACGAAAAAAAACAGAAGAAATCGTTCACACCTTGCTAGGAGGAACTAATGCGACTGCATCGTGAACCTTCTTTGACTTAGCAATAATTCTATCAGCTAAATTCAGAATCTCAGATGCTGAAAGATTAAGGCGTAGCTTAAATCCATGAATCTCTGTCAATCATAAAAAATATCGTATAAACAGTAAGAAATTAATCTGAGACCGAGATATTTCTGCGCCATGTGATAGCTTGAGACTGAAGCAATGAAGCAAAATGGGAAACTGAACGAAGAAGAAAATACCTTTCTTCTTCTTTCGTCGGTTAATGGCAACAATTGCTAGGTTCACGGCGAGGGCAATCAGAGCAGCGCCTCCGGTGAGGACTAGCAGCTTCGATTCCTTCTTCTTCGGTTTCTCCATTTTCTCTCTCTTTCCTTCACTCTCTGTCATTTTCTGTTCTTTTCTTTCTGCCTCACTGACCGGAAATTGCAATGGAGGGAAAAATTGTGCGTATGGCAAATTCACCAAATTTCAAGATTTGTTGAAATTAAATCATATTTTGTCCCATTCTTTTTCTTTTCTTAATATATTAAATTAAATGAGGAAATACTTAACTGGATGAAAATGAAATCAGATAACCTAACCATTTCAATTATTCTCGTATTGTCATTTTCTTTTAATTAGATCTATAATAAAGTATTTTGATATTATTAAACTACATCCTCCTAACTGACAATAGTTTGATATTATTTTGAACATAAATTTCTCATTTTAATTATAGATATTTTACAAGAGGTCAAAATAGATTATATTTAAAAAATATCAAATTTTTTATTATTTTTAAAAATACCAACTTATAAAATGTCATTAAAAAAAACTTATTTTAATGGGTAAATGATCTGTAATTTAATATTACTTTTGCTAATTTCATCATTTAGATAAAAAAATACATAAATGACTAGATAATATATTTTAGATACGTATTTTTATATATGTAATTTTTTTTATTTTTACTTCTATAGTAGAATTTTCGTTCAAAAATATTGAATTCAAATTATTAAACTAAGTAATAGATTATTAAAAGTAAATTAATAATTAACATGTAAAAAAAATGAGAATTTTAATATCTAAAAGGATAACTCATTTATATATTTTTGTTTTCTTGGGAAGTAAAAAAACATTTAGATAACAATTAAAATAAAAGTTAAAATAATAAATATTTTAAAAATAATATATTATTTTGGTAAATCTTAAAATATTATATAGAGAGGGCTTGAATTATACAAATAATTAATTATAGCAACAACCATTTTAAATCACCCAATTACAAAAATACCGGTGGTCATGATTTTATTTCATCTTTACCCATAAAACACCATTTTTGGTGGTGATACGGTGGTTGTTATTTTTAAAGTTGTCTTTTTTACCCTTTTATCTCTCCTAATAAATATATCTTAATAAATTCATTTCATTTCATTTATAATTTATTTATTTCATTTTATTTTGGAATTCAAATCAAATCAGATCTTTTTTAATTATATGAATTTTTTTAATTAAAACTAATTTAACTAAATAGAATAAAAACTTGATTTTTTTAGGTGATCAAAATAAAAGCCTCGAGTCACGTCAATGGTGAAAAAAAGTGTAGCCGCGTATTCATCTTTTCCTTCTTCTTCTTATTCATCTTCTTCCGAATCTTCTTCTTCATCATCAGATTCCTCCATGGCTGGATAATTAGGAAGATCATCATCTTCATTTTTCATCTTCATCCTACCCGATCTCCAGAGAAGGTTCGGAGGTTGAATCGATTATCATTAATTAATTGAGACTCGTTGGCGATTGATCGTGATCCAGATCCGGGGGATCACCGGAGAAGCATGCTCGGGGTCGCCATCGATTTTCTTTCTCCGCCATGGAAATTCAGGTTTTTTTATCCGCATCCGCAATGATTTTTTAACATGTTTATTTTTGTTCAATTTTTTTTAATTTTCTACTTTTCATATATTTAAATCCGGTCGGACTAGGGTTAGGTGATAGGTTTATCGTTTATTCGCTTCCATATATTTGATGATTTATTTTATTTTTTTCCCCGGTTTGAAGGTTTTATTAAAATGTTTATTTTTGTTCAATATTTTTTTAATTTTCTATTTACATATCTTTTGAATCAGACCTTTTTTTCATCTTCAATTTCGTGCCCCCCATAAATTTTGAAAAACATCAATAAATGTTTACTAACAAGAAACATTTATAAAAATTTTACATTCCAATTCTCCCCCCCCCCATCCTTTGTAGAATAAGTTTACTTTTAATTAAATGCTTTTTTTATTTTTATCTCTATATTTTGTAGTATTTTGAACAAGAAAGATATTTGAATTTTCTAGAGAGTCAAGTTTGAAGATTTTTCTTTTATTTTTGTTATTGTTTTTATTTTTGTTTAGATTTGATTTTTCCATTAATTTTGTAAAATTTAAGGGATTTTTTTATAAATTTCCTTAAATTTTGCACAAATTAAGGAGAAATAAATGGGGTATGTTTGTCCTTTCACATGTAATTTAATTTGCCAGTGGCTTTTGATTTATTGATATTTAATAAAAACATCCGGTATATTTGAAATATCCATAATTTTTTTGATTATTAGTGAAATTAATTATACAAAATGCCTCTAACTTTTGGGATTTATTTTAATTTTACCCCTAATTTTTTAAGAGTTTCAATTATACCCTCAATCTTTTAATTTATTTAAAAAATACGCTTTATTAGCAATTTTCATTAAGTTTTATAGAAATAAAAACGTTGAAAACAAAATATATCACGTGTAGTTGGTTTCAATAATACCTCTTAATGTTTTAAAACTTTTAATTTTTCCTATAACATTTAAATTTTAGTAAATGTTATATGAAAATTGTTAATAAATGGTATTTTTAAATCAAATTAAAATATTAAGATGAAAAGTCAAGGATATTTTGTATAATTTAACGATTAAAACTTACAGCAATGCAATCCGTCGATCGGACGGATGTAAAGGCATCATCGTTGAAATCGAGACCGCTTTCCCGTCCCGTTCCAACTCACCGTGAAGAAACACTGGCCCTCTGGTTTCACGGCCATCACGTGTCATTTTCTCCTCGACTCTCTCCCTTAAATCGGACAATTCACCGTTACCCTTAAGTTTCTCTTTCTTAAATTTATTTTTATTTTTTTTTAAATAAAATTGTATCGTTAAAATTATCGGTTCGTGGTAATTCTATTTTCTCGCTCCTTCTCTCTCCTCTTTCTCTCTGAACTCAATCACCTGGTTTCTATCTCTCCCCTTCCCTTTTGGGATTGAATTCTCATTCGAGAAAGATAATTATTTCTATCGTCTTCTTCTTTTTGTATGTGTAAATTTTCTATCTCGAAGTTGCTTTCTTTTCCGAGGATTCAATTCCAATAGATCCGTTTTTTGTTTAACTGATCAATTAATTTATCTCTGTTAATTAGGGTTTCATTGTTCATCAAATTATCTTCCTTTCGATCTTTTTTGGTACTGATCATCACATTCTTAGGTTTTCACTATTCTGGCTCAACTAGATTATCTTTTTCTGCACGTTTTTTTGTTAGATTTGTTCACTTTTTTGACCTATTATTTGATGTGATCATTAGTTTTAGGGAAGTAACGAAAAATCGAAAAGTTAAAAAAACAGAGTTGGTTTTCGTTTGATACCGAAGCGGACAAAAAAAAAAAATGGATAATTTATTTTTATGTAGATAGATAAAACGAGGTTGATAATTGTTTATTTTTTCTGTTTATTTAAGCCGAGAAACATTTATTTGCAAGAAACTCTGAAATTCTGGTGCGTTGTTTTAGTTTGTCATCCAAAATTGAGGTTTTTCTTGTTACTCTGTGATTTTCGTTTTACTCGTTTTCTATCTTGTTTTGTTCCGACCGAATATCACACGTTTTCGGAGTATATTGGAAACTTAGGGTTAGAGCTTTAGATTGGAATAGGTAGGATCTTTGATGGCTCTTAATTTTTCTCATCGTCCTATCTTTCCACTGCATCTTTCTGAGGATAATTTGGTTTCTCCGATGAGGACTACCAATGGTTACCTTGTTGAAGGTATACCTGAGAATAATACTGAAAGCTTTGGGAAGTCATGGCATCGTGGCTGGGAGTTGGATGATTGTAAAAGGGATATGTGTTCTTCAGATAGTTCGCACGAGCCCGTTTCTAATGACATTCTTGATCTCCTGCCTGTGGATCCCTTTGGTATGGATATAAGCACCACTTTCACGGCAATTACGGGATGGCTTGAAGATTTAGATTATGCTGGTTGTGCAAGTGATGGAAGCAGAACCGGTGAAGGGAATCTCGAGTTATTGGCAGGTTTGAACTTTATTTGGAACAATGCTTTGAAGTTTCACGCTGGGATTACAGGAATTGTACCGAAACCTGATGTGTCGTGGAGCTATGATGGGTGTTTGTATGGAAAGGAAACTGACAATGTGACCTGCCATTGTGATTTTGGATCGGTTAGCAATATGGATGAAGTTTTAGCAGACAATCCTCCTAGTGTTAGTGGGCAGCCACTTGATGAGTTTCCGGAGCAGAATCACATCTATTTGGAGGTGGAAGGAGGAGCACATCATGCAGCTTTAAACTTTGCCCTTGATTATCTGGGCGTTCAGGATCTACTTGCTGTTGAAAGGGTTTGCAAATCTCTGTATTCAACAGTTCGAGGAGACCCTCTTTTATGGAGGAACATTCACATAGATCAACCATTGAATGAGAAGATTACAGATGACATTCTTCTGCAATTAACTAATCGGGCTCAAGGTAACCTGCAATGCTTGAATCTCGTGGAATGCTCAAGGATTACTGATGAAGGTCTTATGCATGTGCTTGAAAGCAATCTGAGGCTTACAAAAGTTAGTATGACTTATTTCTATCTTGGCTCGTTCATATTTAGCTAAGTTTATCTTCTTGTTTAATTTGTAATTTTTATATTTGTTTGATCCTTTTATGTTGGAGTTAACATTTTATTATTCTTATTCTCGGAATTTAATTTATCTCCAATTTTTGTTCTAAGCCTTTATCTTTGCTTTTAAAAATCATTTTGCAAGCTTGAGTGTGTCGTGTCTAACACATGCTTGACACCTAAGCTTTGCTAAAATTAGTGTCCATGGTTCTTAACTTATTGTAATACATGAAACAATAATTGGTTAGTTCCTATAGCGATCCAGCTCAACATTAGACAGCAATTTGCTTTTAAGTAGTTTTGGTAATATTAACTATGACTAAATTACTGGTTTATCCCAGTGGTAATTAAGTGCATATAATTTTCATGATCAATTCATCTGGTAATGTGCTAGAGTTTGCACTCTCCACGCAGTCCCCATATTATTTTTTAATTTGCCAGCTCTTTAATTTAGATCTGAATGTGAAGTTTTCTTCCTAGCTCTACATTATACTTATTGCTTACTACTCGAGTATGTTGCTGAACTATTTTCCTCCATTAATGCAGCTGTGTGTTCCTGGATGTACTAGACTCAGTATTGAGGGTGTGGTTAGAAGTTTGAAGGCTTTCAAGCTGATGGGTATCCAAGGAGTGAAACATTTAAGAATTGGTGGACTATATGGGGTGACACTCCAGCATTTTGAAGAGTTGAAGTTCTTATTGGGAAGTGACTGCAGCATTACGCAGAATTCTCAGAAACCACACTTTTATCACAGGGGAAATTTTTATGTGTCTTGTGATGATGACCGTGCCATTGATATAGAAATGTGCCCAAGATGCCAAAACTTGAGGCTTGTTTATGATTGCCCAATAGAGGCCTGTCAGGGGAAAGAACATGCAACTCAGGTGTGTAGGGCGTGCACCCTTTGTATATCACGATGTGCTCAGTGTGGTCGGTGCATTAATGACAGTGAGTATGAGGAAACATTTTGTTTGGAATTGCTTTGCTCAGATTGTTGGATGCCATTATTGAAGTATCAAGAGAGACTGGATTGGGAGGATCAGTCTGCACTGTCTGTTTATCGGGAACCAAATCATGGCTTTTATCTTCAGGGCTAGAGGTAAATGTTGGCAGACTTATGATGAATTCACATTATGGATGCGATTTGCTCAATTGGTTTTACAAAAAAAAAAAAAATATTACAAAAAGCTAGACTCATCAAGTTTTTGTTTCTCGTTTCATCTTAACATTGGCCCTAGTCACTTCCCTTTGTAAGATCAGGTTTTTATTGAAAGGTTTTGGGCTGGCTGTAATAATGTTCATCGCATCCACCAATGTTATCTTATGGTCAAAGAGGAATATAAATTAAATAGTAAATGCAAATTAGTGAGGCAGGGGATATGGCGGAGTATCTCATGCTGCACAAGGTTTTACCCAGCTTTGATGTATGTGTACCTTCAATCAAGCTTGGATGACTGTCAATAGTGAATATCTTGTTCGTGCTGTTGATGGATCATTGGTATTAGACATGGGAATGCACACTCCATCAGTACCATTTGTACCTGGAGGGGGATGCACTCTGCAGTCTAAGCTTCCACTTTCGGCGTTGACGGGGATATTAATGTGATTTCCAAGTTGTGGTATCTGCTTGAGAAGTTGAAGTGAAGAAGACTGCTGTTACTCCACGAGGTTCTATTGGATGGTGCTCGGTCTTCTACATTTTCAGGATTTGATCTCCGTGTTCGAGGCAAGGCAATTACTTTGCTGCTTGCTGGTCTCGTTATTTTATCTGTGAAGTGTAAAAGATTTTCAGTTGCTATTTCTAACACTAGCTTTGCTATCACCTGATTTTGCTCAGGTTTCTTGTTATTATGTTATCTTATAAAGTGCAAACTCTGTTACCGGATGTGTATAATTGATTGGATAATTACCGACCATTTTAGAGAGAATTTTTATTTTATTTTAATGTGATCAACCCCTCTCCATTATTCAAATGAAATCTCTGTTTCCTTGAGGAAAAAATAATAATTTGAACGTCATTGAGATAATAAACATCAATGCAGAAGATTAGGTAAGGTAAGGCTCTTGACTTTCATTAAATTAATTTAATTGATTGAAGGTATTCAATGATAACAATCAAAAAATTATTGCAATGGCTTTAATGATACAAAATACAGAGGGGAAAAATGGATCATGAGTATTAAAGAGTGGACAAGAGAGCCATTATCACCGATAAAATTCAACATGCCCTGCAATCTCCCTGCACAACAACTTTGCCTCGCTTGCTATTTTAATGCTCTTAGAAATTGCTAATCCAGTCTGTTTGTGTGTGGATGTCGGCTTGTATGATTTGGCCTCTTCCTCGCTTCCCAATAATAAAGCTTCCCTTGCAGGAATGACATTTTCCCACCAAAATTCCCTTAAAATTTCACGAATCAATTCCCAATAACCCCTCTCCCTACACACTCGAAATATTGTGCTCCCATTTGGTGTCCAGCAATACAGATCAACCCATTCTCTGTCCATTATCTCCATTTGACCCTGTACCTGGGGCATGTAATAGAAAGGCACAGTTGACCATGGTAGACCTTTCTCGGGCTTCCCTTTGTTGTATGGACATTTTACTTCCAGGATCCCACCTCCTTGAAAGCATCCTAGAAGCCCGTCAGGTGAAGCACCGAGCCAGTCAAATTGCTGCTCCGAATGAGTTGCAAATCCTAACAAGCTTACATCTTGGCCTGTGATGCTTTTATAGCGATCGATGGCAGTTGCTTCATTGAGCACTCCCCAATCCATTGCGTACCTCTGTGATTCTCCCGGGGCTTGAATCTCTGAAGCAAATACTTTCTCATGCCAAAGCTCGATGCGGCGGTTTCCTTTCCAGAAGCCCAAGGCTGTGCTGAAGGTGCTTGTAGTCAGCCTGTTTCTTCGTAGAGCAAACCATTCATCTGAACGCTGAGGGGCATTCGATTGGGTGACCTGGGAAGCTACAATTAAAGCTGAGGGAAAACCAATGAGAGGGTTGGTTATACAGCTAGATGGTGAGATGCATGTTGACAATTTTCTCGAAATTCCATTCTCATGCTTTCTCTTCAAAGGCAGTCCTACATTTGATTTACGGTGGCTAAAAATGGAGACATTGCTTGTTGCTGATGTAACCAGAGTGTTGATTGAAGAGTTGCTTTGATGAAGCATCCTGCAAAACCCACAGACTGCTGAAAGTTTAGCTCAAAATGTACAGAATGAAGGATGATTACAAAGTATTGACTCCCAAGGTTGAAGTGAAAAGGATGAAAATAAGCTGAGATTACATTCACAGTGACTCCCTAGGTTGCTTCACCCAAAGTCAAATCAAAACGTATACAGTTTTTGCTGGTAAAGTATTAAAAAAAATGTAAACATCTGTTGTAGCAATGATGTGGATAAATTTGTTACCTTCTATCAAAGAAAAGAATCAATATTCACCTCTTTTCTAGAATAACAAATGACTTGGTGTGCAAGAAAACATTCTAAAACAAGAAAGATTGGAATCATCTATTGTAGCTTTTTCAAGAACAAACAACAGTTCAACAAATAGACATAAACTTTCAATTTCAAGTACCATATGCTGTCATCTCTTACCAAATGTGTGACTAACCACAAATGAGACATCCAATATTATGTTTTCCATGGTCCTAAATAGAGATCACTGAATTAGCATCAAATTCCCAAAAAATTTACATTTAAGACATAATTAATTTTTATATCCGCGAGTATCCGGGCCAGCTTATGTGCACCTACTAATCTCACGAGACAACCACATAACCTGACACTACTTGACGTAGGCAAACTCGTAGGATAATATACTAAGTAGATGGCTACACAAGGTTTGAACTCATGACCTGAGCTCAAGGTCTTAAAGGAATACTTTTGAACACTAGGCCAACTCATGGTTGGTTACATTTAAGACATAATGAAATTAATGGAAATTGGTTTTTCTTTCTGGATATAATTAGCGATGATCCTCAATAACATATCAATATCCCAAACACACAAAACATGGTAGATCAAAACACCAAAATGAACCAAAAAAAAAGGGCACGATTTTATTTAATTCAGCAAACAAAACATAAACCAGATTCAGAAAGCTAATTTGCATTACGCAATATACTAATTAGAAAGCAGGAGACGAAACAGAAAAAACTGGAGGATGATGTGTTTGATGAAATACCCAAGAGAGAGCTCGAGCTAAACGCGTCAATTCGATGGGCTGATAATGAAGTGAGGCGCGGCAATTGATTGAAAGAGGAATTAAAATGGAGAAAATTGTGAGAAGCTTTAGAATGAGAGAAAGATATCGCAGCGAGCTTCATCGATTAAGCGGCTGTTATTCATAAAAAGATGGAATTGGTGGCGCTCCGGTGTCGAGAGGGGGCGTTAAGGAGAGAGAGGTGACGACGGTCGTACTTTTCAAGACTCATTGGACTTTTTTTTCGAGTTTTTTTTAATACTAATTGAAGAATGTTTTTTTTTGAGAATATTGGGATAATTGTAAATAATTGGTTTGCCTGATTTAACATATAGATAATTTTTCTTTTTCTTTTTTTTTTAATAGAAAACCAAATCCAATAAAAATTAACCATCAAATTTAATTTGTGCAAAAATTTAGACTTTAAACTTTGTTAAGGAAACATATTTATATAATGTTGTCATATGTGGTAGATATGAAATAAAGTACGTGTCCAAAATAGTTAAGACTAACTTATAAAAATATGTGATTTATAATATTACAAATTAATTAACCACATATGTGTTTGAAACAACTTTTAAATTACAATAGTGTGGTTTACAATTATTTTTTTTAATACAATTTGTGATTTATAAATTATACAAACAATTATTCAATTTTTTTATTGACAATTTTGAGAAGTTTTACATTTCAATGGCCGGTCTTTGAATTTGTCTTTATATTTTATTTTTTAATATATTAATGCAATTTTATAAGCTTGTTGATAATTATTTATTCTAAAATTTTATTAAAAAAATTGATTTATTTTTTATAGGGTAGAATAAATAATTTATTAAAATTAACCGGTAAAGTGATTTGTTTTAGAAATAATATCAAGAATATCCACATTAATTCACATTTATCCACTAATACCGGTTGTGTTTTTTTAATATCAATTTTGTCCAAAAAACCCCATAAATGGTGGTGATCCCATGTTTTCCGTTTTGAACGTTTACCATCATGCCCTTGATTAATTAGCTGTTACGTTTCTGTTTTAAATACGTTTTACTTTCCTTAAATGTTGTAGACCATAATAAATAAATGGGAAAATTGCAAATATAACCTCGAAATTTGCGTTATAATGAAACAAATCCTGATTTGATATTTCTTATATTTAAGACCTTATGCTGATGTCATGTGAGTGTGAATAGACCAGAAAGCCCTTAAAAATTGAATGTTTGCATAGGGAAACGAAACGTCCGATCGAAAACTAAAACTCTCTAACTTCGGATCGTTAACGAAGCGTCGGACCCACGATCACCCACGATCTAAACGAAACCCACGATCCTTTCTCTTCCAAACGCACGATATTTTCTCTTCCAAACACACGATTTCATATCTTGAAACCCACGATCGGTCTATTTTCCTTTTAAAGTAAGTTTAAGTTCCGTTTTTGATTTCGTACAACACCCCCCAAACGTAAGAGAAGGAGAAGGATTTACGCAAATCAACGACAAAAGGTATGCCTTTTCGATGTTCCCAAGTTAGGTTTAATGATCGGTCCGATCATCGAGAAGATCGCCGATCATTAACCCTAGAAAATACAATAGTTAATGTCGATCCCGCCCCGATCATAGTAAAAGATCGCTCATATTTGAGCGAGCTCTAACTATGACCGATCGATCATAAATCCCACCGATCATTAACCATTGTATTTTCTAAACGCATCTTCTTCGATGATCGGACCGATCACACTACGATCGGTCCGATCATAGACTATGACGGTCCGATCATGACTATGATCGAACCGATCATAGGCACATGTTTCTTCGACGATTTTTAACTCTTTTTAATGGTGTCTTTCAGGTCAAATGGTCGCTTTGAAATATAGATCGCCGATCACTTTCATGCCACTCGTCACTTGTGTCTCACACTTGTCTAATACTGTGAAGAACATCAAGGTGGGGCTTACTCCAACACAGCTTGCAATGTTGAGAGAAACATTCATCGGGCGTTTAATTGATTTAGAGTTTAAGTTCTCTGGCCCTCTCATTCATCTAGTTCTATTAAGAGAGGTTGAACAAGAGAATGAGCAAGAGATGAGTTTTTTGCTCGGAGGACGGGTAAGGACATTTACAAAGGATGATTTCGCACGCATCACTGGATTGCCGCGTGGGAAACCATTTATACGTAGGGACCATTCGATTAGACTGCGAGAGTTGCTGTTCCGAGGCCGGTATGGTGTAAACAAGTTTGATTTAGACGAGAAGATCCTTGATCATGAATTGACGGCGATAAGGGCGTAGTGAGGATGGCCTTGGTGTACTTTGTGGAGCTAGTATTGATTGGTGGATTGAGAAGAAAACAAATCGATACCGTTTTTATTCATTGGTAAAGAAGAAGAAATGTGGGAAAGCTTTGATTGGGTTGACACAATTTATGGTATCACGCTTAGTTAGTTGAAAGAAGCAATTGAAGGCAAATTAAAACCGACGGAGGAAAATAAAGAGGAAGAAGTAATTGAGGATGCATGGTCGAGGATGAGAAAGCGAAAAAGCCTCGATGCAAAGCGGGGGTGCAACCTACTCATGGCTTTGGATTTCCATCGCATTTCAGGTAATGTAACTATTGTAGGCATGGATTCTTTTGTATTACCTTGATGTGAAAGTGTACAATTATATGATAATATAACTATTGTAGGCATGGATTTTTGAACAAATACCCGAGTTGGTTCTTGAAAAAATATATATCAAGGGTGGAGAGGATCTACCACCGGTATGCTCGTGGCGGATTGCAAAGACAATGACACAGGCCTTAAGAAGAATATATTTGCTCAATTGGACAAGGTACTTTTAAAATATTTCTAAAGTTCATTGTTATATATTATATCTGTCGAAATGATCTGTCCGATCATAGTGTATGATCGGTCCGATCATACACCATGATCGGACGGATCACACACCATGATCGGACCTATCATGTCGACATAGTCTTGTTATGTCTCGACTAAATGATCGGTCGATATGATCGGGCCGATCATACACTATGATCTTACCGATCATACACTATGAATCTGGCCGATCATTTAGCACGGAGTTTAGGGTTCTCTCCTGCCTAAATGATCGACCGACGCTATGATCGGACCCGATCATACGCTATGATCTGACCGATCATACACTATTTTCTCCCCCATCCCTTTTATATCTTTTTTTTTTTCTCTTCCCCCCCCCCCCGAAATGATCGGTCATATCATGATCGGGCCGATCATACACTATGATCGGACCGATCATAGTGCCCCCCCCTATGATCGGTCCGATCATAGTGTATGATCGGCCATTTGAAATTATGTAAGGTTCTTAATTTGGTTTCATGTTTTTCATGTTAAAGGCAAAACCAAGAAAAAGAAGAAGATTGTTAAAGATTTGGAGGTGGACAAGACAAAGTGTGAGAAGGTGAAGAAGGGTATTGATGGGAAGGGGGTAAAAGCGAGGAGGTGAGAAGAAAAAAGGAAAAAAGGAAGATGAAGTGGAGGAGAAGAGGCAAGGGATGACAAACCAAGGAAAAGATCGGGTTTGTCATCTAAGTACAAACGAGCAATTTTGAACCGTGAGGCTCGTATTGGATGTGTTGAGAATGATGTTCGGGAAATCAAATCCATGTTAATGAATATCCAATCGATATTGTTGAATGTAAGTAGACATATATATATGTATATATATTTGTATTTGTTACTTATTTTGATAGTTTTGAGTGTTAATATGAAATTGTTATTGCGTAAATTAACTATGAAGGCGATAGGATGGAGGAGGATGATCTCGATGGAGTTAGTGATGATAATGAGGAGGAGGAGGGGAAGGAGGAGGAGGATACGGGAGGTGATAAGGGAGAGGAGGGTAGGGATGAAGAAAATAAAGAGGAGGAGGAGGGGAAGGAGGAGGAGGATAAGGGAGGTGATAAGGGAGAGGAGGGTAGGGAAGAAAATAAAGAGGAGGAGGAGGGGGATAAGGGAGGGGATAAGGGGGGGAGGGTAGGGGGAAGAGATGGAAGAAGGGAATAAGGGAGTGGAAGAAGATAAGGGAGGGGAAGAGGATAAGGGGGGAAGGGATGGAAGAAGGGAAAGAGAAGTCCACTTGGACATCGTCATGATTCTCCGAAAATTTTGAGTTTAAAGACGCGGCACTAGAAAGAGAAAGGCCATAGGTCCAGTTCAACAAGCTCAGGTCTGTCGGAGAAGAGATTGAAGTTCGAAGAAGCGCGATCATACAATTATATGACCCATTGTACATGGTCCCGGACGAAATCCTCAATAAATATAAGACCTTCATTCTTGGCAAGAGGAATGGTAAGGCCCTGGTGCCGTGTCGTTACTATTGTCCAAAAACCAAAACAATTCTTCCTCGATTGGCCTCGGGACGAAAAAGGCGGATGCAAATCTAGGCCATGAGGTGAGTGTATATCTATTATACGGTCCATAAATTCACATTGTTGTGTTACTAACTAATGTTCGCTTTGAATATATAGACGTTGATACATCCATCGCCCCTTTATTGAAGCAAAGCCGAGGATCGCCTGAATTTATTAAGCATCCATTCACAGTGGTTGACTCATATTTTGCGGTATGTATTTGATATTTGTGAAATTGTGAATTCTTTGTTGAAATGATCGGTCAGTCATTGTGTATGATCGGTCCGATCATACACCATGATCGGACCGATCATACACCATGATCGAACATATCTTTTGTTTTTTTCTAATAACCTTGTGTACTTGCCACAGAATATTGCGGTAGGAGTCGGGAAAAATATGGAAAGTCGTGAAGAATAATAAAGTCTATGATTGGCGTAAATGCTTTGAACTCATAGATTATGTCCTAGGCCAAGATGGAGACTTCACGTCCTTGGGGTGACCGCGATTACGTAAGTTTATAATATATTCTATTCATTTTTGTTAAATTATTTAATTTCTGGTAAATTAGTTTTTAATATTGTTTTCTTCAATTACTTCCATTAGGTATACGCTCCAAGTGAATATAAAAATCTCATTGGATATTGGTGGTCATTGATCCAACCCGCACGCGCTTGTATACTATGATTCTCTTCCCACTTACTCAATCGAGAAGGAGATTGCAGCAATCATAGGGCCACTTCGAATTGCGTGCCACATCTATTGTACAATGTCACCTATCTCGAGAGCATGGAAAAATGGCCGATGGGCGTATGCGAACACCCCGATACAAGACAACGATAAAGATTGTGGTGTTTACACTTTGAAGTTTTTTGAATGTCTTGTAACAGGAAATAAGGTAGATATATTAATCCCTTCCCTATTTAAACAATTTAGATTAATGTTATCTGCCGAGGTGTGGTCCAACACACCCGTTTTTTAAGTAATGCAATTGTTCTTCTATGCTTTCACTTATCAATTTAATTTCATTTATTTTTAACCAATTTGCAGTCCATTTAGTTGTAGTAGGCTCTGACCGATCATAGGCTATGATCGATCACTATATGACCGATCGCACTGTCTGAATGATTATTAATTAAATACCCATCGCACTGTCTGAATGATCGGTCCGATCATTGTTTATGATCGATCACTATATGACCGATCATAAGCAATGATCGGTCCGATCATGATATTTATCATGTACTACTATGATTAAAAAATATAAACTTCATTTGATTCTAAACTGATGTACCAACCAATTACAAGTTGATACGAAAGTGGATTACGACATGTTTTTCTATTATGGCCGATCAACCACACCTCCCACAATGTCGTGTTTTAACAGAACCCTCCAGTTGACAAGATCCTAAGTTTTTTCCGACGTCCGATCGTGCCACCATTTTAGGCGGTACCACACTTACCCCGAAATCCAAAGAGAAGATTTATATTCGACTCGTGGGCCGGATTGATAGGCTCCGCATATGCATTAAGTAAGAAGCCGGACGTAAAATAATCGGCATAATGTATATGGGCCGACGTCCCGCTTCTCGGGCACCGCGAGTGCATGTTTGCGGGGCAACCGGTCTAGATCAAATAACCGACAACTACACTCCATGGTGTTAAGATCAACGGTCGCAACATAATTATTATCTATTACTTTGAAACGGTAAATCTCGATGGTAGAGACGGAAAGTGTGATCGACTTCATATGAGATATTCCCGAGTCGCTCCTCCGCATGCTTTGTTAGAATTCCCTGCGTCTTCGATGCTTCAACTCGACGCTCAAAGAACCATTGTTGCAATTTCGCACGAATACCTTCAACCAAGGCGATGAATTGGTAATTCTCTATCATCAACGAATACACTTATTGATAGATTCCGCAATATTCGTGGTCATTATACTATACTGTTTTTTGGGGCAAATGCCCTTGCCCATTTATGTAAACCAACTTCATTTTCTAAGTACTCACAAACACCGGTGAACAAAGAGAGGGCTTCCCAAAAACGTTTAAGGTGGACTCTCCGATAAGCCTTTGCGAAGAAAGAATATCTTATTGATATTTTCATTTTTAAACTTATGTGTCAAATTCATACTAAGATGGTGAATGCATATCCCATGACTTGCAGTCGGAAAGACAATCTCAATGGCTTTCTCAATGCTTTTATGTCTGTCCGATACAAACACCAGATCCGTAACGTCTCCAATTGCAGACTTCAGTTTTTCCAAAAACCAAGTCCATGATTCATCAGTCTCTCTGACAACGATCCCGAGCCTCTTGGATAAATTTGATTGTTCCCATCTAAACATGTGCTCACAAGCAATGTGCCCCGATATTTTCCCTTCAAAAAGGACCCGTCCAAGGCAATTACCGGTCGTATACATCTTTGAAATCCCCTAATACAAGGACCAAATGCTATGAAGAGAAATTTGAAGTGTTGGTCATCTTCTAATTCTATATGATATATCGCTCCCTGGATTTTCACACTTCACCGCTTCACAATACGGCCACAAGAGATTGTAAGACTCTTCATGTGAACCTCTCACAATCTCATATGCATCCTCTCTTGCTCGCCACGCTTTATCATAAGAGATGTTAACGCCATATTCTTTCCCGCATGTCATCCATTATATCTCTCGGCCTATATCTACGACTACAATTTACAAGTTTCATCTTAATAATGTCTCCAACCACTTTGCTACTCGCTTGCCTATGATCATGGTTCAATACGAAAGCGAACATGAATGAACGTCTACAAACTTTGTAACACTAAATATGTTGGTACCCTTTAAACACACCGCTTAGGAACCTCCACTCACAATTTGGATCAACACATCCAACCGAATATAGGGTCTTAGTCGATTTTTTCACTTTCCACTCAAAACTTCTTCCAATCGCCAACCTAGACAATCTACTTTATTAAATCTTGCTTGGAAAGGAATATCGGCCTACTTCAAACTCCTCCATACACATCGTTTGCGTAACATTCATCAATGAACTATTTAACTCAATAGGTTCAAGTTTATTTTTTCCCTTAGTATCACGTACATCCACACGAATACTCGGCTCACATTCATTTCTATCAAGTTTCACTCTCACGACCCCCTTTGGACATTTTGGAGGTCAAATGGGTCATCCAACTGATAAACTTGTTTCACATTCATTGACAACATCCCTCTCATTTTTCACTCTCACAGTGTCCCTCCGAACATCTCGGGTGTCAAATGCATCATCCAATCCTTGAAAAAATCATTATCATGTTTATCATTATGAAAACCCCATTCAGCCTTATCCCAATCCATCCTCACATTATCATCATTTGCTAGATCATATGGAGCTATACTATCATCTAACGAAGTCATAGATGCAATATTCCCCAATCCATTACACTCGATTTAAGTAAACATTCCCCTACTACTACCACTCATTTTCTCTCTAGGTTCACAATATACACATATAGGATCGAGAGGTTCCAACCCATCATATAAAACCGTAGCTCCATATCATTTCTAATTTCAAAGGGGGACAAACCGTTGCAAACTTATATATGCACTTGATTTTTATCGTAGTCAATGAAGGGTCGATCCTACAATTACATATAGCCTCTCTACTAAATTTTCATATTTTTATACCCTTATCGACAATTATTCCTCCCAATGTGCCACCAATATAATTGTAACCTTCAAGATCCCAAGTGTCCACCATAACGAACAAATATTCTTACAAGTTGCATCTACAAAAATAGTCAAAATAATTATATCACCAAATATACTAAATGATCTGGCCCGATCATACACAATGATCCGGCCCGTAGTAAGCAATGATCGGGCTGTAGAGCAATGATCGGACCGATCGTAAGCAATGATCGGCCCGATCATTGCCCATGATCGACCGATCATTGCTTACGATCTCACCAATCTTTTTTACTACAGCAAAACGAGGTTATGATTTTTCCTGTTTTCTAACACACAAAAATATCATAACATGAATGAAACTTACCTTCCTTCTTCCTCCTTAAGCAAGTTGAGAGAGAAACTTTAGAGTTAGAGTGAGAGTGAGAGACTTTAGTTAGAGAGAGACTTTAGAGTGAGAGTGAGAGACTTTAGAGAGATTACCATGAAGTGGGTATAGGTAATGACCAATAAAGTTAAAGAGATTAGGTTTTTTTGTCTTTTCACACTATGATGACATCAGCATAAGGTCTTATTTAAAAGAAATCAAGAGTTTGGATTTAGTTCATTAATGTTGGGAAATGGAGGTCATATATGCAATTTTCCCTAAATAAATGGCAGCCAACGTCTTTTCATTTTTCCCTTGGACGGCGTGTGGAGTTAAAGTGGGTAAATTTACTAATTTATAAATCATATAAGTATTAATGCTATTATACCTATTTATTATGGTCTAATATGAAATTAACACTTTGTTTTAAATCGTTTTTGAAAAATTAATGTGATTTGTAGATTAAATTACTAAAAAAAAAAACCTAAATGACAAATGAGGATGAAGTAAATAAAACCTAAATTTTCAATGTGTTAGTCTTTATCCGTACAATAAAGGCCTGTTTCTCCGGCATCACACGCGAACTTCGTTCCGTCCCTCTTTTTGGAAGAGACCCCCAAACTTACACTCTCCATGAAAGAAAAAAGATGAAACAAAAATCGAATCATTCAATCTGATTGTTCATATTCTCTCCTCTCTCTCTTCAAAATCCTATCTTTCTAAAATTCTCACAGAACCCAGAAAAATCAAAGCTATGTACTTGTCCGACAAGCCTCGCCCAATCAATTTCTACAAGGAAGAAAGCAATAACAGAGATATGATTATTGAAGTTTCCTCTAATGGAGGAGGAGAATCCCATCTCCCTTCTCTTCAAACCCATCATCACCAAATCATGTTCGGAGATAGCAGTGGTGAAGATCATGAAGTTAAAGCTCCGAAGAAACGAGCTGAAACTTGGGTTCAAGACGAAACTCGAAGCTTGATTTCTCTTCGTCGAGAAATGGATGGGTTATTCAATACTTCTAAATCCAATAAACATTTATGGGAACAGATTTCAGCTAAGATGAGGGGCAAAGGGTTTGATCGTTCTCCTACTATGTGTACTGATAAATGGAGGAATTTGCTCAAGGAGTTTAAGAAGGCTAAGCATCATGATAGAGGAAGTGGGTCTGCTAAAATGTCTTATTATAAGGAGATTGAAGAAATTTTGAAAGATAGGAGCAAGAATTCTCAGTATAAGAGTCCTACACCCCCAAAAATTGATTCTTATATGCAATTCTCAGAAAAAGGTAAAAAAAAATGTTGGTTTTGTGTTATAAGTGATTGCAATAAAAGAGTAAGAAGCAGAAGCACAATTTATCTTATGAGTTTTCCGATGTCAAACGTTGTAGGGTCCTGGGATTGTACCGTGAAATGTGTAGTAGAGTAGGGTCATGTGAGTGCAGTATGAGATTAGGTGTGCTCAAGCTGGCCAAACACACGTATATTAAAAAAGGAAAAGCAATATTTCAATATTCAGGAGTTTGGTTTTTATTACAGTTCTATTTTTGTGAATGATAATGGTACTAGGTTAGTAGCTAGCTAGCCATAAATGTGCGTTGACTATTATAGAGATGGGGCAAAATTTGGAAACTTTATATCCATCCAAATCTTGTTGTATAGAAAGAAATGTTTGTTGTTTTTTCTCCTCATTTAGGTGGGGTGGAGAGTGGGGATCTTCTCTCTTTTATGTGTTTGTTTCTTGAAATACATTTTTTTTTCAAATGCTATTTTTGGTGGTTGCTGAATTCTTCAAGTGTGCTAGGTATGTGAAATTTGAGTTTGTAACACAATTATTATAAAATTTTGTGCCAATGCAGGACTTGAGGATAATGGTATTTCGTTTGGACCGGTCGAAGGTACAACATACTTGTGATTTGCTGTCATCGAGCTGTTATCCGTATTAATGTTATCTTGACAAAATATTTGCCTCTCTTGTAGGAAATCTGAGTTTTTGTGGCTGATGACAACTGTTAGCATTCATCACTCGACTTTATTTCTTAATTTGTTTACTGTTTAGTACAACGGAAGCAGGAATTGAGAATGACAAAGAAAATGATACCATAATTTAGTGAATCTGCAGTTAAATTGTGCAGGAGATTCTAGTATGCACCATATATAAACTGATCGTGGAAACGTAAATTACTAGTTAGCCTTTTAGATCAAGCCATCCATGTCAATTTTGAACTATTGATGTGCCGGAAAGGAAGACACTGAATTAGGTTTATAGCCTCTTGTACATTAAGAAATCACGTTAAAGGTTATTAGAAGTTATAAATCTGCGTGAGTCCATTACAAAATAATGACATTTCTCGATTATGATTCTATGTGGTTTATAGGATAGACTTCATTAACCTCTCTAGAGTGTGACTTGATTGAACGACATGATAAGAAAGCATCAATGGAATCGTGCATACTGCATCATCTTGCATTGCTTGATGGATTGAAACACCTGGGATAACTGGGACCAAAAGTTTTACTCTTCAGAAGTCAAATAATTCATTATTGTTTGTTATACCAATAAAATCAGTTGTCTTGCCTGGCCTGTGAATGATTTTTTTTATATTTAATGTCCCTCTACTACCGAATTATGGTTTTATGATTTAAGTAGCTGTTAAGTTGTATCTTCATTTGTATTTCTTCTGTATGATTTCATTGCCTGACATCTTCTTGGTGCAACCATGAACATCATATTGTCTAACTAGTTGACCTTTAAATTTATCGGAGTAGAAGCTTGATATTTGTGTTTCAAAATTGTAATAATGATAACCTAAAATTTCATTGTATTCAAATTCTCAAATTATGGTGTTACAATACTATTAACTGATTTGTTTTTATAGTGGCAATTTACTTTTTAAACCATGTTCTTCTGAATGAATTTTTATCAAAAAGAAGAGAAAATTGTTCTTCCTCTAAGTTTCTTGGCATGCAGCCAGTGGTAGGCCATCACTCAATCTTGAAAGACGTCTAGATCATGATGGACATCCTCTTGCCATAACAGCAGCTGATGCAGTTGCAGCAAGTGCCATTCCACCTTGGAATTGGAGAGAGGCCCCTGGAAATGGTAATACTGCAGAAACCACATTTATCAACGCTTGTGAATGTTTAGCGCATAGTCCTATTATATGTCATATTATTTTCTAGATTATGGGCTGTACATTTATAATTTTAATCCAGCATTGGAGTATACACAATGTTGGTATTGAGATTCACCTCCAGTCAAAGGGCTTTAGATAAAAAAAACCAATGCTGCCTTTGTTTAAGATACCGCTCATGAATATAACATGTTTTTTGTTCCTGTCAATTTGTCGTCTTCTCGGTAGGTGGGGATAGTCAGGCATTTGGTGGGAGAGTCATATCAGTCAAGTGGGGGGATTATACAAGAAGAATTGGTATTGATGGCACGTCAGATGCCATCAAGGAGGCTATCAAGTCTGCTTTTAGGCTGAGAACTAAACGTGCATTTTGGTTAGAAGATGAGGACCAGGTTGTTCGAAGTTTGGACAGGGACATGCCTTTGGGGAATTACACTCTTCACCTCGATGAAGGTAATTTTTTTTTGTGTTTTCATTGATTGAGTCGACTCTTCTAAATGTTATATCACAAACCTGCATGTTTTGACACAGTAATGCATGAAAGAGCCACTGATTTCTAATTTCAGGGTTGGCTATTAAAATCTGCCTCTATGATGAATCTGACCACTTACCAGTACATACCGAAGATAAAATATTTTACGTTGAAGATGATTACCGGGATTTTTTAGCTCGTCGTGGTTGGACATGCCTTCGGGAGTTTGATGTGTATAGAAACATTGATAATATGGATGATCTCCGTCCTGGTGCAATATATCGCGGTGTAAGTTGAGCAACTGCACAGCTATGCTATTATGTTATGAATTTTGGCTCTGGGTGTGCTCCTTGTTAATTGGGACTTGGTTTTAATCTTTTCTACCTTCACACATGTAAACAAATATGGCTGCAGTGCTATGGAATAGGCAGCCTTTAGGCACATGCTCTTATGCATTTTCGACAGGCTATCCTATGTCTGTATATATGTATCGTTAGTCGCGGTATTCTCATCTCCAGTCAGTATGCATGTATGCAGAGATCCTATATATAAATGTGAAAAGTCCTCCCTTTTCCCAACTATTTTAACTTAGAACCAAACCAAAGGTTGTTGCTTATTATGATGGTTGCCTTGTTAATTAACTAACAGCTTCTTGATTCCAGATAAGATTTTGTGTGCACAACTCCAGATTCTAACAGCGTATTAACGGATCGTTACGTTATTTTGTAAGACAAACTTTTTTAAATATTTTAACTCAGGGACAAGAAATACCGTAATTTATAGAGTGAAGAGTTTCCCTTGCTATAATTGAACAACATATGATAAATTTGAATTGCTCTTTATTATTCAAAATGACTCAGATTATGCATAAACAACAGATCCAGTAGCTGATTGAAAGAACAGCTAATTTCAATGGTGAAATGAATGTTTCTAACAAAACAAGAATATGGGGTCGAATTTAATTTGGTTCTGAGAAGAATTTGTTGATGGAAGGCATGATCTGAGAGGGTCTGTTTCTGATGAACTTCCTGAACCTATGTTCTGCATATTTTTCTCCTTCTTCAAAGTTATCAAGTATTCCTGCAGCTCTCTTCTCCTTCATAACCCTGTTAATGTTTTGACCAAATCAATAATACATTGATTACTGAAGATAAAGTTTTTTTAAAGTGGATTATTATTAACATTTCCAATAGCAATTGGCAACTATTTTAAATTTTCTCAATCTCCATTAATATTGATCAGGGATGGTAATTTTCTAAAAAGAAAATGAATCTGGTTTTTTATGGGAAATTATAGGAGGAGATTGGAACGGTGTGCCTTCTATTCATAAAATGTGGGATTGTATTTTTTATAGGAGAGAGGAGAGACAGACATCTACGCAGATTCGATCGTTCATGAATAGGGAGTCAAATTGTGATGGTTACATCCAATAATTTCTCGTTCAAACGTAATTTTCTTGAAACTGTTTTTTTTTTTTTAAAAAAAAAAACGTTAAGTCAATTATTATAACATATATATATGTGAAGCAAATGGAAGATGAAATGAACCTGACTTCAGGGTTGGTGGTTATATTTCTAATAAGTTGCATCCCACAAATCCCAACGGCTACACCAACTGATGCAAATAGAGGGTAAACCTACACATACATAAACAGAATTCAATAACAAGAAAAAGTTTTGTTAATTTTCTCAACAGCCAAACAGAAAATAATGGAATGATAATAATAAAAACCTCAGGCTTTAACCATCTGTTGGCCATGGCAGAAGAGAAAAGAAATCAACTCAAAAACTGAATGATTATTCTCCTCTTCTCTTCTCCCACAAGAAAGAGAGAGCTGCAGGATTGATTTGAATTCCATTTTTTATGTCTAAAATTATTTATAGGAAGAAAAGAAAAGAAAAGAAAAGAATGATGATTTTATTTTTGGAAAGGAAAAGAGGGGTCAGAATTGAGGGGCGTTAAGCCTAGGCCATTTCCTTAATTGCCGAAGATTTCGTTTTGACCTTTGTTGGTGGCATTCAAACTTACCAATACTATTGTCGTCTTTCCTTAGGAATAGGATACCTCCTTCTCAAGTTTTGTTTTTGCTTTTTTAAACTATCATTTTTTATATTAGATTATTTTTTATTTTAAAAAATAAATCAATTCGAGCTTGTTGGAAGGAAGTAGGTGCCAGAAATGTGGACAATTAATTAATAGAGAACATGCTTAAAACTCATTGTTCAACATCATTTTCAAATCATGTTACCCCATTGTTTGTTTCCCTAGATTTCGCAAGATTTCAAATTCAAAAAAAAAAACCAAATCAATTCCACTATTTGTTTTCATTAAAAATATTAGGATTTAAAATCAGAAATGATTTCAAATCAAATTTTTACTTAAAAAATTTTCCTTACCAAAATGGTAGAATTTTGCAAGCTTTTAAAGTATTTTAAAGTAAATTACCTTTCTAATCCCTTTTCAATTAACTACCCACTAACTATTTAGAATAAAAAAGTTAAATTAGTAATATCTTTATTTTCTTTTCATTTGCTATAAACATCCAAACACAAAATGAAAATTAAATTCGTTTCAAATCCTACCGATTCCAAACACAATTAAGAGTTTAAAATCATTTCTAGTATTTCAAATCACGGAATTTAAAATCATTTCTAGTATTTTTTTGGATCCAAACAGAGAGTTAATGTTTTTTACTGGAGGACTCAATTTTGTAAGAAACTAATTTTGGAGTGTATCTTTTGCAAAAAGAAAAAAAAAAGGAGTATAAATTGATGTAATAAAAAATTTGAGGGTGCTTATTCATTTCTTTTAATGTTGTTAACATTTTAAAGAAGTTTCTAAAATATGAACCAAACTTTAGAACCTAAACAGTAGTTGTTAAAAATCCCTTTTCTAAAATTTTTAAGAGTCATTGATATTTTCTAAAAATATTTATTTAAAAAAAACATGATCACAAAAAAAAAAAAAAAATTTAAAGGACAAAATGATCATTTAACAATCCTATGTTTTTAGGTATTAAAAAAAACAATCCTACGTTTTTTACGTTATCATTAGAACAACTTTTGTTAAGTAAAAAGAGGTGATTCCATAGTCAATTATTGTATGTCGTGCATGAAAATTTTAAAGAAAGTCATTTAACATTCATATATAAGTATCATGATAATATATCTTGTTTATCTTTTTTTTTTTTTTATAAAATGATTTTTTCACACTAAAATTTATAAAAACTTACAATTTAACTTGTTGTTGCGTGAAAATGGAATAAGAGTGATACTAAAGTGGGAGTGGGGTCGGGTGTCTCCTGGACCGTGACTTATGCAACTAACTTTAAAGAATTGAGTAAGAGGAGTGTAAAAAGTGACCTTAAATAGCTTAAAGCAAAAGGCCTAGCAAGACAGGTGACCGCACAAGGAAACAAGCGAGCACCAGGTGTGGTCGGCCTATCCACTCCGATGCCTAAGTCGGACGCAGGTGGTCCAGAGCGGAGTAGGAGTAGAAGTAACGTACCTCAACAGTGGATCTCCTCCGGTATTTATAAGAGAGGTGTAATGATGACCCTACCGTGTAGGTGTTGGGCATAGGCCCTAGGGCACGTGCCGGCTCCCGATTGGATGATCGCATATCATGTATGAGAGAGGGCCTCGGTGGTCGGTGCTCTTCCTTTGGGAGAGCACCCAGGCTCTTTGCCTTGGTGTTGAAATGGTTCCACACCAGGTGGGCTCACGCCTCTTCTGGCCTATGAGCCCATCTTTATCCATCTTCTATATGGATGGCCACCTGCTCTACTGAGCTCAGGTGAGTTGGTCTTCTAGGGATGAGCACGCACCTTGCCAGGTCTCGCGTGCTCATTTTGCTAAGTTCAAGAGGACCGAGCCCTTTCCAGAGTCTCTTGAAGTGATCTTCCAGGGTGGACACTCACCCAGTTGGGCCTGGTGGGTGTTCATCCGGCCCACTTCACTGGTGTCGTGGAGGTCTTTGGTCATCCCACGTGGCCTCCAGAGGGGTGCCACGTGGTTGTATAGTTGTTTGAAAATCCACCCATAACATAACTCATGATATTTTAAAATAGTTCAATACATTGTATGTTTTTATTGAAATAAAATCTTAATATATTAAAAGTGGGAGGGGTGGAGAATATTTCATTGTCAACTTTATCCTCGTTATTTTTCCTTTAATCCAAAATTAACCTTAAACTCTTTGACTACACATTTTTAGTTTTACTAAATTTTGTATGCATTAAAATTATGACCTTCTAAATATCTTAAAGTAAATAGGTCTATTATTAAATGAATGACTGGATTTATATCTTACGAGAAACAAAACCTTCAAATTAATATTATTAATTTATGGTAGATGGATGAAATCAAGTAATTTATAAAGACAAACGTATATTTCAACTCTATATTCACTGAACTAAAGATGTTAATTTATTGATTCCAAAAAACTTTAAGTTATAATATTCAACTTTCGACATCTTCAAACTTCACCATATACACAAACCCCATTTTAATTATGTTATGGGTGAAAATATCGTTAAGAGTGAGGTGACCACGTGTCGAAAATATCGCAAGCGAGCCTGGTTATATGAGCGCGTGACCCACCAGAAGCATGCGGACGACCCCCCAGGCCTCCACCACTAGCGGTGAACATACCATCAAGAGAGGTGCGTATAGACGCGGACCCATCTCAAAGAAATATAGACTAAGTGTCCAAGAAAGAGGGTGCTCAAGGCCACCACTGGTCTACTAGCTTTCTTGCGCGGTGATCACCTACGTAGCGGACACCACCAGTTACCTCTAACGCGGATCTTCTCCTCAGACTCATACAAATTTATTTGCCACGTGGAAGCAGCGGCGTTAGCTGGGCACGCCCGTGCGTTTACTTAGTACCTTTCACGCAACAACAAATTATAATTTTTTTAGATGATTGAAAATGAATTTTTTTCTTTTTATAAAATTTTATTATACAACCGTTGTTTTACCAATAAACACACCTACACCCTTTTAAGTTATTCAATTAAATTTTATATATTTTATATTTTTTTTTGACCCCATTACATTTTAAATTTGAAATTAAATCTTTTGGTGGATTTGGTGGTTATGGGTGGGTGTGGTGATCACGTGGCATTTATAAATTATTTTAAAAGATTGACATTCATCCAGTTTTCAACTACAATGGTATAAATAAGACTATGAGAAATGCCCCCCCTCATTTTTAAAATAAAATTTATAATGATTTTTTAAGTTTTGAAAATTTAATTAATTTATCCAATTTGCCCCCCTTTATTCTCCTAATATTCGCTTTATTAATTTTTCCCCCCTCAATTTTTTAAAAATGAAAAATAAAGTAAAATTAAATTTCTATCACTTTCTATTTTGCCTCCTTATTTCTAAAAGTTACTCTCTAAGCTCCCCTGGCTACCATATGTTAGTGAAGTGAGGGTGATTTAATTCATTTTGCCTTTAAAAAATGATAGTGATCGATTTTCAATCCATCCACCCAAACTTCTTGAGAGGGGAATCATCTCATTCATTTTTATTGATCTTGCGCTTAAATATTGTGATTACCTATTTTTTTTTCGTGGCTTAAAAAAGGAACACCCATGCTAATGTGTATAATTATAACCTCACAGAAATACTGAGAAAATGATGCTTGTGGAAAATGAAAAAGTGTGAGGGGGTCATTATATACTGCTCAATCATATTCTAAAATATTCATATACGGTTTATATAAAAAATTTATTGTTGCACAGTTTTTAGCAGTATTACTAAACATATTAAATGATGGCATGTAATTAATTTTGACCCGTTATTCGTTATTTCACTGAAAAAACCATTTCCACGCAACAACAAATTATAAATTTTACTTTTAGAGATAGATTGAAAATGTAGGAAATTTATTTATACTATTTTATAAAAATAATATGTTTTAAAAATATTTACAAATATAACAATTTTCGATTGTTTTTACAATCAATAAAAATTGAATTCTTACTACGCCCCCCCCCCCCCCCCCCCCCCCCCCCCCCCCCCTCTTTTAAGTTATTAAATTAAATTTTATATATTTTATATTTTTTTTTTTTTAACTTAATTGTATATTTTAAATTTGAAATTAAATCTTTTGATGGATTTGGTGGTATATGGGTGGGTGATGGTGATGCAATATTTATATAAACGTGTCATTTAATAAATTAATTTTAAAAGTATTGAAAATTTCACCAGTTTCTTGAAAGCTTTTCAACTCCGCTAGAGAGATGGATATATATAAGACTCGCCACCTGCCACCCACACACCTTGGGGCAGCCCCTTCAATTGGGGAAGGGTAGCGTCGTATTCCCCCCCCCCCCCAATTTTTAAAATACAAAAATTTATATGTTAAAATTGAATTTTTTTAAGTAATAAATTGAAAATTTAATATAATTTATCCAATTTGCCCCCCCTTTATTTCCTAATATTAGCTTTATATAATTTTTTCCCCCCTCAATTTTTTAAAAAATGAAAAAATAAAGGTAAAATTTAAAAAATTTACTATCACTTATCTATTTTGCCTTCCCTTATTTCTAAAAGTTATAACTCTGTGTATTTTTTGCCCCCCCTTAAAAAAAATTCAGGCTCCGCCCCTGAGACTCACCATATGTTAGTGAAGTGAGACTGAGAGAAGAGATTAATTCAATTTGCCTTTAAAAAAATGAATAGTGAATCGAATATTTCAAATCCATCCACCCAAACTTCTTGAGAAGGGGAATCATCTCATTCATTTTTATTGATCTTCTGCTTAAATATTTTCAGCAAATTACCATATTTTTTCTATTACTGTGGCTTAAAAAAAAGGAATTATAGATTAATGCATAATGTGTATAAATTATAACCTCACGAGAAATAGTGAGAAAATGATGCTTGTGGAAAATGAAAAAGATGTGAGACGGGTACATTATATAATGATCAAATCATATTCTAAAATATTCATATACCGGTTTTATATTAAGAAAATTTATTGATCACGTACAATGCACGTTTTTTTCAACTAGTATTCACTAAACATATTAAATGATGACATGTAATTAATTTTGATCTGTTATTCACTATTTCAATGAAAAAATCACATAAATAATGCAGGGAATAGACTATTGTAAAAAGTTAAATTGTAATTTCTTGAATGTAAAGATGCAATTAAAAAATATAAAAAAATCTGCCCTAAATATGAACTTTAAAAAAAATGCTTGATTGATTCCATTTATTGGGAGGCAGGGGCGGATCCACTCACAAGCGAAGGGGGGCAATTGCCCCCCCTCATTTTTTCACAAATTTAAAATTCCTATATAAAAGTACCTTTTTTTATAAAAAAAATCAATTTTTGATATATTTTATCTATTTTACCTCTTTAAATTCTCAAACATAGTTCTATACATTTTTTGTTCCCTCTTAAAAATATTTCTGGCTCCGCCCCTGTTGGGAGGTGGATTTTCTGTTTGGTTATAGTAATACTTTGATAACTTATCTTAAAAAGACAATCTCTCTTTTAAGGAAAAAACAAACCAACGATTTTATTAAGCATTTAGCCCCCACCTGTTTGTGATTATTTCACATAAGACAGAAAGAAGGTTGTGGAACAATTTCAGATTAATCAAAGTCAAAGCTCTTGATCCAATTTAACTTAACCCTGTCATGTGCATCCCCCATCCATCATTCTCTTTCATCACTCCTTTACTATATACTTGTTTAAAAAATATAGATATCACGTGATGTTGTTTTTTTAAATATCCATATATATTAAATTAGAGAAGATAAAAGCTTGAACATTTTTAATTTAGGAGAGAAAACGATGTTTAACCATACCAATTATATTCAGATTAATTGGTATTATTTGTCACCGGGCCCTTAGTCTATATAGAATTTACCAAAAGTCTGTTAATAATCATATTGTATTTGTTTTTAAAAGATAGGTTTATTCACTCTATTTAATTAAATTACATCTATTTTTAATTAATTATTTTACTTATAAAAAATTATTTTACTCCTTTAAATTTTAAGAAGTTATAAATTTAGTGTTTATTATTAAAAAAATCGAGTTAAAATGCAATTAAAAATGATAATTCAGTTTTATAACAAGTATATATTTATGTTTTAATTAGCAACTTAAACATTAATAAGAAACTAAACTAATTGCATCATGTATTCATCAAATTTCAACTCAATTTTAAAAAAAATGAATTTTTAATATTTTAAAAGGTAAAATACCATCTTAGTCCCTGAACTTTCACTCAAGTTTCATTTTCGTCCATAAACTTTTAAAAGTTACATTTTTCATCCCTGAACTATACGATTCATTCCATTTTAGTCCTTCAGTCTACATTTTCTATCTAGGACATTACTGGAGGGCTTATGTGGCATGTAATTGTTAATGTGACATTATATAAATATACAATTGAGGTTAAATGACGTGGAAAAATGAATATACAATGAGATTTAATACTGGAATTAAGGAGAAAAAGATGAGATTAACCTTCCTTTATATTCGTTTTTCTATGGTATTTAACCTCACCGTATATTTCTATAATGTCACATTATCAATTACATGTCACATAAACCCTCCATTAGTGTCCTAGATGGAAAAAGAAATAAGAATTTGTCTCAAATAACATAAATCTGCATACTAATTACTAAAATGTCCGAACTTTTTAAAAATTACTCAAATAGCATAATTATAGTTCAATAAATTATTGAACTATAATTCAATTAATTATTGAACTATTTTTCATAGGTATTTTTGACAAATTTGTTTGTTTTTTGGTTTTTTAAGTTCAAGGTCAATAATTTATTGAAGTATTTGATCATTTTTATTATTATTTTCAATGAAATTGTTAGCGATTTTGGTTCAATAAAATATTGAACTATAGTTCAATAAATTATTGAACTATAATTATGCTATTTGAGTAATTTTTGAAAAGTTCTCATTTCAATAATTAGTATGTAAAAATATGTTATTTCAGTAATTGCCCCAAAACAAATTCTTAAAGACCAAAACGGAACAAATAGGAAAGTACAGGGACGAAAAATGTAACTTTGAAAGTTTAAGGACGAAAATGAAACTTGAGTGAAAGTTCATGAATTAAAATGATATTTTACCCCATTTTAAATTATTATGTATTAAAATGAAATTTAAAGGACCAAATTAGAAAATGAGGCAAGATGTATAGCGGTATGCAAGTTTAAATATTTTAACATTTATGACATGTTACAATGATTTATTTTGTATTTATTTTCTATTTTTAGAAAGGAAACATTTTTATGTCCTATTGGAATTGATCAAAAACATATTTGTAAGTTTGTCAAATCTTATATAATATATACATAAAAGATTGGAATTGAAATAAATCAATATTATAATTTTGTGATCTACAAGACTTTGTTTTCATCGTCGGACACAAAAACAAAATGATGAGATATTTTTCTTCCATCAGCTTTTCCTAGGCTGTCTGCCTCAACTAAATTATTGTATGTCATCTTTTAAATTATTTATCATCAAAATATGGATCGTTTTTTTGCTTTTAAGCTAAAAATCAAGCTCAAGAGACTGAAAAAAAAGGCAAAAATATATTTTTATTACAATATTTAGTCTTGATATACAGTTTTAACAATTTAATCCTAATAAGCTCTTTTCTAGAGGGGAATTTAACTGGGTATCAAAATTTGATGCCATAATTAAAAATGTATCAGTGTTTAAAATTATTGATAAATATAATAATTTTTTACTTTAATTAGTAATCAACAGTAATTAATATGTGAATCAGTAATTTAGTTATTGTAAGAATATATAATTCAATGTTATTTGTAAACATTTTAAAAGCATGATATTTTTTTTATAAATATTACATAAAAATCTGCTAGATTGGCAATCGGTTTTTCATATATAATATGCAGGAAAGAAAATCAAATTTATAAATCGACAATGAAATACAAATTATTTTACTACCAAGTTAAACTTAGGTTGAAGGAAAAAACGACATCAAATCTAGTCAAATGAGAAAAAAAACCCAAAACGGGATTAATTTTTTTTGCATATATTATTTTAAATTATATGAGAAGATACTCAAACCTTCAATTTTAGACATAATATACAGATCTCTTATCCTAATAATGCTAATGTTCATGGTGTAAAAAAAGAACAAAATTTGAATATACAATTAAATAAGAGAAAATATTAATAATCAACCACTATTTAAGATCAAGAACATAATCAAATAAAGTTGTTGTCGTTGAAAAAAACAATAATTCGATAAATAAATAAAATGTTACCACAATGAACGAGAATTAAAGGTAATCAAAAAAAAAAAAAAAACGAGAATTAAAAATATATTATATTTCAACCCATTGAAACCAATGTTTAACAAAGCTCTCAAGTAGGTTCTTGTTCTTGCAAATCAGAATCAATGGCAAGATTTACTCAAACAAATCCAAGTTCCAACTTAACGTCGATCAAATTAATGCAAACCAAAAAGTTTTGAGATTTGATTAATTTCTCAAAACATGAATGATTGAAAAGACAAGAAATGAAAAGAAAAGTTTTTACTTTTTTAATGATTGTTGTCTTTTGGTAGCTGTCTATCTGTTTGTATGCGTTTACTGCACCGTCACGAGGCGGAGGAATCTTACAAAGCATTCACCTTTCTATGGTTTTTTTTTTTTTTGCATTATTGGCTTCATTCGGGTCGTCTTTGATATCTCTCCATTCTCTTTCGACCTCTTCCTTTTGCGTGTTATCTTTTAATTCTTAATGGGTAGTTTCTCGTTCTTCTTGATTTGGTTTTAGTTCACTGTTTCCAAGATTTCAGGCAATCCCATTTCCTCCTTTTTGGAAAAAGGATCGATTTTTCTGGCCTTTATTCGTTTTTTCTCTGGAAAATTCGCTTTTGGGAGGTGTCTGTTTCGAAATATCTGTAATTGAAGGTGTTCTGTTTGATAAGATGCCTCGGTTAATTTTCCCTCTTCGGTGGGAAAGTACTGGTGAGCAATGGTGGTATGCTACTCCCATTGATTGGGCAGCGGCAAATGGCTTCTATGATGTTGTTAGAGAGCTTCTTCACCTTGACACCAATCTCCTTATCAAGCTCACGTCTCTCCGGCGAATTCGCCGCCTCGAAACTGTGTGGGATGATGAAGCTCAATTCGAAAATGTAGCTAAATGCCGCTCGCTGGTTGCTAAAAAACTCCTACTTGAAGGTGAATTGCAAGGGGGTAAGAATTCCCTCATTCGTGCTGGCTATGGGGGTTGGCTTTTATACACGGCTGCTTCAGCTGGGGATATAGCTTTTGCGATGGAATTGCTTGATAGAGAACCTCTTCTTGTGTTTGGAGAAGGAGAATATGGTGTCACTGACATTTTTTATGCAGCAGCCAGGAGCAAAAATAGTGAAGTTTTCAGGCTTTTGCTTGATTTTGCTCTTTCTCCAAGGTGTTGGCTTAGCAGTGAAGAGAGAACAATAGAGGAGCAATTGGATGAGAGTGAGATGGAAATGCCTTCAACCTTCAGATGGGAGATGATCAATAGGGCCATTCATTGTACAGCAAGGGGAGGCAATGTGGAGATTCTGAGAGAGCTTCTTGGGGATTGTCCCAATGTGTTGATTTACAGGGATGCTCAGGGATCTACCATTCTTCATACGGCAGCTGGAAGAGGACAAATTGAGGTGAGATATTGGAGTTAGTTTTGTGCTTCTTTTTTAGTCAGTTTCATTGATTGTCTTAGACTGAGTTGACCATTCTGTGTCTTTACAATTTGTGCTTGATTGGATTACTTATTTAAGATTGAAGTTAATGAGTGGATATAAACAGTCTTAAATCAAAGCTAAAAGCCTAAACCTGATAAAGAAATGCTGATAATTATGTGATCATGATGCATATTGCAAACTGCTCTGCCCCTTTATTATTCTTTCTTATTCTACGAATGTAGATTCTTTTATGAGGCCACTTCAAAACTTTAGTTCCATTCATAGGATTTTGTCTGATTTTCATGCAGAAACCAGATTCCCTCCAGACCTTCAAGCTGAATTTTTTTGAACTCTTTGTTTCATCATAGCATTGTGATTCAAACTGTTGGGTTTGACTGTGCTACAGGTTGTGAAGAATCTTGTAGCATCCTTTGATATTGTCTCATCTACCGATAGTCAAGGAAACACCTCCCTGCATGTGGCTGCACACAGGGGTTACTTAGCTGTGGTGGAATTTCTAATTTCTGAATGCCCCTCGTTAGCGTCTCTTCCAAACTACTATGGAGACACTTTTCTTCATTTGGCTGTGGCTGGTTTCAGAACCCCTGGCTTCAGAAGATTAGACAGGCAGATTGAGCTCATGAAGCAGCTGATAGATGGTGAGTTAATGGATGTGCAAGAGATTATCAACATCAAGAACAATGATGGGAAAACAGCTCTTCACATGGCGGTAACAGAAAACGTGCAGTTCGAGCTGGTGGAACTCCTCATGTCAGTGCCATCAATAAACTTGAACATTTGTGATGCAGATGGCTTGACTGCACTTGATCTCCTCAAACAACAGCCACGATCGCCATCTTCTGAAATTTTAATCAAGCAAATGACTTCAGCTGGAGGGATCTCAAATCATCATGATTATTTATCAAGAAATGCTTTCTTTCCCCAGTTGAAAATGCAGGGCATTGGAAGCAGTCCTGGAACTTCTTTCAGAATCCCAGATGCAGAGATATTCTTGTATACGGGCGTTGAAAATGCGTCTGATGCAACTTGTGGTCAAGCAAGCAAGGACTTCAATATACGCTTAGATGTAAATGGTGAATGTGATTCAGTGGATTCATCAGACAAGAAGCCAATCTCTGTGAATTATGCAGCAAGAAGCCTGAAGCTTCTCCTGCAGTGGCCAAAGAGGAAAGAGAAGAAGGCTTGTAGAACAGACTGGGGTGATGATGAATTTTCAGGTCTTTTTGATATTTCAAGGACTTCAGGATCCAACCGAGTTTCACTTCGACACCAATACTCAAACACTTCATGTCTTCCAAACAATAAAAGAATACTTTCAGTCATGAATATCCCTCCAAGCCCATCAACAAAGAAAAAGTTTGCAGCTGGATTAATGCACGGCGTAATTCAAACGACACCGCAGTTAGCAATCCGAGCTCAATCACCATCAACTCCCTTTTCGGGATCACCCACATCTTCTTCAAAGTCAATGGATAACCCAGAAACTGTTGGCATTTCTGGAGCCTCTTGCTCCAACAGGAAAGTGCCAATAACAAAATTCAGACAAGATTCTTACAACAGGAAGATGCTGATGAACCAGTACTTCTGTTTTGGTGCACAAAGTCTAGCCGTGGATGATTCGATCAACTGCAATCAGGATTACAAGTATACCAGTTCTTTAGTAACTTGATTTTTTACTGTATATAGAATCACTCATTCAGCTAAATTCATAAATGAGTATTTTTGCTTCTTTGTTCTTTTATCTCATTCGTTTGTATTGATGGACGTCGTCCCTCTTTGGCCCAGATCTTTTAGGTACCTAACTGTGCTGTAATGGAATTTATACCCCAACCCAAGGACGAGAGAAAAATAACCGTAATAATTTGTCGGTAACGTCATTTGACTTTAATAACAATATTTTATAACTTTATTTCGGGTGATTGTAATTATAGAAAAAAAAACTATATAATATTTTCTCAAAACTAATTGTGAATGCATCGAGTTTTAAAATTATTTATATTTATAAATAATTTTAAGATTAATTTACATACTTTGAAATAATTTAATCTATGAATTTTACTCCACTCTATAACGATTAATTTATATGTTTCAAGGTTCAAATTAACGAGTTAATTACTGATTACAGTAATAATATTTTATTAATAAATACTAATTAAAATTGTTTAAGGGGCTGCTCCAAAAGGCCTAATGAATTCATAGTTTCAGATCCTTTTACTAATAAAATTATTAACAGTTGTTTGTTTGATTAATGTAAATGAATTCATCTATTTTTATTTCTAGAAAAGCAACTACTTGTTTCAAGAAACAAGTCCTCCAAAAAAAAAAAAAAAAAAAAGAAACAAGTCATCAATAAAGACAAATTTAAGAAAATGTTTAAAAAACAATCATTGAAATATGTGTTTTTATTAAATTTCTATTCTAAAATCCCAGAAAACTAATTTTAAAAACATTATCTAACAAAGCCTTATATATTTACATGAATTTAATATTTTTTAAAACGAGTACGAGAGTCGAGGACCACAAAAACTAGTTCTTTAAAGGATAGCGAAATTATAATAGCGAGGCCTCAGTGAAATTTGGGTTAAAGGGCATAAAATAGCGAAGGAAAATAAATATTATCTGATCAGAGACATCCAAAAAGTAAAAAACCATATTATATGAGAATCACAAAGTTTGTCATAAATAACTAAAAAGAAAAAAGAAGTAATAAAAAAAAACTAAAAAGAAAAAAGAAAAAAGATCTGCAGTTCCGTGGTCACGTCTATAGCTCTGAACTATATTATCTCATAGGCTCAGTCAACGCAAATTTATTTGATGACTTACATAACCATCCCGCCATCAATGGTGAAAACCTACAAAACATATAGAATATGGACCAATGAGCAGGCATGTAATGCTGAAACAGCCACATATGGGAGATGGATCGGGGAAAATTTCTAATAATCCCGTGGTAAGTACTCCTCCCTTTAATATTATGAAAAAGATGGTAGATAGTGAAACCCATTGTTTCTTAACAAATACACAAGAAAATATATTAAAAGAATGTGACGGGAGTAGTGGAAATTATCTCAAGGATCAATTAACTCAATCATATGGCAACATGACTAATTAGTAAATTAAAACAAAATGATTATTGCAAGGATTCTGTTAAAAACAAAATCAACACCTGTCCTGTAATGTAACTGGCAGCAGGATTAAGAGCCAAGAATTCAACCAGACCAGCAACTTCTTCAGGTTGGCCATACCTTCCTGGAAGGATTGGAAAATAGTTTTTTTAACGAGAAACAACGGGAAAGAAGTTTTCTTTTTTAGAAATGAAAAATGGTCACAATCATCATCTATCATTTTAAACAACTTATGAATTAACAATCTTCAAAAGTGATCATATTACTATTCTGCCTCACCCAAGGGGATGGTCCCTAAAATTTTCTTCTCGATCTCTGGCCCAAGCTTCGCAGTCATGTCAGACGCAATAAACCCAGGAGCAACAGCATTAACCTGGAAGGACATTTCAGTTTCAGAGTCGTTATCCAGTAGCATTCTGCATTTTAGATACGAAATTGTTCTTATAGAAGAAGGAAAGACGGAAACTTACATTGATGTTTCTGCTTGAATATTCCTTTGCGACAGACTTAGTCAGACCAATCACCCCTGCCTTTGCAGCACTGTAGTTTGCCTGCCCAACATTTCCAACAAGACCAACAACTGATGCTATATTGATGATTCTTCCCTGTAAAAATTCTCTCAAAGTCAGCCACACATTTCCATTTCTCTCTCTTCATTCTTTTTGGGAAGGAATTCTTATTAGAGAGAAGAAAACATCTGAACTTCAGCAACTATCATTTTTTAAGATACACGTGCCAACTCCAAACTGAAAATACTTTAAAGAATTAGAAATATTGAAAAAATTTGGAGGCACTGGGTAGCATTGCCTGTAAATATGAAGGAATAATCTTATAGAAATAATTAAAAGCACATTGCATCTTAAGTTACAGAAGTTTCATCATATCCAATGTCTATTTCTAATTTGAGAAATACAAATGAGAGGTACCTTCTTCTTCTTCATCATAATTTTTGATGCCGCCTACGAAAAAGAATAAATTATATTTCAAAAACAAAATACTTAAACAACAAAGTCTTCGTGAAAGCAGAAAAAAAAAAAGTTTCGAGACATCCATACCTGAATACAAAGATATACACCAGTAAGATTCAAATCAATCACCTCCTGCCATTGAGATGTCTTCATTCTCATCAACAAACCATCACGAGTAATTCCTGATTCCCATGAAAATAGGTATAAGGAGAAGAAAAAACTAAGTTTAAATGTTGGGCACCAGGAGAATGTGATTTTTTTTTTAAATACCTGCATTGTTGATCAATACATCAACAGTTCCCCAAGCATCAACCGCCTGAAGAGATGACAATACGCAGGTGAGTAACAAGCAATGGTACAGGCGAATTTAATTGGAAGGGGAGTAGCTTACTGTCTTAATCATTGCCTCAACATCAGCCTCCTTGGACACATCTCCACCAAAAGTAAGAGCTTGTCCACCAAATCCCTCAATCTGTAAGTAATGATTTAATTAAGTCATCTTCTTCTCTGAAAAATCCATCAAGTCACCACCAGAAGAAATTGAGTGACAAATTTTGCAGGTCTAGGAAATAGGGGTCTAGCACAATATGGATGTTCTTAAATTATTTATTGGTATTTTATTACTTTTGGAACAAGGAATGACTTACCTAAGGTAAGAGAGTAAAAAAATGAATGTGCTTCAGAGAGTAGAATACTCTTTTATGCCTGGCATGCTTAATTTTCTTGTTGTTTGTAACTAGAACCACCATCAGTCTAGTAAGTGATGGAAATTACCATGCTGTTTTAATAAGGTTCTATGAAGTTGTACAACATTTGCAGATTCCAAATGCAGTTCAAGAGATAAGAATTAGAATACGAGAATTTTTTACCTCTTTCGAAACTTCCTCAGCCTCCTTTGACGAACTCGCGTAATTAACCAGGACCTGTAAAAACATATTTAATTGAAAAATCGAAGTTCAAAGTTTCTACAAATAAAATTATTTCAAAATTAACAAGACAACATCCATGATGTCTTATGAAACAAACCACAAACGAAAACGCAACATAAGCTTAATAACACAATAAGTAATTTCAGTATAAGAACTATCTTCCCATATGTCATTCGTAAAGCTAATACTACATTTACAGACAAGCTTCATCCAGAGGAAAACCATATTTTCAAACTGACTTTTCGTGCAGCATTATTAACCAGATTAAATAAAAAGAAAACATCTGATAGATTTAGCTAACCTTACAACCCGCCTTTCCCAAGCTCAAAGCAATGGCTCTTCCAATTCCTCTCGAGGCTCCAGTAACAATAACCACAGGCGCTTCCACTTTTTGACCTTCCTTGACACTAGCTTGCTCCGCTGTAGCAACTTGAGCTTTTATTCCTACATGTTTCATATAAATTATAATTATGAAATCTTAATTTCAAAGACATTATCATGATTTCCTCAACTAAAAGCAGAATGACTGAAGAATTTCAACACACGCCATGACGAATTAACCTAATCTCTCAAACTTTCCGAACTGAGAACAGATAAAAGAAACAATGTAGACAATTATGAATCAATTACCTGTTGAAGCAGAGCAATTCGATCTTAATTGGAGACCGAAGGAACCTCGGAGTTGATTCGATCCAGCTCCGCCGCAAATCGGAGACAATTGCTGAATTAAACCGGTTTTCCGATCAGAGAAAGCTCCAAATCTACCAAAAATTCCAGCCTTATTAAAAGCAAGAGCGTTAGAACCGGAAATGCCAGCCATTAAAGCTCCGGGAAGTTTTGGAACAGAGAGAATCGTAGAAGAAGAAGAACGAAATCGAAAAATAGAAGCCAGAAATGAAAGAAAGAGAAGAAATTTGATTTATTATAAAGATGAAAGAATAGAAAGTGGATACTTCGAATCGCAGCTTTGGAAGCTCCGAAGGAAATGGCTTATGAGTTGAGAGTAGAGTGGCGATGGAAACAAAGAAAGTATAGGAAAGTTATTATATTTTGCTTTAATTACAGATTTAATCCTATACTATCATTTTGAGGTGGATTTCACTTTTCAATTTAATCTCTACCCTTATAAAAAATAAAAAATATAATATTTATTATTTATTAATTAAATTTTTATTTATTTATTTTTTTGATGTTAAAAGTTTAAATCTAACATGCATGATTAGATAAAAAAAACTAATAAATTTTACTTCATTATTGTTTAGAAAAAGTTTAACACACTACCTATGAATTTGTTTTTTTATATAAATGTGACAATCGCGTAGTAAAGAGAGATGACAATATGGTGTTAACTAACATATAAACGTAGAATTATTCGACGTGTAAATGTGGCAACAATTAAGTTTTTATAAGATTGTTGGGAATAAATTTGAAAAAAAATAAAATCACAGATTCAAAATCATAATGAAATTTATAAAGTGGTATAGACTAGATTGAATGGGGGACTAAGTCTGTAATTTTTTATTTTTTATTTTTATTACGACTAAGTCTATAATTAAACTTTAAAACCCTATGGCTAATTAATTAAATGGACGAGGATCTGAGGTTAATTACTAAACCGCCACTAAGATTAATTAATCCTGCGGGAAGCGGCGCGTTTGGAAGACAGGCAATATGGTAAGGTAATATTTTGACTCTACTCTCTTGCGTGCAATTTTGTTGGATTTCACCAAAAGTGGTTCGGAAGATTATCTACTTTTTAAAAAACTGTCCGAGATTAGAGTTCTAGGCTCTTCTTTAAAAAAAAAAACTAAATAATTAGACAATTAAAAAAAAAAATCTATTTTTTAAAAATTAAAGCAGAAAATGATATGGCGTAGTCGTTGAATTTAAAATTTTATAAAAATATTTATACAATATGAATAATTTTATGTTTGAAAATATGATATAAACTTAATTATATTTAAAATAGTTGCCAGGCACATATTTTACGAAAAATTGTTTTTGGAATATGATAAGCACATAGTTTTCTTGTTACATATTTTATTTTTATCGAGGATTATTAAGTTTTCATTCAAAATTAAATAATTCGTATTGATATTTAAAAAAAAAAAACTTACTCTTAATTTCGTATCAAAACTTGTGTGAACTAAATTTCATCTGTGATATTTGTAATATTGGATTTGAATCATAGCTATCGAAATTAAAATACCTTGCTCTATTTCCATCGCAATCTGAATGAGTTGAAGTATTTGATAACTATAATCTAATATCAAATATTAGATTTAATCATAATCATCTATAAAACACTCGTCCAGGCATGCTTTGATGTAAAAAGAAGAAAGATACATTTAAAAAATAATATCCAAATATCTTATAAAAACGAAAAACAAAAAAATACCCAAATAAGACCTAAGTCCTCCTTTGCTGAGAACTTTGTGGGGCTGGTTTCTTGGAGTTATTCTTCCGGCGTATCTTTACTAAAGCTTTATCCAAATCCTGAACAAGGATAAGAATAAAAATTAATTCAAAAACATAGATATTTACAGTAAGAAACTTGTTTTCTTGAACTTTCTTCAACAAGAATTGAATGATACACCAGATGAAATCAGCAAATTGCAATTGCCCAAAAAAATTGCACTATTTTCAGAAAGAGAAAGCCAAGATCCCTAAATAGAACTACATAACATTGATGTGCGTCCTTAGCCAAAATCATATAATCCTTGTAGAGAAGACAAACAATGGTCCAATACCTATGACCAATGCATAACATTTAAAACCAGTCGGTTTGATGTATCCACCACCCTGGGTTTGAAACCCGAATCACCTAGAGGAAAACACTCAATATCTTCCCGGGGGAGGGGACAATTAATACCAAAATAAATACTAAAAAAACGACAGCCAGCTAAGACTAAACACTGAGGTGTTTGACATGCATTGGAAAGAGA